>CM065729.1:9209421-9214421 GCA_033310375.1 Conus canariensis
CTTTAAGAAGAGATCAATGCATGCATAACGCTTGACTGGTAATGTCCTTTAAAGGAATCTTTAAGAAGAGATCAATATGTGCATAACGCTTGACTGGTAATGTTCTTTAAAGAGATCTTTAAGAAGAGATCAATGCGTGCAGAACACGTGGCTGGTAGTGTCCTTAAAGGGATCTTTAAGAAGAGATCCATGTATGCAGAACACTGGAGCATACATACTGTGTTGTCACGTTGATCATAATTATCCTCTAATCATTCCCCTTAAGTGAGGTTTGATTCGGGGTCACTGTGCAGAACACTTCACCGTATATACCGTGCCGTCAGACTGGTAATATCCTTTAATATGTTCCTTTAAGAGGGACCTTTAAGAAAGGATCGTTGTTTGCAGAACTATTCTCCATATATACCTTGCTGTCACATGGGTTAAGTCCTCTAATATTTTCTATCGAGCGATCTTTAAGAAGGGAGTCATTGTGCGCAAAACATTTCAGCATAAATACCATGCTGTGAGGCTGGTCACGAAAAAGATTCTTCAACTGCCGAAAGTGCTGAAAAGAGGGCAGAGGGAAGATAAAGTGATGAAAAAAAAACACACTTTATTTATATTGTTTAACCACGTTTATTCTGCCAAGAAGCTTACAGACCTCTTCCCCACAATAGTCTTCAGTCTTTTCCATGCTAAAGACACATCGTAGCTGTCAACGTGGACACTAGCGGAACCAATGTTTGTAAACACACACTGAATCAGTCAGATTTTATACACTGACACTGACCAATAACATTTTACACATGAAACTAAACGTCAGCTTCAAAACATAAACGCTAAAGGAGTCGGACTTTGCAGATGAACAGTCAAGCAGTCACCGTTTACATATGAACATGGAAGCAACCCCCCCCCCTTTTCCCGTAAAATGTAAAGCAGTACCAGTCTGACCAGGAACTGGAATGTAATCACGTTCACACATAAACAGCACAGTAGCACCTTTTATGCCTGAACGTTGAAGCTATCACCTCTCATGCGTCAAGCAGTCCCATGTTACACACGAACAGTAGAACAATGAGGCCTTCCTTGGGCAAACGAATATTAAAAATATCACCTTTTTACATACGAATGCTAAAGCAATACTATTTGCCTATGAATGCTAACACAATTACTTCCTCTCTATGAATATTAAAGCAGTCATGCACTTTGTTTCGAATTTCTAGCACCACACATGTCACGAATGTTAATGAAATGACGTTCAGGCCAAGGCCATATGATATTGAATCCATTTTCGGTCTAGATATTGCTGTCATCATTACCGGCATTTATTTCCCTTTCTGTGAGGCATGTCTTCCATAATCTGTATGCTATTCAAGTTTTTTGACAGTGTTTAATAATTCAAACTGATGACCTTTTTAAAGTTTCTTTCCATTTTCTAGGGGAGTTCCCAATTTGACGTTCCCAGTCCCAACACTGTTGGCGTCCAAATAAAAATTGTCATTTGTGCGGTCCACTATAACGTGTTGTCGTTCTGGTGGTATTTCTTTCCCGTCTGAAATATCCCCTCTGCTAAACATCAGAACAATTTTTTCAACATTTTCATGATCGTTTTTAATGCCTGGTTATAAGTCCTCATAGACCAGGTTTTATGAATTCATCTTTAATCTTAAATCTTGTTTATTTTCAAAGTTCATGCCTCTCTGAGAACTAATGATTTTCTATTCGAGACTCCTCTCTAAAGGGCAAGGAGAATGTCTGATTTGGTAAGTGGAAGGGCTTTTCTTCAGCAATGAGTCCGTAGCCAGCCTGATGCTGTCTTCATGCAGACTGAAACAGCTGTCACTGCTGGTCTGTGGACCTCCACTTCGGAAGTACAAGCGGACTGACGGGTCCCTGGACACTGTAGAGTGTCAGTGAAGGTCTCACAGTCACAGCTGAACCGAATTTGTCAAGGCATTAATACAGAGAGAGGAGGGGGCAGGGAAGAGAAACGAGAGGGAAGAAGAAGAGAAGAGAGAGAGAGATGAGAGAGAGAGAGAGCAGACAGAAGAGAGACAGAGACAGAGAGAGAGAGACAGAGAGTGAGAAGAGAGGAGAGAGAGAGAGAGAGAGAGGAGAGAGAGAAGAGAGAGAGAGAGAGAGAAGAGAGAGAGAGAGAGAGAGAAAGAGAGAGAGACAGACAGACAGACAGACAGACAGACTCAGACAGCAGACAGAGAGAGAGAGAGAGAGAGAGAGAGAGAGAGAGAGAGAGAGAGAGAGAGAGAGAACAATGAACAATCTTTATTTTCAGGCCCCCAGCCCCTACAAATATGGTCAAGTTAACATGTAACTAAAAGACACATGCATTACAACTAATCAGCTTTCTAGCGTGAGACTGTCAACAAAGGTTTGCCTTAACTTCATGGCATTAAACAGAAATACACCAAGCTTCCTAATATTGAAAACTGACCCATTTCTCAACAAGACTGCATATGGATTGATACCAAATTTGAGATGTTTTTTCCTTATGTCATTATACAGCGCACATTTATACAACACATTGTCCTCATCTTCTAAGACCTTACACATTTTGCACATAAAATAAGCATTGTTGCTGAAAGTTCTTTTGAAAATCGATCCATTGATTGGTAACACACCAACCCTCACCTTTATTAGACAATTCCTAAAGCAACTAATGCCCATATAATCAAAGTATTTTTCACATTCGAAATTAGGTTTAAACAATCGAGAGAGAGAGAGAGAGAGAGAGAGAGAGAGAGAGAGAGAGAGAGAGAGAGAGAGAGAGAGAAGGAATTTGGTCGTACTGAAAGCAGATGAGCATAATATAAGCACAAAAACTAATGTCAAAAGGCCCGAGGCCTTCGTATCTCATGCTCCATAAACTTGCACAGGCACATACCTACCGCAGTGAATGAAATGAAAACAGGCATGCCTCAATACCATTACTTGAAATGTTCTTCCTTCCCCAAGGTTTGCTGTGTAGGGAGAGAAGGATCAAAATCCTCTTTGTCTTAGTACCATTGCTGAAAACAACAAAAAGAAGAGCAGGAGAGAGATGAAGAAATCAAAAAAGGGTAAAATGAGGGGAAAAAACGATGAATGAAAAACAAGCAAACAAACAAACAATGAACAAAGAGGTAATGGAACCGGTCTGAAGCAGAATTGTGTTGCTGGTTTCTTATTAACGTGCAGGTTCCCAACAGAACGAGCCAAGAATTTCATTTCCAGAATCATGTTGCCTGCGTAACTCATGGTGAATGTGGGAGAACCTATCTCTCTCTCTCTGTCTCACACACAATCACAGACACAGACAGTCACAGGCACGCAGACACAGACAGACAGACACACACACACAAATACACACACTCAAATACACAGACACAGACAGACAGACAGACAGACAGACAGACAGACATAACCTCCCCCCCCACACACACACACATACACACACGCATACACACACACGCACACACTCACACATACACAAGCTCTCCTGTAGATGTTTATAGGCGCGTGTGCGCGCACGCATGCACGCACGCATGCACACACACAAACACACATCACTCATTCTCTCTCTCTCTCTCTCTCTCTCCTCTCTCTCTCTCTCGCACACAAATTATACACATCTATCTCACACGGTCTATCTGTCTGTTCTCTGTGCCTTTCTCTTCTAATTCTTTCTGTGTCTTTTCTTCTCTGAAAAAAAAAATGGTTTAATCAGGAACAGACATAAATCAGAGGCACATGAATCGTTAACTTACTATCAGCGGCTCCTGAGTCTGGTGTATGGCTCTGGGCAGTAGATTGCATGTCAGGGACTGCCACAGACTTGAAGCACCTTGTATGGAACTAACTAAGGTCAAATTACTTCTCTACATAAAAGACAGTTTGGAAGAAAATGATGGACGGCTAAGAGAGGGAGGCTGAACGAGAAGAAGAAGAAGAAGAAGAAGAAGAGAAGAAGAAGAAGAAGAAGAGAGAAGAAAAGAAGGAAGAGAAGAGAGGAGAGAGGAGGAGGGAGGAGGAGAGGGAGGGAGGAGGAGGGGGAGGAGGAGGAGGAGAAGAAGAAGAAGAAGAAGAAGAAGAGAAGAAGAAGAGAGAAGAAGAAGAAGGAGGAGGAGGAGGAGGATGTGGATGAGAAGAAGAAGAAGAAGAAGAAGAAGAAGAAGAAGAAGAAGAAGAAGAAGAAGAAGAATATGAAGAAGAACAAACTCGGAGAAGAAGGCGAAGGGGGAAAAAGAAAACGTGGTAAAAAGATTAAGAAAAGGAGAACAAACCAATCCAAGAAGAAGAAGAAGAAGAAGAAGAAGAAGAAGAAGAAGAAGAAGAAGAAGAAGAAGAAGAAGGAGAAGAAGAAGAGAAGAAGAAGAAAAAGAAGAAAAAGGAGGAGGAGGAGAAAGAGCCGGAGGTGAAAGAGGCAGAGGAGGAAGAGAAGGAGGAGGAGAAGGAGAAGAAGGAGAAGAAGAAGGAATATAAGACCTTAAAAAGAGTGAAGAAAAGAGGGGAAACGCAAACAAAGAGAAGAAGAAGAAGAAGAAGAAGAAGAAGGAGGAGGAGGAGGAGGAGGAGGAGGAGGAGGAGGAGGAGGAGGAGGAGGAGAAGAAGAAGAAGAAGAAGAAGAAGAAGAAGAAGAAGAAGAGAAGAAAGAACAGAGATTAATTTAGATGGACGATGAAAAAATATACAGATCCTGGAAAGAACAAGAACTAGAACAAGAACAAGGACGAGCGGCACAGAGGCGCATTTCCACACGAGTGATGTTGTTTTGACATTTATGAGTCGCTTCATAGACCGAGAAACTACAGACCTTGTTACCAGAGTCATACTGTCTGTGCCGCTTACTGTAAACATGGAGCTCCCTCTCCATATCTCAGTCTATCTCTGTCTGTCTGTGTCTATCCGTCTGTCTGTCTGTCTGTCTGTCTGTCTGTCTGTCTCTGTCTCTCTGTCTGTCTGTCTCTCTCTCTCTCTCTCCTCTCCCTCTCACTCCCTCTTCTCTATCTTCCTCTCCCTCC
>CM065729.1:9216921-9219421 GCA_033310375.1 Conus canariensis
CACATACACACACACACACACACACACACACTCACACACACACACACACACACACACACACACACACACACACACACACACACACGCACGCACGCACGCACGCACGCACGCACAAGACGAAGAACCCTATGAAGATTCCGATGAAGGAACAGCAGAGCACTGCACCGGCAGATATGACACTGGAAAACCATGGCCAGTGAATAAACCACAGTGCACAGGACCTCCACACTGATTCTTCAGACGAGAAATTCATGCTGGATCTCGATGCCAAATTGAAGAAAATCAGCTTGCCACCTACAAGTGCAAAATAGGAACCAAAAAAAAAATCTAGACAAAAACCCCGTCCACACTGGAATGCAAAATTGTCACATTTGGAGACATTGTACACGGAACCAGTAAGGAAACTGTGGAAGTGAGAACTGAAGACGAAGAAACGTCCACAGAAATCCAGACGCTGGCAGATGATGGATGGTGTCTGGAAGAGAACAAAAGAACTTCAAGGAAGAGCTGAAAGCTGTTCTAGAAGCTGAGAAGACAGGGCTTGAGAATCGCTGGGAAGCGCTGAAGACACAACACCGTACCCTCAGCTAAAGTGAATCAACAAGAAACGAAAGGAGCTAAGAAAACCGAAGAGTGCTTCTTATGAGACCCCTACCAGTTCGCCAGAAAAACTGCTCCAGCAGTCAAAATCAGGGACACTCACAATGGACATGGAAACTCTTAACAACGTCTCAGGATAACATATTCCGACCTTCAAAGCGAAGTAACATTTCCAATCCAGCTTGTAGCTTACAGCACCAGACACGCCAGCAACAGCGGGTGAGGCAAAGTCAGTGATTAACGAAGCAGGAGCCAAATCTTCACTTAGACCTAATGCAACGCCCTGTCTGCTGTATAACAAATCTTCACTTAGACCTAATGCAATACCCTGTCTGCTGTATAACAAATCTTCACTTAGACCTAATGCAACACCCTGTCTGCTGTATAACAAATCTTCACTTAGACCTAATGCAATATCCTGTCTGCTGTATAACAAATCTTCACTTAGACCTAATGCAATACCCTGTCTGCTGTATAATGAATGTTCCTTTATCCTTGAGTGGATCGGTGACCCATGGATGATAGCTACTGGAATGCATTTGATTTGTCACTCCAGAAAGGAGGCTTCCCTGGAGTGTCTGTGCTGAACATGCCGCCGTGATTAAGGAGGCAACCGAAAGAGCTAAGGCAGAGAAAAGGGATTTTGACTTTGTGTGTTCGACCTGGAAATGCATATGGATTAGTTCTACACTGGGTTATTCAACTGGCCGACTGGATGCACCATGTCGAAAAGAACATTGTGAAGAAGCATGCCTCCAATAAAGGCCTTCACGAATGACACAACAACCCCAATCAGCAAGGAAGAGAAAACACACAAAACACTGAAGAATTCCTCTTTCTGATTAAACAGTGGAAAGATATGTGAAATGGTAAGAAGCCCAAACAAAAATAATACACAGAGGGTTGGGATCTCAGTTGCTTCATCGAATATGTAGTATTACCAACACATTGGACAGTTCATGAATATGAGAGAGAGAGAGAGAGAGAGAGAGAGAGAGAGAGAGAGAGAGAGAGAGAGAGAGAGAGAGAGAGAGAGAGGAGTCAGCGTTTTTTATTTATCGTATATCAGGAAGCTCGCAAAGCAAACTGGTTGTCCACGTCACTTAGGTAAAGTATGATAACATGTAAATCTATCAATGAGATTTTCCACTGGCCTAGATGGACACATAATTATGTCACCAAAACATTTTTGGTGAATCACGCAAAGGAAGACGTATGGTATCAACAAATTAAACAGAATACTTGTTTCCACAGTAACATTATACCGACCCGCCATGAATATGCCTTTGTAACCAAACTCAGACAACATTCAATTACGCCAATTAAAGTGAGAAAATTTGCAATGCTTGCATTAAAAAAACAACAAAAAGACCACACCATGTTTGACGTCAAAAAGAGCGGACGATGAAGGTCAGGTAAAATCTCGGTTAAACCCATACCACAGGCCTCAGCCGCGCTGCGATCTGCTCACTATGAGCTGCACTGAAGAAATGGACAATACCTAAAAGACAGATCCCTCTGTACTCTCTGCTTTATGCTTTGGCTGGAATCAGGTCACTTCCACTTGCTCACAGTACACATGAACTTTTCACCTCAAGAAGAAAACTGACGACTACGGACAGCCCCTACCCTCCACTTTCCACCTCATAACTCCACCCACCCATCTCACCTCCCAACTGCCTTCTCTAACACCCCTCTCCGATCCTTTTTTCCCCTCCACCTCCCTGTTCATCCTATACCCACCCTGTGCCTTCCCATTCAAAATATCCAGTGTCTCTTTGTCATGGCATTCAGGTCATTTACCATAGCGGTTTCACATTGCCATATATATGCAAAGCTTTTGATGCCGCAGAACAATAGTCTCCTTCACGATATGTATGGAGATGCAGGCACGTATTCC
>CM065729.1:9226921-9231921 GCA_033310375.1 Conus canariensis
TATATGTGTGTGTGTGTGTGTGTGTGTGTGTGTGTGTGTGTGTGTGTGTGTGTGTGTCCATTTAAAGGCATATGTGTATGTGTGTATGTATGCGCGCACACGTGTGTCTGTATACGTGTGTATGCACGTGCGTGCTTGCGGGCACACATTTTTCATAGAGAGAGAGAGATAAATAGATAGATACATACATACAGAGAGAGAGAGAGAGAGAGAGAGAGAGAGAGAGAGAGAGAGAGAGAGAAAGATTATGTGCGTGCATACGCGCTCGCGCTCGTGTGTGTGTGTGTGTGTGTGTGTGTGTGTGTGTGTGTGTGTGTGTGTGTGTGTGTGTGTGTGTGTGTGTGTGTGTGTGAGTTAGTTCTCTAGTTTAACGTCTATTCACTACAAGTGTTATTAGACGGAGGGGGGGGGGGGAGATTGTGCGTGTTCGTGTGTGTGTGCGTGGGCGTGCGCGCGCGCGCGCGCGCGTGTGTGTGTGTGCATGTGTGTGCATTTGAGTGCGTGCATAATTACGTGTGTGTGTGCGCCTGAGAGAAGAGAGAGAGAGAGAGAGAGAGAGAGAGAGAGAGAGAGAGAGAGAGAGAGAGAGAGAGAGAGGACTGTGCTAGGGGCAAGAGGGGAAGGTTGGGATGGGTGGTGAGATATGTAGATATTTACTTATCCTGGTTGTTTATCTAGCCTTTGGTGTATGTTAATCGGGGAAATTAAAGTATATCAAACGAAACAAGTTTAGTAGGATTGGAACATAATGCAGGGGGATGGGTGGGGGGAGGGGGGTTTGCGGGTGGGGATGGGGGGCATCAGGGTGGAAAGGAGGACGGATTAGAGGAAGGGAGTGCGGGGGGGGGGGGGGGGGGGGGGAGGGCTAACCATATATATCATATAAACGTAACTCTTTTATATCAATGTCGTACAACACAACAATTCTAGTTTAAAATACATCAGAGATAGATACCAAGTGGACTGGAATTAAAATTTTCAGAGAACATGCAGAGTAATGCATGATTATTTAAAATATTTTCAGTGGATAATGGTGCACTGGCTGACAATTGATCTGCTAACTTTATCTTAGGAACAAAGTGCCTAACTCCTGGGCAGTGAAGAAGTAGATGGTTTACAGTAATTTGTTTGCCACATATGCAATGTATATTTTTAGAATACTTTGTTCTAAAAGCATTCAATCGGAACCTATACATCAAACTAGTAACATGTCTGGAATGCATTACAGATAAATTGTTTAAAAAAGATTTCGGATTCGCTGCATTCTTTACTTGTACACAGTGCTGGTAATACTGACTATTTGTTGTTTTTTTTTGTGCAGTTCAGCAATATGATTTTGAGACACTTTTTCTATGCGTTGGTTAAATTCATGCAGATCTAGTTGAATGTCGAGATGCTGTGAACCTTCTAAATTTTTCGCTGCCTTTTTAGCCGCATGATCTGCCCACTCGTTGTGGGTGATTCCGGAGTGAGAAGGAATCCAGCAAAAGGTAATACTGGTACCCTTTATAGACAACTCATGAATGATATGTTTTATTTCAATAGTCATTTCCAGTCGATTTCTTATGCCTCGGGATTTAATGGCTTGTAAAACAGACTTTGAATCCACACAGAATAAGATTTTGCATGTGTGTGTGTGTTGTGTGTGTGTGTGCTGTGTGTGTGTGTGTGTGTGGTGTGTGTGTGCTCGTGTGTGCGTGCGTGCGTGCGTGTGTGTGAATGCGTGTGTGCGTACGTGCATGAATGCGTACATGTTTGTGTGTATCTGTGTGAATGTGCGCACATTTGTTTAGGATTGGCTTCCCCAGTTGGTAGTAGATTTTTCGTGGTGGTGTCAGTGGTGATGGTGGTGGGGGTGGTGGGTGGTGTGGGTGGTGTGACTGGTGATGGTGGTGTGTATTGGATTTTTGATGGTAGTGATGGTGGTAATGGTGGTGGCGATGGTAATGGTGGCTGTCGCTGACGGTGATGGATATCTGATAGTGGTGGTGGTGGTGGTGGTGGTGGATTGGTGTAGTGGGTGAGGAGAGGAAGGGTTTTTTTTTTTGTTGTTTTTTTTGTAGCCACCACCATAAAACTTTCGCTGAAATGTTAAAATTGAGGTCATCACGTCATCAAGTAGAATTCAAGTATAATGTTACCTGGCGGCAGCTGATACTTTGGACTCCAAAAACCACGCCATAACTTTTTCTTTCTGCCTTCCCTCATTGTTATTAGTATTAGTACTACTATCATCATTACTATTGTTGATATTGTTTTTGGTCATATTTTTGCACCATTCCTTTTATTTATTATTATTAATAATATTATTACTATTTCCGTTATCATTATAGTTGTCAATTATATTATCATTAATACCAGTGTTATTATTGACATGACCGCCATTACCACATCACCACCAACTGTTGCCACGACAACCATGCTGTTCGACAATCCTCGAACGTCTCTCCTTTCTCCCATACCACAACTGACTATTGTCATATTATCACCATAAGTGGTAGTCATCCTCTCTTTATTATTTTTTTTCCCATATTTATCATCATCTCATATCATTATTAAACAGTAAACCAGTTGGGTATTTTTTGCTCCCATAAGAAAACCTAACACAGAGTTAACTTTTATTCAAGACTGGCACAGCCTTTTAAACTTGAATAAAGTCAGACAAATACATAGACGAACAATCTAATAGTGGGGGAAAAAACAAGCGCAGGCCAACAACTGAACTATCTTCATAGTAATGACTTGGCAAAGATTTGGACTTAAGGGAGGGGGGGGGGAATTTGAAGATGGAGAAACTGGGAACATGAAATTAAGAAAGTATGTTACAGATATGACAACTCTTCACTAGCTGATAAGGGAACCATCGCTATCCCTTTTGAAGGCAGATATATTTGCATTGCCTTGCTCCGAGGCCTTTCGTCCGTTGGGTCGGACTCATCAGGGAGACACGGCTGGTTGTGTCTGCGCTCCTGGCGTCAAATAGAGGCACACCACAGTCCATAATACTGTGGTGTTCTCACCACCAAGGGTGCAAAAAAGAATCCAATAGCACCCCAAAGCAGCCAGCGAAGAGTAGTAAATGAAACAAAACGAAAGTGTGGGGAGGAAAAAAGTTGCTGAAAAACTAAAGACATTATGCAAATAGTATAAAATGTAGGGGACAATCTTTGAGCCTACGCTTGAGGATCCACCCAAAGATGTAAGGGAGATCAAAAGACAAACAAACACACAGACGGACAGAAACAAATACAAATAACCTCAATTTAATCAAAACAAATTTCATTTCCGATATTATTATTATTGCTATCAGTATTATTAGTATCATCGTTACTATTTTAACTCGCATCGTCTCCTCCCCGAAGATGGAGTATGGCTACCTTAATGGCGGGATAAAAAAAAAAAAAACGGTCATGCACACAAAACTCCACTCCCTTTGCCTGTCCATATAGGGAGTGTCCGCAGGAGTATCAGTCTGCGTACGCAGAAGAAGAAGAAGAAGAAGAAGAAGAAGTCACCTTCCCAACGGTCCCGTTTTCATTCAACGCCCATCTTGCGCCGAATTCGACAGAGATAAGTGATTGTTCGTTCTTCATTTTCGTTGTCCTGAGTGTTGTGTATCTTGCCTGAAGAAGACCTAAGAGGTCGAAACGCGTCGTGTTTTGTCTTGTAATTCGTTTGTCCAAGTCGTTTCGCGGAGTTATTTCAAACACTTTTAGAGATTTTACGACATAGGGCCCAAGCTTAATGTATTGCCGCCAGCTTATACCAAATGCCACCGGCAGACCCCAGTCACAGTGTCAGAGGTTCGGATCCCAGTGATCTATAGTGCTTCGACTCCTGGTCATCTCTGGGTAAGGTGATGAACCGTGACGAACCTTCACCGATCTTGATGATTTTGGATGATCCGTAGATCACTACAACTGATTTGGAAGGTTCTTTTTTTTCTTTCTTTCTTTCTTTCTGCGTACCCAGGCTGATACTCCTGCGGACACTGCCTGTATAGACAGGCAGTGGAGTTTTGTGTGTATGACCGTTTTTTTTTTTTATCCCGCCATTAAGGCAGCCATGCTCCATCTTCGGGGAAGGTGCATGCAATGTGTGACGTGTCATCCATAACCAACGGCCAAACTGGCCTTTTCTTCCGAAAGTTGGTGATGGGATTTTACGTGTGTACAAGATGTTGTGCGTGCGTTCACACACGGAACCTCGGTTTATAGTCTCATTCGAAGGACTGTATGGGGAATGGAGTCAGAACCAATGTTAACTCCGAGGGAAAAAATCCCCCTGTACCGAAATTCGAACCCGCAACGCCAGGATCACGAGTCCGGCGCTCTACCAACTGAGCTATTCCGGCCCAGAATGTTCAGATACTCGTGGCGTATTGTGAGGGTCACTATGCTGTGGGCTTATTGTAGCCGTCCTCTAGTATAACCCTTGTGTCACCTTGACTCACCGTGAACCGCCGTGAAAAGCTTCCGTGGTCATCCGTCGGTCATCGTGTGTAACCGTGACCCCTTGTCCTATGTGTCCTCAAGGTCAGTCATGTGAGTCACAAACTTTTAATCCGTCTACCAACTCACCATCATGGCGCTAGTTAGTTGATCGTCCTCACGCTAAAACATCAACTCCTGCGAAATTAACTCTAATGTTTGTGGGAGCAAAGGATTTCAGTATCGGAAAAATCGCCATCATGTAGTTATGCATAGTTTTTGTTTGGTGTATCACGCTTCAAATTCAAGAAGAATTGAATGTATTGAATTACAAAGTACAGCCCAGGATTACAAGTTTTGACACACATCTCAGCAGGCTAGCAGGAAAATAATTGGGGAACAAAATATTTGTTAGAATAGAGGTCAACAGACACTGCTTCGTGCCAGTATACTAGGTGCACGATGTGTGTGTGTGTGTGTGTGTGTGTGTGTGTGTGTGTGTGTGTGTGTGTGTGTGTGTGTGTGTGTGTGTGTGTGTTTAATATCATTTTCGAGCTCTAGATAAGGAAT
>CM065729.1:9239421-9249421 GCA_033310375.1 Conus canariensis
AAAGAAAAGGAACCCTGTCTCAATAGCTACAATAATGGAAGTCCACATCCGGATAACACAACAGCGCCGTCTACATTTGCTGATCATTCACAAAACGTACACGGCACTCGCACAACATGACAAAGATGTCGGATGGACGTCATGTACATGTGCATGGTCTTCCGCTTTTCTCCTTTGGGGTCCGGGAACGCCAAGTTCTGAAGTGTGACAGGGAGGGTGGTGTTGATCATGGCCGTCCACACACACACACACACACACACACACACACACACACACACACACACACACACACACACGCTCTTTCTCTCTCTCACTCAACACAACGCACCACACACACACACACACACACACACACACACACACACACACACACACACACACACACACACTACACACCACACACACTCTCTCTCTCTCTCACACACTCACACACACACACACACAACACACACACACATAAAAACCACACACACGCTCTTTCTCTCTCTCTCTCTCTCTCTCTCTCTCTCTCTCTCTCTCTCTCTCTCTCTCTCAGGCACGCGCGAGCGTGATAACATACACACCGATCACCAAAATAAGACCACATTCTCATTTTACACATTTGCATGGAGAAATATATAGGAATGGTATTACCAGATGAACCTGTGTCCCGTGCCTTGGTGAGAATACTTCATGTTTTTTCATTGTCACACCCCAGTTCTTATGCACTTAGTTCCATTTCCTACCTTTTTATTTCCCTGTTCTCTAGTTCAAGTTTCTGTCTGTCTGTCTGTCTGTCTCTGTCTCTTTCTCTCTTTCTCCCTCTCTCTCTGTGTGCGTGTGCGCAGGTGTGTGTGTGTGTGTGTGTGTGTGTGTGTGTGTGTGTGTGTGTGTGTGTGTGTGTGCGTGTGTGTGTTGTGTGGTGTGTGTGTATGTGTGCGCGTGTGTGTGTGTGTGTGTGTGTGTGTGTGTGTGTGTGTGTGTGTGTGTGTGTGTGGTGGCAATTTAAACTGGCAGTTCTTGTTTTCCGCCACTTCAATGAATCTCTTCCTCACTATCTCTCTTCTTCTCTCTGCACCTACCAAAGCTCTCGTACCCTTCGCTCTTCTTCACAAAAACTTTTGAAAATCCCTAAGCGTTCTCTGAAATCTGTTGGCGAAAGAGCCTTCAGTTTTAGAGCACCTTCTATTTGGAACTCCCTCCCTGAAGACCTTCGTAGTCAGCCTACTCTTTCTTCTTTTAAATCTCAGCTCAAAACTTTTTTTTTTTTTTTTTGACTTTTTTTTCCCCCTTTAATTCTCCCGATATATATCATACACATTTGACATATACATTTCCACATTACAGCAAGAGCATACGGATAATATATCAATGCATAAAAAAGTATGTTGCTTCAAATGTACATTCAAAGACATGTCAATTCAAATATGAGAATCTCAAAAAAAGAAAAAAAAAACTTGAGAAATGGATACTGGGATTACGGAGATGCATATTAGATTGAGATTTTGTTGTTGTTGTCGATTTTTCTCTCTCTTTTTTTAAAAAGTAATTGTGTATAAAATCATCGGCATGTAATTGTACCATTCATCATCAAACCTGTTTTGATCATTGTTGACTTTAGCATTATAGAGTTCGATTTTGAATCTGCTGCTCAGCTGGCTCTGAAAAGCTGAAGCATTTGGCCTACGTCTTTCGATCTTACACTTATAAATATAAGATTTAGCAACCATAATAATAAAGTCAAAAATTGTTTCTGTTTGCATATGTTTGTCGACTCCAAAGATAACAATATCGCGTGTTATTTTAATGGTAAACGAGTTTCGGCATTTTTCGTTAAATAAATTTTCAACCTCTTTCCAAAAGTTTGAACGTAATTGCACATCCATAAAAAGTGTTGGACTGAATCTCTCTCTTCACCGCAGAATGTGCAGTTTGTCGTGTTTGTCAGGCCCATGGCATTTAAAACAATATTTGTGCCAATAATTCTGTGAATAATTCTAATTTGAAGCCATTTCAATTTTACATCTTTAATTTTGTGGACGTGGGTAAATACCTTATTCCAAGGAACTTCAGAATTAAGTTTTTGTAGCCATTGAGAGCAACAGTTTGGCTTACGCTCATCTTGAGTAAAAATTTCATAGTATCGTTTAGCTCCTTTTGTTTCTTTCATAATGATATTGAAAGCCCTCGGCATGTTCTGAGTTGTGTTTGTATTATTATTATCAGGTTTTATTCCAATTTTCTTTATGAATTCTTTCATTGAGGAAATCCATCCACAGTATGAGACAAAATTTATAGTATAATCATCATTGGTCATGAATTCTTCAAAGTTCATGAATTGTCCATTTTCCTTCAGAAAATGTTTTATTGCATACTTTCCTTTCTCAATTAATTTCTTTTGTTTAATTATCTCATTTCCTGTTTTTATCTTGTCGTTATAAAAAAACAGGTTCAGCTAGAAGTTCACTTAATGTTTGTGGTGTCACGCAAAGACAAAATTCCCTATAGGTTATAAAGGTGTGTCTCCAAAACAAATTAGAGCTCATGTATCCTGTACTAAATGCTGGTCCATAATTTTCAATTTTTTCGCTGAATGGATATATTTTCGTAACAATGCTCTTCCATTTGTGATTTGTGATTTTAAGTTTTTTTATCCATAAAAGTTTCAAAGCATTAATATATTTTTTGATGTCAGGTATATTTAAGCCACCTTGTTTTATAGTTTTAATTGTTGTTTTCCTGCTTATTCTATCTTGTTTACCATTCCACACAAAGTTAAAACACATCTTTTGAAGTTTTTTAATTAAGAGGTCAGGTGGGTTGGGTAACAAAATCCAGAGGTGTATGAGCTTAGACAGAATGAGTGACTTGAGAACAGCAACTCTTCCGACTGGTGTTATACTTCTTTGAGACCAAATTTTGAATAATATTTTAACTTCCGAAAATTTATCGTCATAATTCATGTTTTCACATTCTTTCAGGTCTTGAGTAAACCAAACACCGAGTATTTTGAATTGAGAAGGGTTCCATATGATTTTTAGATGAGGAAAATATTTTTTCTTGGAGTTTTTATGACATCCTAGCCATATTGCTTGCGTTTTTTCGCTGTTCATGAGGAGTCCTGAAACTCTTCCAAACGTGGTAAGGATATCAATAGACTGTTCAAAAGAACTTTTGTCACCATTGTTTACTAATTGAGTGTCATCAGCAAACTGGGATATTTTGTGTTCTACATCATTTATTTTTATACCTTTTATCTTCTTTTCTTCCTTTATCATTATGGCTAAAATTTCTGCGCATATAATGAATAAGTAAGGAATATAGGGTCTCCCTGTCTGCATCCTCTTTCTACTTTGAACCACTGAGCAGTCTGGCCATTTACAATAACAGTTGATTTAATTTTTTTTTATATCCTTAAAAAATGTTTCTATCCAGTGACATATACTTTCACCAAACCCAAAAGCCCTTAGTACGTTCAACATAAAATCCCAGTCGAGTGAGTCGAAGGCTTTTTCAAAGTCTATACAGAGCAACAGTCCAGGAAGGTTTTTCGCATTTAAATAATTAATCAAATCATAAATTAGTCTAATGTTGTCGCCCATAAATCTATCAGCCATGAAACCTGTTTGATCCTCACTGATGAGAGATGGTAAAACATTTCTTATTCTTTTTGAAATACATAAGGAAGCTATTTTGTATATTACGTTTAGGAGGGAAATAGGACGCCAGTTTTTTTATATGTTCTTTGGGTTTATCACCTTTTGGTATGCAAATAATTAGTCCTTGCTTCTGTGTTGTTGAAAATTCTCCGTCTTTGTATGTTTCATTTACAGATCTTACAACCAGTGGGCCCAGTGTTTTCCAAAAGAATTTAAAGAATTCGGCGCCGAAGCCGTCTGTACCTAGGCTTTTACCATGCTTCATATTTTTTAAAGCTTCGCTTGCTTCCTCTATAGTGAGTGATTTCTCCTTCCAATATTTTTTTCTCATCTTCAGATAACTGTGGAATTTTTTAAACAAGTTTTCTAATTTCACATTTTTCAGTTATCTTTTTCTTGTATAAATTTTCGTAAAATGTTTTAACCTCCTTCAAAATATCTTTTTGTTCGTTTATTATTTCATCATCTTTAGTCACTAGTTTAGTCATTTGTTTACTAATATAGTTTCTCTTTTCAAGGTTGCAAAAGTATTTTGATATTTGTTCACCATCTGCAATCCATCTCGCTTTTGATCTTAATAATACACCTTCCATTTTTTGTTCCCTGATTGCTCTTAGTTCTTGGTTTTTTTCTTCAATTATTCTTATTTCAATTTCTGTTTTATTTTCAAGATTTTCAAGACTTTCAATGCGTTTTAAAATCTTTTTCTCTTTTTCTGTTGCTGTTTTCTTTTTCATTGTGGCGTAAGCTATTGATTTCCCTCGAATTTTCATCAACAGAAAATCCAAAAATTTTTTATCTGAAATCTTGAATCTGAGTCCAGATTTTATTAACTCAGACAATACTGATTGATCTTGTATCGCTGATTGATCAACTACGTATTCTTTTATAACATCCAGAATTAACGTATTAATTTCGTCTACATATTACTTATCCTTTAATAGAGATACATTAAATTTCCAGAATCCTTTGAATTTTTCACTTTTACCAAATTTCAAGCAGAATGTAACCATCGAATGGTCAGACCGATAGCCTGGTTCAATGTCAGATTTTTCATGATAAATATAAAGATAATCAGACAATAGAAAGAAGTCTAGTCGGCTTTGTTTCAGTGGAGTTCGTTTTCGCCAGGTATATCTCCTACAGTCCGGATTGTCTTCCCTCCATATATCTGCCAATCCTATTTCTTCCATCATGTTTATGACTTCTTCTCTTGCTTTTGGATTATTATCTTGTACATAATTATAACAGTCTAGATGTGGATCCATTGTGATGTTCCAATCACCCACAGCAATAATATTATTAGTATTGTATCTCTTTATAGTTTCTTTAAGTGAACTGTGAACTGCCAGACTGTCTCAGACATTCAGATTCTATCTCTTCTTTCAAGTCTAAACTTAAAACCCATCTATTTTCTCATAATTAGTCAATGCTGTGGGGAGAGGGGGGGGGGGGGGGGGGTGGTACAACCTAACTCATAGCCGTCTGGGCCTTTTCAAATGTAGCGTATGTATATGTTCTCTATTATATGTATTTGTTGTATGATTGAACGTTATAGGATTAAGTTTTTGTAGTGATATTTGAAGAATAAGTGAATGTCACATTGGTAGGATTAGGATTTGTTAGTTATTGTAGTAATAGTATTTGTAGTTGGGTGTAAGGTGTATTATTGTATATGAGAAGGGTGAATGTAGTATGACTTTGTAAAGCGCTTAGAGAAATTCGTTTGATTAAGCGCTATATAAGAAATCATTATTATTATTATTAACTGTAAAATATGGGATTATCTTTATTAGGCCCGTACACATTAACCAGGAGAAACTGTTTTTCAAATGAGCTAAATGCTACAATTTTGAAGTTTCCGTTTTCATCTCGTTGTAGATCTGTAATTTTGAATTCAAAATTATTCGAAAACAATACAGCTACACCTCTGGAATTTGAACGAAACGAGGCAAATAAGCATTTATATCCCCATTCTGCAGTTACATACTTCTCTAGTTTATTAGTAAAATGGGTATCCTGTAAACAGTATATTGAATATTTTTTTTGTTTTAAATAGTGAAATACATCCCTACGTTTATGTAAATCACCGAGCCCTTGACAATTTAATGAAGCAATTGTTATACTATCCATAACGATTCAGTGAGTAATTGTTTCATATATACATTACTTAAAGCAAAGTAGGCCAAAATGATCAGAAATAAGAATGGAACCCAGCTCTTCCAAAACGCACAGCTTATATAACAATGATTCTCATACAATACATTAATGTACCGTATCCCCTGGTCTGATACGCAAAAACAAACAATGACAAACACAAAGATTGAAAAATATATACAAGTTGTATGGATTATACACATCAGAAGTATGATAAATACATAAAAGAAAATCAAAAGCTCCTTGACCATTGCAAGCGGATAATGACGCAACAGCATTTTGAGGGAATACAAAGATAATTTTTCACACAATCAGATTCATTTTAACGATCAAAAAGGAACAACTTGGATCCAAAGAGTCACATTGTTCTTTTCGTGTTTTCTTTGAATGTATAGTTTATTTGTTAAGAAGATGATGTTCCCCAATGTGGGCTATTTCGTTTTTATTACTACTGTAATAGGTCACTCTCAATATCAATCAATCTTGTTTGGTGGAGAATGTGCCGTGAAAACCTATAATTTGCATAACAGCAGTTATGTTACAACTTGCAATCTGCCATGAAAGCTAAGCAAAATGATTGTTTCAAAATATTTCAATGGAATGCCAGATCACTTCCCAGTAATTTATTATCTTTTGAAAATCATGTTCTGGAAGGAAACCACTCTGTGCTAGCACTTCAGTCTCTGAATGTGGAAAAGCACAGACTACCAAATTTGGAGAATTATTTCTACCCTCCACTTTACACAGTCAGTGAATCAAACAAAAAAGTCCAGACTGCGCTATACATCAGACGGGACCTGGAATTTACTAGGATCGTTCCATTTCCGGTGCCGCAGGAAGATGAAGGTGTATTTGCTACAGGTGCTGTAATCAAAGTGAACAAAGACTCAGTTTATAATATACTTTCTGTATATTATCCTAATGGACCCCAAGAGGATAATACAGACTGGATGAAGAATACAAATTTTACAAGTAAGAAATGGATCATTGTTGGCGACTTTAATGCTCATGCACCATTTTGGGATTCTGGGTGTTCTAAAGTTTCATCCAACAGATTCGTTGAAAATATTATTGATTCCTCTTTAGTTTTATTAAATGATGGTCGAATTACAAGAATTCCAGATGTTTCAACTCACAAACCTAGCGCGATAGATTTATCCTTAGTTTCACCTAGCATTGCAGTAAACTGTAGTTGGTCTATAGGAGAAGATTGTTTGGGAAGTGATCACCTCCCCATTACTATAATCTTTAATGATGACATAAATAATGATGTAACAGACATCGAAGACAAAATTCCAAAGTTTAATTATAAACTTGCCAACTGGGATGCCTACCAGATTTTTCTTGCATCGTATAACACAACATTTATTGAGAATGATGATGTTAATTTATTTTATTCTAATTTCAGCAAAGTCATACTGTTAGCAGCCGAGCATTCTATCCCTAAATGTAAATTTAAAAAGATTGGTAAATATATAGGTAATGTATGGTGGACGGAAGAATGTAGACTAGCTGTTAGATCAAAGCGAATAAGTTACAAGGCTTGGTTACGAAATAAGACAGAAGAAAATTTTGTCTTTATGAAGCAAGAAAAGAACAAATGTAATAAAATTATTGCTCAAGCTAAAAAGAAATACTGGGCAGAATTTTGTGAGACCGAAGTAAAAGAATCGAAGGATATGTTTAAAGTTTGGAAAAAAGTAAAACAAATGAAAAATTGTTACAAAACACAAGCTTACCCTGTAAAATTAACAAAAGAATTTCCAAGCACAATGGATAAGGCGGAAGCTTTCTCCCATTTCTTTTCGGAAAATAGTCGAGCTGTAAATCTTCCAGCAGAAATCAAGTACCATAGACAAAAAGAGGAACAAAAAGAACAATATAAGAGTCCCATACCAGACAATAATAACTACTTAAATTCTCCATTACAATCATCAGAACTTCTTGAAGCGATAGAATCCATTACATCTTATGATTCAGCAGTGGGCCTAGATGGTATTTCTTACGAGCTTCTTCGTCACTTGCCTTCTTCGTGGAAAATATTACTACATTCGTTGTTCCAAAAATGTTGGACGTACGGCACTATTCCTACAATCTGGAAAAGTTCAGTGGTAGTACCAGTACCAAAAGAAGGTAAAACGAGAACATCTGTAAATAGCTATAGACCCATTGCTTTAACATCCCATGTTGGTAAACTTCTTGAAAAAGTTGTACAAACACGTCTATTATATTATTGTGAAAAAAATGACATTATTCCAGTCCAGCAAGCTGGATTCAGAAAAGGGCGTTGCACAACTGATCATTTAGTGAAACTAACTTCTCATATAAAAAAGCAATTTTCACGCAGAAAAAGTACATTAGCTACATTCTTTGATGTAAAGAAAGCATACGACCGTGTTTGGCATGCTCGATTATTGTATAAACTGAAAAATATTAGTATTTCTGGGAATATGTATGATTATATAAAAAACTTTCTAGAAGGAAGAAGTATATGTACGCGAATTGGTAAAACATATTCATCATTCAGGAAAATAGATATGGGCATTCCTCAGGGATCTGTTATTGCACCTTTATTATTTACGATCCTTATACATGATCTCCCAAAGGCATTATCAAAATCCACCAATGTAGTGCAGTATGCAGATGATATTGCCATTTGGATTAATACTTCATTAAGGAAGCACTCGAATAAAAGGGCAGTAAAATTTGTACAGACAATGTATCAAGGAGAATTGGACAGATTATCTACTTACATGAAAGAGAGCGGTCTTGAATTATCTGGTGAGAAAACTTGTTTAATGCTTTTTAATAATGGTGAAAACCCAAAAGCTCTGCCCAACCTTATTCTTGACGACAATGTTCTACAATATAAGCAAACAGTCAAATTCTTAGGAGTGTTTTTAACACCGAAGCTGAACTGGAAAAAACATATTGAAAATTTGATAGATAAAGCTAGGAAAAGATTAAATTTGCTCAAAATTATATGTTGTCAACCATGGGGTCAAGACTGTACTGCACGTTTACATTTATATACATCGTTAGTCCGATCAAAATTAATATATGGACAGGAAGTATACTTCTCGGCATCTAACTACCTTTTAAAGAAACTGCAAAGCTTAGATAGTAAAGCTTTAAAATTAGCTTTGGGTGTTCCAGTGCACACAAACACAATGAAATGCTATAAGGAGACAAACATTTTACCTCTTAATGAACAACGAACGTTGGATGTGTCCAAATACGTTGTAAGAGGCCTATCTGTAAAAAAACTCTGCTACTGATGAAATTCTTATGGATTCCAACAAGGAATACCCCAAAAGGTCTAAAAATATATCATACATAGAGCCAATTAGAAATTTCACTTGTGAGCTTATGTCAGAATGTAGTATTGATATTGATGCAATTTCGGAGGTTCCCATTTTTCCTCAAATGCCCCCATGGGAGCACCTCAACGCAAAAATTGATGATGAATATACTACTTTGAAGAAAGATGACAGTGTAAATATTCTAGTAAATGAAGTTCGAGAACATCTCGAAAAGACTTATCCAAATCATTTAAAAATATTTACAGATGGTTCAATAATGGAAACGTCTGACAGTGGTGCTGGATTCACTATACCATCCTTAAATGTGCAAAAGTCTTTCTATCTAGGCAGAGAATTTTCAATTTATACATCAGAGCTATATGCAATTATGAAAGCTCTGAATTATATCTTATATGACACGCCAGTATCATTTTATAGTGTGCTATTTTGTGTTGATTCAAAATCAGTTTTACAATCATTAAAGCACTGGAACTCTAAAATTAGAACTGATATTCTTTTTGAAATTAAGCATCTATTACATTGTTTACTTTCCCGAGGTATAGCAGTTGATTTTTGCTGGGTTCCTTCACATTGTGGCTTAAAAGGGAATGAATTAGCAGACAAATTGGCAAAACAGGGAGCCTGTACAATTTTTGAAACACCCTTCAACAAAGTCTTAAATTTTTCTCCGCATGAATTGATCCAGCGATTGGAAAAGAATATGCGGAAGAAACATCTTAATGAGAATTTATTCGTCCTGCCATCATGTCCAAGGTATCTAGCCAGATTAATTCATAAATTACGGTTAAATACATGGAATACAAAATATTCACGAGGTATAGCGTGTATATGTCAGGAGAATATCTCAATTCGTCACCTTTTATTTGAATGCCCTATACTAAC
>CM065729.1:9256921-9259421 GCA_033310375.1 Conus canariensis
CTCCCTCTGCCCCTTCCCTCTCTCTGCGCCTCTCTCTCTGTGCCTTTCTCTCTGTGCCTCTTTGTCTCTCTCTCTCTCTCTCTCTCTCTCTCTCTTTCTCTCCCCCCCCCCCCCCCCCGCCTCTCTTCCTCAGCTTCCAAGGCTCCGCTGCCCCATTAACTGCAGTGACCGTGGTCAGTGTCCTAACGACCTGTGTAGCTGACGTCACAGCCCCAGACACCCGTCTCCCTCATCCCCCAGTCGCTGCACGTGCAGGGCGCGAGAGCTGTCTGACGACAGACAGCTCTGTCAGCAGACTTCATTGGCAACGTGCACGTGAGAGTCGTGTGGTATCGTGTTGGTGAGATTATGAGGGTGGAAGGTGATATTTGTTGTTCATCGTCACTGTGCCTGTAGATACAGCGATGTAGGAGGACAAGATGGTGTTATGGTCTTGTCTTTTGCCGGAACCCCTCCCCCTCTCCCCAATACACACACACACACACACACACACACACACACACGCACGCACGCATGCACGTACGCACACACACACGCACGCACACACACACGCACGCACACACACACACACACACACACGCGCGCGCGCGCGCGCGCGCGAGCGCGCGCAAAACACACACACACACACACACACGCACGCACACACGCACGTACGCATGCACGCACACACAGACACGCAAACATATACACATAGACAAACACACACACACACACACACACACACACACACGCACGCGCGCACGCGCGCACACACACACGCACGTTCGCCACACACACACACACACACACACACACACACACACACACACACACACACCACACACACACACACACACTGTAGCTGAGCAGGCGGTATTCTCATTTGACAAGGTGGTTGGTTGGCTCCGTTCCAGCTCAACATGTCCCATTATTACAATATGACTATTGGCTCCGTTCCAACTCACCATGTCCCATTATTACAATATGACTATTGGCTCCGTTGCAACTCACCATGTCCCATTATTACAATATGACTTTTGGCTCCGTTGCAACTCAACATGTCCCATTATTACAATATGACTATTGGCTCCGTTGCAACTCAACATGTCCCATTATTACAATATGACTATTGGCTCCGTTGCAACTCACCATGTCCCATTATTACAATATGACTATTGGCTCCGTTGCAACTCACCATGTCCCATTATTACAATATGACTATTGGCTCCGTTGCAACTCAACATGTCCCATTATTACAATATGACTATTGGCTCCGTTCCAACTCAACATGTCCCATTTTACAATATGACTATTGGCTCCGTTCCAACTCAACATGTCCCATTATTACAATATGACTATTGGCTCCGTTCCAACTCACCATGGCCCATTATTACAATATGACTATTGGCTCCGTTCAAGCTCACCATGTCCCATTATTACAATATGACTATTGGCTCCGTTCCAGCTCACCATGTCCCATTATTACAATATGACTATTGGCTCCGTTCCAGCTCACCATGTCCCATTATTACAATATGACTATTGGCTCCGTTCCAGCTCACCATGTCCCATTATTACAATATGACTATTGGCTCCGTTCCAACTCAACATGTCCCATTATTACAATATGACACAGCATGGGTCACAGCATGGCGAGTGTCCCTATCGGGAAACGAGTCGAACTTAAATTTAGATTAAATGAACGCAAATGCAGCTTTTTCCGTCAGATTAAAAGAAAAAAAAAAAAAACACCTTGTTTGATGCAATAGAGTATGTTTGTAAAGTATTGCATGGTCAACTCATGTCTAACGTTTTCCCAGGGACTGGACAAAAGGGATGACAAAACAAAGAATGATAAAAGATCTTTGTCTGCGCGCACACGCACGCACACACACACACACACACACACACACACACACACACACACACACACACACACACACACACACACACACACACACACACACTCACTCACTCACTCACACCACTGCGAGCAGTTAAAACCTCATCTACCACCTCTACCTAATTGTTCTCTGGATACAGTTGTAACCGATTTATCACTAATGTGTAAAATTGCTGTTTCATTGCATCAAAGTCCTATTTTTTTTACTGTTTTGTAAAATGGGAACTGGTGTTTTAGTAACGTCCTTGTTATGACCGGTTATGGTTCGATGTTTTATAGTTAGTTATCCATTTTTTGCTGTTGCTGTTAATGTTATTCTTAAAGATTAGGTTCGTCTAATATCACATAATGTGTATAGACGTTAAATTGAAGACCTAACACACACACAACACACACACACACACACACACACACACACACACACACAACACACACACACACACCCGCGCACGCACGCACGCACGCACACACACATACACACACACACACACACACACACACACACACACACACACACATTTGTGCATGAGAGAGAGAGAGAGAGAGAGAGAGAGAGAGAGACAGAGGAGAGAGAGAGAGAGAGAGAGAGAGAGACAGAGACAGAGACAGAGAGACAGA
>CM065729.1:9271921-9289421 GCA_033310375.1 Conus canariensis
TTATTCTGCATGACTCTGTGCTGAATCACGTACAGCCAAACAGACTAGGTAAATCCTATGATTTCAAAGCCTGCAAAGAAAGTACCTACACTCTGTCAGACACCCAAAACAGACTGAAAACTGCCTGCTCTTCTCTTGACAAGCCAGATGCTGTTGTTATCCACTGTGGCGTCAATGATCTTAAAGTCAAAGATGCCAAAGAAGCATGCAATAATCTTACCTCTGCTGTGAAAAGCATGGCCAAAAGACATCCTACAATAAAGTTTGTTGTTAGTAACTCCACCGCCGTAAAAGATTCCAGTCTAGAAGTGAAGAGGCAGCTGTACAACGCAATGGTCACCTCAGAGCTACACGAAGTGCCCAACATCTCCTTCGTCAGGAATGACAACATCAAGCGGTACAACCTGAGGGACGCCATCCACCCCAACTCCAGAGGGACCAGCATCCTCGCCAGTAACATCGGGCGTCATCTTCGCAACCTCCTCTGGGAAACACCGAGGAAGCCATCACGCTCTGCAAGGTTCTACCACCCCCATACCTACTCCGGACCTTCACATCGTGACTGGTTCAATCCTTACCTTGCCCTGAGCGACTGGGACCTTTTCTACTGACGTCAATTTTTGTTCCACCTGCAAACTTGGGACTGCTGAGTAATCCACGTTCACTTCGCCATTAATGACTGTTCAGCATCGTAATTTAGAATATTGTAGATTCTGTTAATCAGTTATAGACGAGAGAAATATTTTAAGTTACCCTTGTATACCTACATAGGACTAATCGTTTGTTTTTATTTTTGTCATATTTTTCTGACAAACTAACGTAGGCGTATTGTTTTAGCATTGTTCTGACCATCTTTGTGTTATTAGAGCGTGTTTAAGATTTCCTTTCATTATATTATTGCTTTTATTTACTTACGTTCGTTAATTGTGTTTTCCCACCCTTTACATGATGTCATCTAAACATCTTCAATTTATGAAGTTTATGCAGTGGAACGTTAGATCTGTTTCCACAAACTTGCCTTATTTAGTTCAACATCTTGCGAATAATTCCTATCAAGCTCTTATTTTACAATCTTTGAATGTGAAAAGAAACAAACTGCCTAAATTATCAGGCTATTATCACCCACCAGTTCATGAACAAGTAGATGCTGTTACTAAAATCAATACAGCTATATATATTAAAGAAGGAACAGATTATAAAGTATACCCGTCTTCTGCTCCAAACAATATTCCAAGTTTACACTCGTGTGCGGCTCGAATTAAATTAAGGGAAGATTTTATTATAAACATAGTATCTACATATCTTCCCAAAGGACCAAATGAATTTAATACAGAATGGTTACACACTCTACCAGACAATGAAAAATGGTTAATAGCAGGGGACTTTAACGCCCATTCGCCATTTTGGGACAAGGATTGCACATCAGTAACTAGTAACCGATTTGTAGAAAATATTGTTGATTCATGTTTATACTTGCTTAATGATGGCAGCATAACTAGAATTCCAGACATTCCAACTCATAGGGCATCAGCAATAGATTTATCCTTGATATCTCCTGCATTAGCATCTGAATGTAGCTGGTCTACCTTTGACGATTCTCTTGGAAGCGACCACCTTCCAATAATTGTAACTTTTAATAAAATAACTGATTCTTGTGAATTTCAAGAAGACATAATCCCAAAATATAATTATAAATCAGCTGATTGGGAAACCTTCAAAAACAAACTAGCTACATACAAGACTGTTGATATTAATATTGATAGCGTTGATCAGTTATATTCGTACTTTACTGATGCTATCCTTAGTGCTGCAGATGTAGCCATTCCAAAATTTCGCCCAGTTAAGTCAAACAAACACTCAGGAAATATCTGGTGGTCACCTGCTTGTGACTCGGCCGTTAATAACAAAAAATGTTTGTTTAAAATATATTTAAAAGACAAAACACCAGAGAATCTAATAGCCAAGAACAGAGCGAATCACTACAGTAACATGGTAATAGCTCAAGCTAAAAGGCAATATTGGTCCTCTTTCTGCTCTAATGAGATTTCGAATCATAAAGATTTACAAAAAGTTTGGAAAAAGTTTCATGAAATGAAAAGGGGTTTAAACTTGCCATCTTGTCCTGTCAAGCTGAAGAACAAAGAATTTCCTTCTAATTCAGAAAAAACAGAATCATTCGCCGATATGTTTTCCGAATCTATGCGTTTGGAAGGTCTGTCCTTTAAAGATCAAACTTTCAGAACAGAAGAAGAAAATAAAGACGATTATATAGATCCAGTTAATGATAATAGTCATTTCATCAATGCCCCAATTACTCTTGATGAAGTGGAAGATACGATTCTATCTCTTCCTAATAAGAAAACTTCCGTGGGACTAGATAAAGTTTCCAATGATATGCTTAAACACCTGCCTGAAAATTTTGTCTTGTTACTGCAGAAATTGTTTCAAAAATGTTGGTTTGAGGGCGTTATGCCAGAACAATGGAAACAGTCTATCATTGTACCAGTTTTAAAGCAAGGGAAACCTCCAACAGATAAGCATAGTTACAGACCAATAGCATTAACCTCACATACCTGTAAACTATTAGAGAGAATAGTTTTGAGAAGATTGACGCAATATTGTCAAAAAAATAAAGTTATTCCAGTTAATCAAGCAGGCTTCCAAAATGGCAGGTCTGCTATTGACAATTTAGTGAAACTCACAACAAATGTAAAACAACAATTTGCAAGAAGAAGAAATGTTCTAGCGACCTTTTTTGATATCAAGAAAGCTTATGACCAAGTCTGGCACGCCAAGCTCCTTTACAAATTGAAACAAATTGGGATTTCGGGACATTTATATCACTACATTAAATGCTTTTTGAATAAAAGAAGCATACGTGTTCGAGTGGGGAATGCATACTCCAATTCTAGATCTTTGCATATGGGATTGCCACAAGGTTCTGTTATCGCCCCTATGTTATTTAACATCTTAATCTACGATTTGCCTTCGCTGTTATCAAAGCATGTTGTATTAGTACAATATGCTGATGACTTATGCATCTGGATGAATGTTACAATGAAAAGAAAAACATCAAAAAGGGAATTGAACTACATCAAGAAGATCTATCAAAGAGAGCTCGATCATATATTTACTTATATGGACGAAAATGGTCTGACATTATCTACAGAGAAAACACATATGATTCTCTTTAATAATGGCAGCAATCCATCAGAGCTGCCGTTTTTTAAAATTGAAAATACGACTATTCAGTATAAAGATATCGTGAAATTTCTAGGTATCTATCTTACACCAAAGTTGTCCTGGAATGCTCATATCAACTACATCGTTACCAAGGCAAGGAAATGTTTAAATCTATTAAAGATTATAAGCAAACAAGCCTGGGGACAAGATTGCAAAGTCTTGAAACATCTCTCTACGTCGCTGATTAGATCAAAATTGTCCTATGGACAAGAGGTATTTTTTAGTGCCCCGAATTATTTACTTAAGAAACTTCAAAGTATAGATTGCAAGGGTTATAGGCTTGCTCTTGGTATGCCTTTTCACGCATCAAAGCTTGGAACTTATAAAGAAATTGGAGAATTGCCTTTGGACGAGTACCGAAGTCTTGCATGTGCTAAATACGTTCTTAGAAGTTCGACAAGTAACAACTTTGCATATGAGGAACTGAAAATTACATCTGAAAAATCTTTTCCTAAACGAGCTAAGCAGATACCATCATTGAAACCAATTGCCACTTACGTATCAGATCTACTCAAAAGGTCTGATATAAATCCAAGTAATATTGACACAAATCAAGCGGCCTCCCTTGTCTTGCTTGGGAGATGAATAAAGCGCAGTTTGATATTAATTATACTGATATGAAGAAAAATGAGAATCCAAACATTATGAAAACTGAAGTCCAATTACATATACAGAACACTTATCCAAATCATTTAAAGATATGTACAGATGGTTCACTCCTAGATGATCACCGGGCAGGTTCAGCTTTTGTAATACCAGCGTTAAAAAAGGAAAAGTCATACTACATTGGCAAAAATCGATCCATCTTTACTGCTGAACTTATTGCTATTCTTATGGCTCTCAATTACATAGTTGATTTTCCATTACAGTTATTTCAAATCTTATTTTGTGTAGATTCTCAATCGGTACTCTATGCTTTAAGATCATCAGATTACAAGAAAAAGACCAAAATTATCTTAGAAATCAGTCAGTTAATTCATATCTTAACTTTAAAAGGGACCAACGTTTCCTTCTGCTGGGTTCCTTCACATCTTGGATTTTCTTCAAATGAGTGGGCTGATAAAGTAGCAAAAAAGGGCGCAAGGCAAGGCACAGAATCCACTGAAATTCATGTTCCCTTATCCATTCATGAGGGTTATCACTTGCTGGAACAAGCAGTATGGAGTAGAATTAAAGGCTATACCATGAGAAAAGATAGACTCTCCAAGAATAAGTATATTGATTCTCGTGGTTTGGATAACAAATCATACGTGAATCATACTGGCGTAATCAAATTCAGACAGATTAGTTCGCTGTCTTACAGGATAAAACTTAATGCGTTCATCACAAAATACAGCAAAATGTTAGATGTTTATGTGGTGAACAAATTTCTAGCAATCACATCATGTTTGAATTTCAGAAGTTAAGACCTATCTTACCAGTGATTTCTGAAAATTGTATTGAAGGCGTTTTCAAAAATGCTACTAGTTTGTTTAATATTGCGAAATGTTTACTTCATAGTCCTGTAGGACATTTGTTATAGACTAGTTGATTGTAATTTTTGTTAATGCTCATTTTTCTGACTTTTTTTTTTCCTTCCCCTTATCAAAGAGACATAAATACACACACACACAATACGGTCCACCTCCCCTCCTCTTCCTCCCGATCCCCTCCCACCCCCCTCCCCTCCCCTCCCCCCCGTCTAATATCACTATGTGGATAGACGTTAAATTGAAGACAACAACAACAAACACACACACACACACACACACACACACACACACACACACACACACACACACACACACACTTTTTTGTATTTAACCACATCACGAACTCTCACAACAAACAAACATACTCACACCCGTCCTCTCCATCCACACACACACACACACACACACACACACACACACACACACACACACACACACACACACACACGGGTGCGTCTTCGTGGTAAGGGTGACAAGCACTCCCAGAAGCTGTTGCAGCTTAATGAGAAATCAGAGATATTGCGGGGTTCGATTCCCTCTATTCCTGGCTGCCACTTCTCTGGAAACGTCAGGTTGACTTTTTGGTGGCTTCTCTTCTATCTCCCATGCTTCTAGAGGCTGCAAGTCAGTGTGAGTGCGTGGGTGGCCGCATCATGGGTGGTCGCGTGCGTGCGCGCGCGCGCTTTGGGGTGTGTGTGTGTGTGTGTGTGTGTGTGTGTGTGTGTGTGTGTGTGTGTGTGTGTGTGTGTGTGTGATGAGAGAGAGAGAGAGAGCGTGCGTGCGCGTGCGTGCGTGTGTGCAACACCTTCCTCTTCAGTTATCGCTATGCTAAATTAATTATTTGAAATTTTGAACACATTGAAACTGTATTTAGAATCAAAATCCCATCGTGGAATGAGTTTTTGAGACTGAAAAAAAAATCCAGATTATATTTGCGATGATCGGAATAATCATGACCGCATTCAATAGCTAAAACACGAGGGTGCAGCTTCCACTAAAAATAGGAAGTTTTTTTTTTCAGAATATTCGAATCATCATAACACATAGCCATTCAAGCGATATCCTTTACTTTCAATCATCACAGCCTTATTATTTTCCCGAGACTGTCATCGTTTTCGTGATGTGGTCGTGCCGGTTCTTCAGCGGCGATGAAAGAATTAAGATTCATTTTTTGCAGCACCCGGGAAAAAGCACCTTGTGTAATTTTCAGTCAGGTTTATCTTCATATTACGTATATTACTGCAAAAACTTACCAACGTTTCTATCATGATTATTGATATTCATTGTAAAAGTGCATATGTACCCAATTACGAATGATGGAGTGAGTGCAGAAAATATATGAAATGAAAAAAGGGAAGTGTTTTTGCAACATAACAGAAGCAAATGGACAGCAGCCATCTATCACACAGAGTTCACCGGTAGACAGGAACATTGATAATAACTCAACTTGGAAATGGTCATGTTGTATTGGCTGGTGACTGGAATAGTGTCTCAAATACGAAAACAGATGTTCACTGTTATAAAAGGATAGTGAATCGTCTGAAAGCCTGGGAGAGTATTTTTGATATGATGACGAGATGTGGTAGGTTAGACATTTCTTTTATCAAAATAACAGCGGGACGATTTCGAATTTGGAATTAACTTTGGTGAAGTGCTACAATTTGTATAGAATTTAAGAAATGATAGATTTGGATGTTAAACATAAAATTTCCCCCATGTTTTAGCACTACTTCAGGGGAAAAAGAACTTCTGGGGGAACTGCTAACTCACAATGACTGCAGCAATCATCAAGCGGATTAATGAAAATTTGTTACTAAAATGTGAATCCAGATGATTATACCTTGAAATTTTTTAATGGTTTTCCTTAAATGACTTAGGACGTTTTTTTTTTTTTTTTAAGTACGTTCACTTAGACAGGGATTTTTTTTAATGGTTTTCATTAAATGACTTAGGATTTTTAAAAATGCGATCATTTAGACATGGATTACTTAAAGGAAAGCTATCAATTATACTGGATCAGGTAGCTGTTGATTGTGACTCCCAAAACGAATCCTGTAAAAGATCTGTATTGAATACTGCATACAGGATTGTACTTGTTTTCAAAGGTTTCATTGCCAGCTGACTTAAGATGGCATTATCTAATGTTATTTACGAGAATCACAAAGGATTTTTGAAAGGATCATGTATCGATGAAAGTATCTCTCTCCGTTGTGACATTTCAGTAAATATGGCAAGGAAGAGTATCCCTGTTTTGATCTTATCAGTAGATTTCGAAAAAGCATTCGATAATTCATCCCTGTGTTTATCCGTTTAATTTTTTTAATGTGTAGCATTCTTCAATTGTGGTGCTGAAATAATAAACGGATAACAGTTTATACCAGTACCAGATCATGCATGTCCGTGAATTATCGGCACTCAAGATGATTCCCGGCAAAAGGAGGGTTCAGGCGGGGTGGTCCACTTACATTTACTTTTTGCCAAATGTTACCTTTGACGACTTCGTGAAATGGACATTTTAAAGATATCAAAATTGAAATGGAAGAAATTTGCTTCGACAGTCTGCTAAGGGCAATCACTGTATTCCAACGAAAGGAAAAGATTGTTTTCAATAACCAGTTTTGGTTTTGCTGGAATTTGCACGCAAATTCAGAGCTAAGAAAGACTTTGATCATTTGAATTAGGGAGTACAACAACTGCAATATTCTCTATAAGAGAAATGAAGGTTTTCTTGGGAATCTTGTCATTTGGTAAGATTTGACCGTGCACTAAATTTTCAGCAAACAAAAAGAGGATAACTGTAGTCTTTAATCGATTTGTCTGACCCAGTTGATGGTTTCCTCACAGTTTTTGAAAATCAGTTGTTATGTCATTCTTTGGAATGGAAAATGCAGAACAAGAAATATGATATCAGCGGCAGGCAAAAAAACCAAACAACTTCAATGATGACTTCAAGATGGTTGATGTAAGATATTTTGTCAACAGTAACTTCATTGAAATGGTTGAATGATTAAATTTTGACATCAGCCGGAAAAGCTTCATCGTGAGTATGTATACTGAGCTTGCAAAGGTTGAAAAAAAGTTTGAGGTGAATGTGGAAATGACAAAAAAGCAAAATTGTTGGTTATCTGCTTTAAGAACAAGGGGGTTAGTATGAAAGTTTGTTTATCTGTTCCCATAAATATTCAGGAACTGATACCAGAATGCATCCAATACGACGATGGTGTTCTAAAAGAAAAGAGAACAATAAACATAAATTAGTGGTGCTGGTTTAGTATATTTTTGTTTGGATAACCTGTCAATCAAACGTTTGGAATAGATGATTTTTTTTTTCTCGAAAATGTCAGGCCATAAGACGGATAATTCTGAATACGAAGATGACATAGATGCAGTTATATTAACAAAAGTGCAAAATGGTACTCGGAAGCAATTACACATTCGACATGGCTGCATCTATGAGTAGAAGCACCCAACAACAATCAAGAAGTAACTTTAGTTACTAAGTTTGTACTGTTTAACAGTAGATGGGAGTCTGAAAAAGCTATTTCACCAGCTGCTGTTGTGCAGTGGGTAAGTGTAGATGTCGGTCTGAAAAAGGTGTTTCCAGATGCTGTAGAACAGTGGTAAGTGGTATGGGCTGCAGGATGGGAGGTCTAGGGTTCGAGTCCCCTCAGAGGCCTATAGTTATAAGATTTTCCGTCCTGACTGACTCTTACCCAGAGTTAGAATGCGATGGGCTGAAATGCGAAGACTGGGTCCAAACAATCGGTTTTCATACAGTCGGTAGATGCCTCTCTATGAGCGTTTCATGAATCTTTTGACCAGCTCTGCAGGTATGTGTATTTTTTGGGCCTAGCTGACGCTAGGATACTTTTACCTTGCTTAGAAGGTGCTTCTCTTTTACTGACATCTTGTTTAAGAAAACGCATATCAACATAATACACAACGCACAAAATTTAGAAGTCCAAGTACACATTTGAAACAGAAATAATTTTCACAAAGAACAGAAACAACAACAACATTTGCAGCAGCATCAGCAGCAGCAGCAGCAGCAGCAGCAGCAGCAGCAGCAGCAGCAGCAGCAGAAAGCAACAACAACAACAGCAACAACAACCGGAAACAAAACAACAACGAATGGATGATCTTTACAAATTTATGTTTTTTCCCTCAGTCAGGTCTCTCATTCTATTCTGTCCTCCGAAAGGAGAGAGGAAAAAAACCCGCTGATTTAGTTATGACATAAAAACAGGTCGCACTGATGCCAGGATATAGTTGAAACTATAGGCCTATCATGAAGCTTCAGACTGCAATGGATCCCCAGATTATCATCTTCATCACCGATATCATTGTTCATCAAAACAAAAAGTCTCACACCCTGAAGCCTCCATACTCTACCCTTACAGTGGCTTGAGTTTCAGTTTCCTGTATATGTCATTCCCACACATTGGGGTAAAATTTTTGTGCGTGCGCGCACACACACATGCAAATGCATACATGCACATCAGACACACACGCACATGCGCGCACGCACCGCATACACTGGCACACACACATGGGCCCGTGCCTATGCCCACACAACCATACACACACACACACGTGTACACTCACCATACACACATACAATGATAACAATGCACACCCAATTTTAGGTAGGTACTCAGGTCGACTGAGCGTTGGGCTGATTTGTAGGTCAGACATCTGCTAAGTCATAGCCACGAGACCCTCTTCTTTAATTCTCTGACCTTTGTCATTAATTCGTTTAACCATCAGCTTTAAATCATGGCAGTGTGGTCTCAAAACTTAGCAGACGTGGTGTAGCGTATATGGACTAGCTCGCATGCAGTGACACCTCCTCGATGAAACTGAAACTGAAACTGTTATTCCCCGTGATGACTGTTTGTGGCACTTGTTGGCATGTGCAAGCACGAGGGCTCAACCATACTGGCTCCACGGTACACGAACATTGTCATCATTAGGGGCGCAGAGGGTAGGGCTCAATCATACTGGCTCTATGGGTACACAATCATTGTCATCATTAAGGGGGCGCAGAGGGTAGGGCCCAATCACACTGGCTCTATGGGTACACGAATCATTGTCATCATTAAGGGGCGCAGAGGTAGGGCCAATCACACTGGCTCATGGGTACACGAATCATTGTCATCATTAAGGGCGCAGAGGGTAGGGCTCAATCATACTGGCTCTATGGGTACACGAATCATTGTCATCATTAAGGGGCGCAGAGGGTAGGGCTCTCATATCATACACTGCTCATAGGGCGAAAATCACGATCATTGTCATCATTAAGGGGCGCAGAGGGTGAGTCCTGCGGTGTATAGTTGGAGCAGAACTGACACCGGTGAAGTGACTGAGCGGCGGTGCCGGGTCTTTCCTTCTGGGTTGTCTTACGGCAACTTCTTATTGATTGCTGGGTGTGGCGGTGTCCAACATGGCCAGGAAGAGCTGCCTGGGATGGAGGATGAGGATGAGACAGCCGGAAAAAAAATAAATAAAAAAATGCAAAGCATACAAACGTCCTCCCAGTTTAGATCTATCTTAAAAACGGGTGTAAGAAACGTCACAATCAAACATACGTCATAATGTATTTCGTCACTGAGATAAGAAATCGGCGCGAAGTACTTTCAGAGATATTCCATAAAGAAGACAAACCGTTCTGGGCCGTTATAGCCGTTAGCAACGGCTATTCTGGTAAAAAAAAAAAAAAAACATCGGGCATCATCCGTGACCCATAATGAACATACCTACAAATTTTCAGAAAGATCGGCCCAGAAGTTTTGTCTGGAGCAAGTGGAACACGTTTTGACCACGGACAGACAGACAGACTGACAGACAGCATTTCTTCGTTCCCATTGTAAAGTACTCCCTGTTCCATAAGAACTGGGAGTACAAAAAGAAAAAAAAAAAAGAAAGAAAATGCTAAACATGGACATCTATTTGCTTCTGGACTCAAAGCCATTAACGTATTAAATTATACAAATTATGATTTTTTTTTATAAGGGGTAGAGGGATGGGACATAAAATCGCAGTGCACCTGTTAATGCAAATAGTAAAAATGGAAGCGTATCACGAAATGAAAATGAAATGTAAAACGAGGGAGATTATGTGCTAATAATAAACATGTTAGCATAATTATGTAAAAAAAAAAAAAAAAAAAAAAAAAAAAAGCACGCCGTTGCTCATTTTATCATTCCTGTGATTAAGGTGCATGTTCTGACACTCTCTTTCTCTCCCTCTCTTCCTCTGTCTGTCTGTCTGTCTGTCTCTCCACCTCTTTCTCTCGCATAACAGTTTTCTGAGTTCTGAGTTCTTTCTCTCTTTCTCTCATTCACTCTGTCTATCTGTCTGTCTGTCTGCCTATCTGTGTCTATGTCTGTCTCCTTCTGTCTCTCTGTCCATGTTTGTCTGTCACTCAATCCATCTGTCTGTCTCTCTGTCTGTCTCTCTATCTCTCTCTTTCTTTCTTTCCCTGTGTCTCCCTGTCTTTGTCCCTGTCTGTCTGTCTGTCTGTTTCTCTCTCCCTGTCTGTCTATCGGTCCTCTCTCTGTCTGTCTGTCTGTCTGTCTCTGTCTCTGTCCCTGTCTCTCTCTGTCTTTCTGTCTCTGTCTGTCTCTCTTTGTCTGTCTCTCTGTCTATGTCTGTTTGCCTGTCTTTGTCTCTCTCTGTCTCTGTCTCTCTCTGTCTCTGTCTCTCTGTCTGTCTCTGTCTCTGCCTGCCAGTCTGTCCGTCAGTCTCTCTCTCTCTCTCTCTCTCTCTCTCTCTCTCTCTCTCTCTCTCTCTCTCTCTCTCGGACGAAATGCACTCTGCACTTTGCTTTCCTGCTTTAAAATGATATACGATGTCAGTTAACACCGCACACTATTACAAATATTCCAGCGATTTAGGCTGCGATTATTGGTGGTTTCCAGGAGCCAGACTACGTACAATCAGAAACATGGCTGCCTACACGCACAGAGCGTATAGAGGAAAAGAAACATTCCGGCCCCACACACAGCTGGCAGCTTGTCGCATGGAAGTGAATTTGAACGTAGCTGGTAGCTCAGGACACTGCGTTGAATTTGCTGGCGAGTATTTTTTTTTTCTATGTAAAAATGAACGAGACCACGAGCGTTTTCAACGCATTTTGTTTTCTGAAAGCTGATTATCATGAAAGTGAATCTCTCTCTCTCTCTGCATTATTTTAACAGTAGATGGGAGTCTGAAAATGGCTGTTTAACCAGCTGCTGTTGTGCGGTGGGTAAGTGTAGATGCCGGTCTGAAAAGCTGTTTACCTTCTGCTGCTGTAGCGCAATAGGTAAGTGTAGATGTCGGTCTGAAAAAGCTGTTTACTAAATGCTGTAGAACAGTGGGTGAGTGGCGTGGGCTACGGGCTGGGAGATCTAAGGTTCGAATCATTGTCATCATTAAGGGGCGCAGAGGGTGAATCCTGCGTGTATAGTTGGATCAGAACAGACACCGGTGAAGTGACTGAGCGGCGGTGCCGGGTCTTTCCTTCTGGGTTGTCTTACGGCAACTTCTTATTGATTGCTGGGTGTGGCAGTGTCCAACATGGCCAGGATGAGCTGCCTGGGATGGAGGATGAGGATGAGACAGCCAAACAAACAAACAAAGGAAAAAAAAGAAAAGAAAGAAAGAAAGAAAATACTGAATATAGAAATTTATTTAGTTCTGGACTCGATGCCATTAACGTATTAAATTTTACAAATTACAGGGTTTTTTGTGAGGGGTAGAGGGATGGAACATAAAATCCGCAGCTTACTTGTTAATGCAATCAGTGGAAAATGGAAGCATATCACGAAATGAAAATGAAATGTAAAACGAGGAAGATTATGCGCTGATTATAAACATGTTAGCATAATTCTGTAAAAAAAAAAAAGCACGCCGTTTATCTTATCATTCCTGTGATTAAGGTGCATGTTATGACATTCTCTTTCTCTCCCTCTCTTCTTCTGTCTGTCTGTCTGTCTGTCCCCCCTCCCTCTCTCTCTCTCTCTCTCTCTTCTCTCACTCTCTCTCTCTCTCTCTCTGTCCATGTCTGTCTCTTTCTGTCTCTCTGTCCCTGTTTATCTGCCAGTCCGTCCGTCTTTCCGTCCGCCTTTTTGTCTGTCTGTTTGTCTCTCTGTCTCTATCTTCTTTCTCTATGTCTCTCTGTCTCTATGTCTGCCTGTCTGTCTCTCTGTCCCTCACTGTCTGTCTGTCTGTCTGTCTTTGTCTCTCTCTGTCTCTGTCTCTCTTTCTCTGTGTCTCTCTCTGCCTGTGTGTGTCTGTCTTTGTCTCTCTCTGTCAATTCTGTCTCTCTCTGTCTCTCTCTGTCTCTCTCTGTCTCTCTCTGTCTCTCTCTGTCTCTCTCTGTCTCTCTCTCTGTCTTTGTCTGTCTGTCTGTCTGTCTGTCCATCCGTCTGTCTGTCTGTCCGTCGGTCTCTCTCTCTCTCTCTCTCTCTCTCTCTCTCTCTCTCTCTCTCTCTCTCTCCTCTCTCTCTCTCTCTCTCTGACGAAATGCACTCTGCACTTTGCTTTCCTGCTTTAAAATGATATACGATGTCAGTTAACACCGCACACTGTTACAAATATTCCAGCGATTTAGGCAGCCATTATTGGTGGTTCCCCGGAGCCAGACTACGTACAATCAGAAACATGGCTGTCTACTCGCACAGAGCGTATAGAGGAAAAGAAATATCCCGGTCCTAAACACAGCTGATAGCTTATCTCACGGAACTGAATTCGAACGTAACTGGTAGCTTATCGGATGGCACTGAATTTTGCTGCCGAGTATTTTTTCCATGTAAATGTGAACGAGTTTACGGGCATTTTTAACGCATTTTGTTTCCTGAAAGCTGATATCACGAACATGAATTTCTCTCTCTCTCTCTCTCTCTCTCTCTCTCTCTCTCTCTCTCTCTCTCTCTCTCTCTCTCTCTCTCTCTCTCTCTCTCTCTCTCTCCCAAAGAAAATATCAGAGCATGTTCTTTTTGAAACCACTTGAGAACGAACTCCACTTTCTATTAAGATGCAATGCTTATATGCCTTTCAGAGAAAAATACATACTGAAGCACAGACAATTTCAGAACGTGAACTCTATTGAACTGAAACAATTACTTGCAAACGAAAATGTGCGTATTACAAGAGATATTGCTATGTATATTTATTATGCACTGAAAAAAAGAGAAGAACTGGTATCCCACTCAGTATGAATAACTAGTTATCCTCATAGATTAGCATTATTAGTACATCGAAAAATATACTTTTGTTGTCATTTCTCTTGTTTCTCTTTATGTGTGCACAGCACCTCACTTGTTATAGGCCGGAGGCCTGAAACATTAAAACTGTGTTCAATTATGTTCTCTCTGATGAACAGTTTTCTCCTTTACTAATGACGACTGCAAGTCAAACATTTTTTTTTTAAATTTCTTTCCTCTTTCTCTCTTCCATTCCACAGTTTCTTCTTTCTCTCTTCTCCATTCTTTCATCAACATGATCTTCCTCTTTGCTGTACATCTCCGGATGCAAATTATCACATATTTTATGTTATTACTCATATTTATACATGTTTGACAATATTGTAGTAAATAAACGGTGAAACATATTAGAAATGAGTTATCTTTTTTTTTTTTTTCGGTATGAATGGATTTGAGTGAAAGTTCAATGTATGCCGAGGAAAGGTTGTTTTTTGTTTGTTGAATATACACACACATACACAAACAAACAAAAATCCAAATGAAACCGAAAACCCCATCCACCCACAAATCCAAGATATCAGTATGAATAATTATGATTTATGCATTCACTTAACACAATCCTCTGAGTTCTTACAAACTACAAGCACCTAATGATAAACAAACACACCCGCTCACTCCACTCACACCGCCCCCCCCCCCCCCCATCCCCATCCACCCACACCCCCACTTTCTCTCTACCAGTCAAACATCTTGACTAATCAACGAACCTCATAAGGTGGAGGGACAGATAGGGAAGCACAGAAAGAAACGGAAAAAAAGGGACGGTTAGAGTGCACATGGTAAAAGTGCAAGGAAAGAACGGGACGCAGAGAAAGGAAGTGGGGGGGGGGGGGGGGGGGGTATGAAAGATGGACAGGAGGAGGCGAGGGGACAGACAGAAATGGGAGCAGAGAAAGTAATAGTGAGGGAAGGGAGTATTAGGGGGTGAACAGGGAGAAGATGGATTTTTGTGTTTGTCCGTCGAGACGGAAGACCATCTAGTCATCCTGGGATCGGGGGTGAGTGCGTAGATGGCTGGTCAGGCCGATCTGCGCCCGGAAAGACCTATCACAGTATGGACAGATGATGGTGGCGACAGTTGGAGATCTGTTGGCGCTGGTCTTCCTGACCATCCTGCGCGGCTCAGCTGCAGCAATTCTGTTACTTTCACGGGTTTCTGCACCTTTGCGGACAACTGATCGCCACCCGTATCTGTCCTGGGCAGTCTGCTCCCATGTTGTGTGGCTGATGTTGAAGGCCTTCAGGGAAGATTTGAGGTTGTCTTTGAAACGTTTCTTCTGGCCTCAACGAGAGCGTTTTCCTTGTTGTAGTTCGCCAAACAATAGTTTCTTTGGCAGCCGATGGTCTGGCATGCGAACTACATGACCTGCCCAGCGAAGCTGTGACTGCATCAGGATGGTGAAGATGCTAGGCAGGGCAGCACAAGAGAGAGAGGATGGCAAGCACACGAGGGATGAAGGAGAGAACTGTTAGAGACGGACAGGGGGAAGGCAGTCAGGCAGGAAAGACTGAACGACACGCAGGGGTAGGGATGATCAGGAGTGGAGGGGGTGGTGAGTGGGTAGGTGGACAAATCTTTGAGTTCTTGAAAGAGATGAACATTTTTCATCGTATCTGAGATTTTACAGTGGAAAGATTTTGAACCAAATTTCGGATGGGTTTTTAGAATGTATTTTAAAGAATTGTGTGAATGAATGACTCGTGAGTTGATTTTTAACGTGGTGACAGCCCTGATATGGCCATTTGTGGTCGGCTGGGCTCTAAGCAACATGATCTTACCTTACTAGGTGGCGAAATCAAGAGAAGGACTGAAGAGAATGGATTTGGACTGGACTGTTAGGAATGTACAGAGGGAAGGGTGGAGTAGGGGATAGAATGGAGAACGTGCCACGAAGGTAGAATCAAAGAGCCTCCTTCAGTACGTTGAGGATGAATGTGACGGTAGGATCAGAAGGCCTCTTTGGTGAATGGAAACATGGCATCCAAGAGACTCTTTTGTAGGCTGAGAAGGAACGGAAAGACGGAATAAAAGAGCCCATTTGGTAGGTTGTGGATGAAAGCAAAGACGGAATAAAAGAGCCCATTTGGTAGGTTGTGGATGAAAGCAAAGACGGAATAAAAGAGCCCATTTGGTAGGTTGTGGATGAAAGCAAAGACGGAATAAAAGAGCCCATTTGGTAGGTTGTGGATGAAAGCAAAGACGGAATAAAAGAGCCCATTTGGTAGGTTGTGGATGAAAGCAAAGACGGAATAAAAGAGCCCATTTGGTAGGTTGTGGATGAAAGCAAAGACGGAATAAAAGAGCCCATTTGGTAGGTTGTGGATGAAAGAAAGACGGAATAAAAGAGCCCATTTGGTAGGTTGTGGATGAAAGCAACGTAGCACCAAAGAGGTTCTCCGGGGATGAATGGAAAGGATAGGATCAAAGGCGCTCTGATAGGCTGGAGATAAACGGACAGATAGGATCAGAGAACCTCTTGGCTGAGGAGAAAGGAAAAGGTAGGATGAAAGAAGATAGTCTATAGGAATGCTGAGGATGAATGGAAAGGTAGGATCAAGGAGCTCTTTGTAGCTCTGGATGAATGGAAGGTGATGAAAAGGCTCTTTGGAGGCTGGATGAATAGGAAGTGGATGAAAAGGCTCTTTGGTAGGCTGAGATGGGAAAGACAGGATAAAAAGGCTCTTTGGTAGGCTGGAAATGAATGGAAAGGCAGGATCAGGATCAGGGAGCCTCTTTGGTAGGCTGGCGATGAATGGAAAGGCAGGATCAGGATCAGGGAGCCTCTTTGGTAGGCTGGCGATGAATGGAAAGGCAGGATCAGGATCAGGAAGCCTCTTTGGTAGACTGACGATGAATGGGAAAGGCAGGATCAGGATCAGGAGACCTCTTTGGTAGGCTGGCGATGAATGGAAAGGCAGGATCAGGATCAGGGAGCCTCTTTGGTAGGTGGCGATGAATGGAAAGGCAGGATCAGGAGCCTCTTGGTAGATGCGATGAATGGAAAGGTAGGTCAGGGACCTACTTTTGTAGTGCGGACGAATGCAAAGTAGCACCAAGGAGGCTCTTTGGTGTCTGGGGTGAAGAAAAGGTACAATAAAAGAGCTTCTTTCGTAGAAAGGAGAGGAATGGAAAGGTAGATCGAAGAGGGCCTTTGAAGATGAGAACGTATGGAAAGACAGGATAAAAAAGCCTCTTTGGTAAGCAGAGGATGACTGAAAGGGCGGATCAGAGAGCCTCTTTTGTAGGGTGATGATGAACGGAAATATTGGATAAAAGAGCCTTTGTTAAGCTGGAAAATGGCTGAAAGCAGGATCCAAGGCTCTTTGGTGGCTGAGGGTGAACGGAAAGGCACGATAAAAGAGCTTTGATAACTGAGGATAAATGGAAATATAGGATCAAAAAAGGCTCTTTTATAGGCTTAAGACGAACGGAAAGGTAGGGTATGGTCGGAGAGACCAGGGAGGGACGGACAGGTGTGAGGATTGGGCCATAAAGAGAGAGGTCCTCACTGCTCCCCCACCCCACCCCCACCCCCA
>CM065729.1:9291921-9304421 GCA_033310375.1 Conus canariensis
ATGACCTATCAGGATTCTGGCACGAGTGAATAAACATAAGGGCAAAAGGAGAAACGGCAGACACGACCAGCCAATGTTTAGGTGCACAGCGGTAGAGTTCCGTGAATTGTGGCTGGCGTCAGTAGGTAAACTATGCTGCCTGTCACCGCCTGAAACAGTTGGAGAACCACCCCCTTCTCCTCCACCCACCCCTACCATCCCCCTCCCCCCCCACACACAGAGCACTCCTCCACCGCCTCCATGCCCTCACCCCCCCCCCCCTCTCTCTCTGTGTCTGTCTTAGTCTCTCTACCGCCCCCTTCTCCCTCACCCCTTTCCCGCCTCCACTCCCATCCCCCTTCTCTCTGTCTGTCTGTCTGGCTGTCTGTCTGGTTGTCTGTCTGTCTGTCTCTGTCTGTCTGTCTGTCTGTCTGTCTGTCTGTCTGTCTTCTCTCTCTCTGTCTCTGTCTGTCTGTCTGTCTGTCTGTCTCTGTCTGTCTGTCTGTCTGTCTGTCTGTGTCTGTCTGTCTGTCTGTCTGTCTGTCTCTGTCTGTCTGTCTGTCTGTCTGTCTGTCTGTCTCTCTCTCTCTCTCTCTCTCTCTCTCTTCTCTCTGTGTTATTAATAGTGACCTATTTCAATGCAACAGGCTTTCAGCTGTTCGTGTTTGAGTGCATGCGTCTAATATCTTTCCTTTTCTTTTCTGTCCTATGCTATGAACTTGGTAAACAAAGTCTCTATTTTCCTTTCATTTCGAAACGAACAAGAATCGCTCCTTAAAATGCAGTTCTGAATGAACAGGTACACAAAAGACTCCGTAATTTTTTTTTTAATTTCCAGACAAATCTAACTCTACAGCTTTATTCAAAATTCGTGCGTCCTCCTCACTTAATACAAAATTCGTACTTTCCCCTTCACCAGTGCAAAATTCGTACTTTCCCCTTCACTCTGTGCAAAGTTTGTACTTGCTTTATTAAAAATCGCATTTCCCCCTCACTTAATGCAAAATTCGTACTTTCCCCTTCACTTAATGCAAAATTCGTACTTTCCCCTTCACTCAGTGCAAAATTCGTACTTTCCCTTTCACATAATGCTCCTGTTTGTTTTTTGAAGGCACTATTCACATATGCGGGAACTATTTTGGAGAGTTTCCCATCTGCCTGTGTGGAAGCGGACCAGCAGGTGACTGGGATTCAGCAGCACGCCTGATGAGCTCTTGACAGAGCGAAACACCTGTCATCTGCCTGTGTGAAAGCGGACCAGCAGGTGACAGGGATTCAGCAGCACGCCTGATGAGCTCTTGACAGAGCGAAACGCCTGTGCCTTGCTGGGCCTGCTGACCTGCCCTTCAGACAGACGATAAAACTAAGAGAGAGAAAGAGCTCACTGAGAAAGTGTTACTTCTCGTGCCCCCTTTCTTTATAAGCAAAATCTTCCATTTGAAGTGGTGTGTTTTAACTGAAACAGATTTGCTGCATTTCCTATCTGGACACTAAAAGGCACGCGGGTTTAGATTTTATTATCATACCCATTCTGTTTCTTACTATCCATCCCTCCTCCACTCTCTCTCTCTCTCTCTCTCTCGTCTGTCTGTCTGTCTCTCTCTCTCTGTCTCTCTCTGTCTCTCTCTGTCTCTCTCTCTCTAATGGGAGTATCCCTCTCTCATGGGATTCTCTCTCTCTCTCTCTCTCTCTCTCTCTCTCTCTCTCTCTCTCTCTCCTCTCCTCTCTCTCTCTCCTCCCCTCTCTCTCTCTGTCTCTCTCATGTGAGTACTAGGATGTCGGTGATATAAATGTTTTTATTCCTGTGTTTCGGCAAAGATCGACCTCTCTCTCTCTCTCTCTCCTCTCTCTCTCTTCTCCTCTCTCTCTCTCTTCTCTCCTCTCTCTCTCTCTCTCTTCTTCTTCTCTTTATGGGAGTATCACGATGACTGACTATATATATCTTTATTCCTGTGTTTCGGCAAAGATCGACTGGTCGCAGTTGACAGAGACAGGCCATTCATACTGAAGGCAGCAGTAGATTTGTTATTTACCGTGTGTTAAATCCTGTGCATTGAGTTCACACACACGCTTAAACACTAAAGTAAAAACATTTACGCGCACGCGCACCTAGACACACATTAATATACACATATCCTCCCGCGTGCACACACACACACCCACACACACACACACACCACACACACACACACACACACACACACACACACAGAGCGCCCTCCCCCCCCCCCCAACCCTCACACGCATAAATACACAAAGGCGTGCTTGGGCACACATACAGACGCACGCACCACCACGCCCACCCACACAACTTTTAATTTTGTTTTTAATGACTAGAACTGGTGTAAAAGATCTTGCGAACACTAATAACGTTTTGTGCAGGATACATTGTTCATCTGTGAAGTCATTGACACTTCCATTTCGTTTTTGAGTTATGACTTTGGCATCTGTTACCGAATAAATATAAGAACCGGAGAGGTAAGGGTGCACACACACACACACACACACACACACACACACACACACACACACACACGCACACCACGCACCACACACGACACGCACGCACGCACGCACGCCCCACCACACACACAACACACACACACACACACACACACACACACACACACACACACACAAGCACTCTGAGATAGGTCAGTCAAAAAGAATTTCATATTGACTGGACATAAGCTTGGAGAATAACAAAAAAACAAAACAAAAAAACAAAACAAAACAAACAAACAAAAAAAAAAAAAAAAAAAAGGATTATTAGGACGAATATCGTTGCACATGTGCTAATTTGATGCAGTTAAGTGTTGCTGTGAATTCTTTCAAGCGATGACTGTATGCACGTGTTTTCTTTTCTTTTTTTGTTTTTTACATCGAATTTTTTAATTAAATAAGCTGAGAAGTCACAGATGCCTCAAAAGAAGACAATGCACAGATATTTCAATACATTATTGAGTATGCACGTGTTTTCATCGCGTGACAAGGTTTGGAAGAGAACCAGCCGCCGTGGCGAAGTGGTTAATGTCGCGGACTCCCGGCTGGGAGGTCGTGAGTTCGATTCCTATCAGAGTCACGTGGGATTTTTCTGCTCCGACCGGCTCCTACCCAGAGTTGAGTTTGCTACGGGCTCAGTTGGGAAGACTGGGACCACACAGTCGAGTTTCATCCACTTAATGGATGCGTGTCTGAGAGTGTTGCTCCAAATTTCCTGACCAACACTGCAGGTGTCTGTATCTCTCGGGTCTGGTTGACGCCCGGGATATATTATGAAAGGAAGCGTAGAGTACAGCCCTGTCATGCAGTCTCAGACCGGAATGGAAATCTGTAGCATCATCTTTATCATCCTCATTCTCATCGATCAGCATAAAACAAAACAAAACAAAACAAACAAACAAAAAAAAAAAAAAAAGGGGGGGGGGGGAGTTGGAAGAGGAGATAATCTGATATCTGTCCTTACAGGGCGAGTATCATGCAAAGACAAGAGGAGAGAACCGATAAACGAGGTCCTTTACTTATTTGGCTGCACGTCTGAGCGTGTGTGTGTGTGTGTGTGTGTGTGTGTGTGTGTGTGTGTGTGTGTGTGTGTGTTGTGTGTGTGTTGTTTCTATATAAAAAGTGGCAAATTATAATCTGTTAGCAAACTTGTTAAAGAGAAATCATTCCGGTTAAATTAAAACAATCAGTGCGATGCTGAATCGTTCTCTCTTGAGAAAAAAAAAACCCCTGATAACCGTTGTTGATAACGACCGTTGTATGGTTAGTGTGTGTGTGTGTGTGTGTGTGTGTGTGTGTGTGTGTGTGTGTGTGTGTGTGTGTGTGTGTGAAAAAGATTCTGCTTTCCCTCTGTCATTTGGGAGTTGTTTTGTCACAGTCGGACTAGGATTCGGCCCTCATAATGATGATGATAATAACAACAACAATAATGATGATAGCACCACCATCACCACCAATAATAATAATAATAATGATAATAGCAATAACAATAATGATAATAATGATATTAATAATGAGGATAATAATTATGATAGTAATAATAATAATAATAAAAATAACAAAAAAATAATGATAATAAAAATTCAAAAAGAAATAATGATAATAATAACATAGCATTTATAAAGCATCTTGCCAAAGGTTCTAGGCGCTGACACTCTCGTGTATGCAACGGGCTGCCTACCCGGGTAGCGCCGACTGAAGAGCTTTGAGAGGTTTACGGGGATAGTCAGCTGTTTGAATGGGGCTGGTGGATGTATAGGTATGGTAAGTTGTTTTCATCAGGGTATAGCAGATCTATCGAGAGAACCAACTGTTTTCATAACAGAATAACTGACTATGTGGGATAGCTGGCTGTTTTACTGGGGAAAATATTCCCCTGGTTTGTCGTGTTCACTGGAAAATAACGTAGGAGATCCCATTTTGTTTTGAAGCTTGCACGCTGCTGCCATGTGTATGAATAAAGAGACTTTTGCTGTGGAGGGTTCGCTTTTGTTATTACGTCGTTTGGAAACAAGGGGTCCTTTTAGAGAGCGATTTTTTTTTTCGAGTTGAATTGACATTTTGAGAACTGAAGAATGACAAACGTGTTCAGAATCAGGTTACAATTTCAATTAGATTAGTACTGGTTGATAAAGTAGGTCATTGACCGGACCCTGATCCTGGTTTCACTGAGAAAAAGCGAGATTTTCCATGTTTGAAGACTGCCCATGTCTGTGTGACAATCGTAGTCTTCTTTGAGTAGTGCTGGTCCGTCATGTGTGTGGCATTGCGCAGACATCAGTCAGTGTGTGGAATGATGAAAAGTCTGGAGTCTTATTTCAAGGCACGTACACTTTCACACATCACTTCCTTTCCTCACTTTAATATTTTGGCTACTCTCTCTCTCTCTCTCTCTCTCTCTCTCTCTCTCGCAGGCACACACACACACACACACACACACACACAGACACACAGACACACACACACACACACACACACACACACACACACACACACACACACACGCACGCACGCACGCATGCACGCAGGCATGCACGTACGCAAACATACTCGCGCGCGCGCGCGCGCACACACACACACCACACACACACACACACACACACACACACACACACACACACACACACACAGTGTCCTGCTCAACACTGCACGAACGTTAACAAGTTTAAACAGCTGCAGCGTGTTATTGGGTCATGTTCAAGGTCAAGAGGTCAGAGTTCAAGTTAGGGGATCGGCGTTGAGGTGAGTGGGTCAAAGTGAACAGTCGTTAGGGTCAATGTCAGAAGGTTAGCGTTGAGATGTTTGGGTCTAGTTCAAGGTCAAGGGGTCGGAGTGCAAGTTAGGGGATTGGCGTTGAGCTGAGTGAGTCAAAGAAAAGGAAGATCAAGGTCAATGTCAGAAGGTCAAGGTTGAACTGTGCGAGTAAAGACAGCTGATATGGCTCCGATGGTAGACAGCTGGCAAAGCATCATTTGGATGAAAGATAACACAAACACAATTCTCTGAACCAGTAGAACTTCTTTTCTCCTCCACTGTCTGTTCTTCCTCACATACATATGTGAACGTGCCCACACCCCCCACACACATGTGTACACTCACCAAACACTCACATACGATGATGATAATGGCATAACCAATGTTAGGTAGGTAGGGTACTCAAGGTCTGACCAGCGCGTTGGGCTAATGCTGTAGGTCAGACATCTGCTAATTCGTAGTAGCCACCAGACCCTCTTCTTAAATTCCCTCGACTTAGTCATCAATTCATTAATCCATCAGCTTTAAATCATGCGCAGTGTGGTCTCAAAACTTAGCGGTCGTGGTGTAGTGTATAGGGACTAGTCCGCGCGCAGTGACACCTCCTTGATGAAACTGAAACTGAAACGTGCGAAGTGTTGGTCCACAAAAACTTGGCGGAGGTGGTGAAGCGCATATGGACTAGTCCGCCCGCAGTGACGCCTCCTTGATGAAACTGAAACCGGTCATGCTCGCCCTGCCAGAGATATTACCCCCCCCCCCCCCCCCCCGCCCGCTCTTTGCTGCTCCCATATGCACAGCAACATCCGGAGTGTGCTGACGCAGCCACAACACCTGAAGTCCACACGAAGCATCGTATAAAACATCAGGTCCTACCAGAGCTCTGAAAGAGATCAACAAAGATTGTCCCTTACATTTTATACTGTTTGCATAATGCTTTTAGTTTTTCAGCAACTTTTTTTCCTCTCCACACTTTCGTTTTGTTTATTTACTACCTTCGCTGGCTGCTTTTGGGTGCTGTTGGATTCTTTTTTGAACCCTTGGTGGTGAGAATACCACAGAATTACGGATTGTGGTGTGTCTCTATTTGACGCCAAGATCACAGACACAGTCAGCCGTGTCTCCCTGATGAGTCCGATCCAGCGGACGAAAGGCCTAGGAGCAGGCAATACATATAGATCTGCCTTCTAGATGGATTGCGACGGTTCCCTCATGCAGCTAGAGAAGGGTTTTCATATTTATAATATACATTTTCTTCATCTTCAACTTTTTTTTTTTTAATTTCAAATCTTTGCCAAGTCATTACTATAATGATCGAAGAATTGTTAACCTGCACTTGTTTCCCCCCGCTACTTAATTATTCAGCAAGAGATCAACATTTTGTCATCTGATCTAAGATTTGACGGAGGAAAGACTTTTAACAACATTTCCGGTGTGTTTTTAGAAGGTGTGTTTTTAGAAGGTGTGTTTTAGAGGGTTGTGTGAATGAGATTTTTTTTTTTTTTTTTTTTATAAATTCATTGAAATGACTTGTGAGTTGACTTCAACGCGGTGACAGCCCTGATATGGCCCTTTGCGGTCGGCTGAGCTATAATCAACATTACCTTACCTTACCTGATGTGATCTTTGAATTTCTGAAAGAGATTAACACTTTTCATCTGATCTCAGATTTTACGGAGGAAAGATAAAAAAATTCTGTGTTTTTAGAAAGTCTGATTTAAAGGGTTGTGCGACTGATTAAAAAAAAAAAAAAACAAGATGCAAAGCATATAAACATACTCCCAGTTTTCCAAACCGCTTATAAATCGGCCAAGTGCTTTGTGAGATCAGAAATAAAGGCAAAATAACGGTTTTAACGGTTATTTAACCGATGTACACTTTTGAAACTGGTATTTTAGTCCTCACTGGGCTAAAGCCTGTGTACATACCAAATTTCATCCAAATCGGACAATATGTTAAGAACAACGGTTTTTAACGGTCAAATTTTGAAACAGTATATAGAAGTGCCATTTGTGTGTGATACCCTTTCTATATACCAACTTTCATTAAAATCCACCTATATATAAGAAATAACGGCAGAATAACGGTTTTTAACGGTTGTTTAATCCATTTTCAGCATTACATCACTTACATATGGACAGAGGCTCCGATTTCTCACAAGATCATCCAAACCGCTTATAAATTGGCCCAGTACTTTCTGAGATATTCCATAAAGAAGAAGAACCGTTACAGGCCGTTACAGCCGTTACTAACGGCTATAGCGGTAAACTAAAACATCGGGCATCATCCGTGGTCCATAACGGCTCAGTAGTTTTGTCTGAAGCGAGTGGAACACATTTTGACCACGGACACACAGACAGACAGACACACAGACAGACACACAGACAGCATTTCTTCGTTCCCATTCTAAAGTACTCCCTGTTCTATAAGAACTGGGAGTACAAAAATGACTTGTGAATTGACTTCAGCGCGGTGACAGCCCTAATATGGCCCTTTGCAGTCGGCTGGGCTATAAGCAACATTACCTTACCTTACCTACCAGATGAGACACTGCACAACTTCAGAGTTACTTTGACGGTATTCAATGGCGCCTCTTCTCAACCAACCTGCGCAAGACACCACTGACTAAGCCATCCCCCCCCCCCCCCCTACTGACGACAATAATGGCTTAATCTCGGAGCCAGCGTAAGTGGGCGCTTTCCTCCAGAGGGCGCCACCACGTCCATCCAACGACAGTCCCCAGGAGGAGCGTGTGACTTTGTCACGAACTCACCAGGGACCAGACTGTGCCGATACCGGTGACTTTGTCACGAGCTCACCAGGGACCAGACTGTGGAAAGAGAAAGCCAAAATTGAAGTCATCACGACAGCAGAGAATAAAAGGCCACAGAAATCGAAAGTTTCTTTTTTTTTTGTGTGTGTGTGTTTTTTTTAAGGTTGAATAACGACCAATGAGGACAAGAATGATGAAGATGATGCTGTGAAGGTCCACTCTGGTCTGACACTACAGAACAGGTCTATGCTCTCAGCTTTCTTTCTTTAACCCTCAAACGACCAAGCTATTTTACCTACGAAAACGCACAAGTGGGGTCCGTTTGGACCCCAGTAGATTTTCTGCTGAAATGCTAGCTTTACTGAGTCAGTTTTCCTTAAATATAAGTTTTATTGCTTCTTTCAACTTTGACAAATATTATCTAATATTCAAATGCAATTATGGTTTCAAAAAAAAAAGAAGAATTGTGGACCAAAAAAGTGAGTGATTTCTCTCCCTTTGAGTCTTTTCTTATAGAACAACGTATTTTCTTTCTTTCATAAAACAAGAAATAATAAACAAAGAACCTAAAACTAGTTCTGTTGTCCATGGTTTTCTGTAACACAATACGAAACATTCAGTAGATGTGAAACGTTTGATAAAATTGAAGACAGTAACATCATATGACATAGTATTATTTCTTGCTGGGGTCCATTTGGACCCCAAAGAAATTTTCACTACAGTTGTCATACCCTTATGCCGATTTTTTGCAAAAATGCGTGTGAAGTTCAAAGAGACATAGATTGACAAATAAATGGCAGGAAATTTTTTTCTTACGAAAATCTCAAAAACGGCACATAAAAATATGCTGCTGGGCTCCAAACGGACCCCACTTGGTCGTTTGAGGGTTAATAGATCCCAGGGTTAAACACGCCCGAGAGATAAGGACACCTGCAGTGTTGGATTTATCAACACTCTTTGAGATGCATCCATTAAGCTGATGAAACTTGACCGCGTGGAATGCTTTGTTCAGACAAGTTCCACGTGTTGTGACTTCTTATGCCGATTTTTTGCAAAATGCGTGTGAAGTTCAAAGAGACATAGATTGACAAATAAATGGCAGGAAATTTTTTTCTTACGAAAATCTCAAAAACGGCACATAAAAATATGCTGCTGGGCTCCAAACGGACCCCACTTGGTCGTTTGAGGTTAATAGATCCCAGGGTTAAACACGCCCGAGAGATAAGGACACCTGCAGTGTTGGATTTATCAACACTCTTTGAGATGCATCCATTAAGCTGATGAAACTTGACCGCGTGGAATGCTTTGTTCAGACAAGTTCCACGTGTTGTGACTTTTTTTTAAAAATCTAATCTAAGGTTTTGTATGTAAATTGACAGTTTGAGGTGTTTTGAGTATGTTGGAAAGAAAGACAAGAATGGTCTGATTAATCGTTTTTAAATGAATATTCATGCAGCTGATTTTGAGTATTTGCCAGTCTTGATATCCCCCTCCCCTGCGGTTGGCAGAGCTATACACAACATGAATAGAATTGACTCTGTGGTTCCATCTGAACCAAGAGTACTCCATGGGAGGTAGGAGCCGGGCAAGGCCGAACAGCTTCGCAAATAAATGCTTTTTTCACTATTGTTCAACCTATGCCGTACTTGCTTCCAGATCCGTAAGCCAGCTTACTACTGGCACGAAAGGGACTGAGAGCAGTCTTTACTTCAGACCCTTACTGTATGCAGGAAATCAGCTAATCCTGCATGAAAGTGATTGATAACAGCATTTATTTGGACTAAACGAAGAAATAGACTACCTGAATATGTGGAACGTTCATTTCAACACCACAAAATATATTTTTCCAAACTCTCACCGCCTGACAAATTAGTAGTGGAGGAAATCAAAATGCACGTTAAAAATTCCTCCTTCTTTTCATGAATGAGTTGGCAGACATTGCTAGACACACTGGGGGGTGGGAAAAGGAGACAATGAGAAATCAGGACAATGAGCTACAAATATTAAGTCCTGCACTAACACCACATGGGAACAATTGTAATACGTCCTTGGAGTCCGATTCATTCATACCCCCTCATTCGGCGCTTCAAACTCGTCAAGGAAACGCCAACGTTTGTATTCGTGCTCTCTTTGAATTAAATGGAATTATACCACAGTCTCTGATTCGGTGGTGTTCTTACCGCCAAGGATTCAAAAACAGAATCCAACAGCACCTTAAAGCAGCCAGCGGAGAGTAGAAAGTACAACGAAAAGAAATGGCGGTAGGGAAATAAGTTGCTAAAAAAAAAACTAAAATAGTTATGTAAGCAGTATCAGAAGTAGGGGAAATCTTTGAGCCTGTGCTTGAGGATCCATTTAAGGATGCAAGGGAGGTCAAAAGGTGTCAACAGTCAGAGTGGTCAGCTGTACTATTTAATAACTCAAGCATTGTCAGACACAAAAGTGCTGGCAGCCGCTAAGAACTGTGCAAAACAGCCTTTACTGGGATCTCCTGAGAGATGCAGTCTCCCACTCCCACTGATTGACAAAAAAAAGGATATGTTGAACAATTTAGTGGGAGGAGCAGGTGGGGGTGGGGGAGGGGAAACAAGTGCAGGCTAAGAATTCATCCGTCATTACATGAATGATTTGGAAGAAATTCGAAGAGAAACGTGGGGGAGGGGGTGGGGGGGGGGGGGGGGGGGTGGGGTGGAAAGAAACAATAAAAAATCTGTTTTGTTAAACAAATGTTGCATACCATCTGGAACAAGTAAAGAAATTTCCGGACTATATGCAACATCTGTGTAAAAACACAAAGAAATGAGACATCTGACAGTATGACAACAACAATTTTCAACAGAAAAGGAGCCTTCCTGATCATATGTAACGGTTCTTTCAACAAAACAATATTTATAACATAATGATCATCTCAACAAATCAACGAAAGAGACTTCTGTCCATATGCAACATTTATTAAAAAAAATCAACAATTATTCTTACAAGACAACAAAACAGACACTCTGATCGTACGCAGCATTTAGTCAATAAAATAACAAAACAGAAATTCTGACTGAGTACAACGTTTATATCAATAAAACAACAATACAGTTTTATTGAGTGTGTGCATATTTTTTCCCAATAAAATGACACCCTGATAGTTTGTTACATTCATTGTCATAACCCCCCCAAAAAAACAACAACAACAAAAAACAAAACAAAAAAACAAACAAACAAACAAACAAACAAAAAACAAAAAACAAGAGACTTTCTAACCGTACTTCACATTTATTTCAATACAGCAACGAAACAGACATCTTGGCCGTATTCAAAATCCATTTTGACAAAAATAGCCATTCTTTCAACCGTATAATAAGATGGACGTTCTCACTGCATGCATCATCTAATTTAACAAAACAACAAAATAGATTTCCTGCTTGTATGCCACATCTATTTCAACAAAACAGACTTCCTAATGAAAAGCAACACTTGTTTCAATGAAACAACAAAAAAGACTTTTTGATGGTTATGCCACATTCATTTCAAGAATGTACAATAAAACAACACAAATAAGTGGAACCAAATAAAACCGAATTCCTGATTGTATATCCTATTCATATCAACAAAGCAACAAAGCAGACTACCTGATTATATACCATATTTACTTAAACAAAATCACAAGACAAACATCCAGATTGTATGCCAGAGTTATTTCAACGCAATTGCAAAAAGACGTCTGGACTGTATACCATATTTATTTGAACGTAACAACAAAACAAACTTCCTGGTTCGTATACCGTATTTCTTTTAATGAAACTGCAAAACAGATTTCCATATCATATGCCATACGTATTTCAACAAAAACAACAACAATAAATAAAGAAATGAACAAATGAATAAATAAATGAAACGTATTTAAACAGGCTTCTTGACTGTACGCGACATTGATTTCAAAAACAAAACAACAAACCGGATTTCCTGATCGGTTGCTACACTGATTTCAACGAAACAACATTGATCACAAAATAACGAAATTGACTTCGTGATTGTACATTACAATGAGTTCAATAAAACTTGATCTATTTCAACAAAATAACAAAACAGACTTCCTGGCAAATGTATTCAGATTACTCTTGATGTTGATTTAATATCGCACACAAAGTTAAAGTGGCTATTTCAAAGCGGAAAAATCCAAAGAAAAACATCAGTGAATAAACATTTTTTTAAAGCAATCTGAAAAGATCAGCAGTTGAACAATGAGTGTTACAAGGCTTTGATGACTGGTTTAAAAGAAACAGCTGTTGTCAATTAGCATCTTTAATATTTGTTTACCAACAAAACACATGTTGCAGCAGTGCTGCAATCCAAGCATATTATTATGTACTCCTCTCTCTCTCTCTCTCTCTCTCTGCATGTTATATTTGTACACACACACACACACACACACACACACACACACACACACACACACACACACACACACACACACACGCACAAGATATGTGCGTGTGTGTGT
>CM065729.1:9311921-9314421 GCA_033310375.1 Conus canariensis
TCTGCCCACTACTAAAGAGAAAGTCAGAAGTTTTTGTAAACTTATTCGCTGAAGTCAGCCGTCCTGAGGGTCTAACAATCACTGACCGAACTTACAGAGAAAAAGAAGAAAGTAATATAACATATGATGATCCACCACCAGATAATAGCATAAACATTAATGCTCCTATAACTGTATATGAAGTAAAAGAAGCCATTAGAGCCATTCCAATAAGGAAATCATCAGTTGGTTTAGATGCAATATCTAATCAGATACTAAAGAATTTACCTGAAAATCTTGTAGTTTTTCTTCATGCTTTGCTAAGTACTTGCTGGAATAGTAGCGACATGCCCAAAATATGGAAACAGACAATTGTTGTCCCAGTTCATAAACAAGGAAAGTCTTCTAGTGATCCTAAAAATTACAGACCTATAGCATTAACATCACACGTCTGTAAACTATCAGAAAGAATTGTTTTGAATAGACTAGCACATTACTGCGAAAAAAATGATATATTCCTATTAATCAAGCTGGCTTTCGTAAAGGGAGATCTACTACAGAAATATTAGTGAAATTATCAACAAATATAAAGAAACAATTTGCAAGACGTAAATGTGTCCTGGCTACATTTTTTGACATAACCAAGGCTTACGATCAAGTGTGGCATTCACAGCTATTAAACAAACTTAAAAATATTGGACTATCAGGAAATGTATACAATTATGTTAAATGCTTTCTGAAAGATAGGGTAATACAAACAAGAGTAGGAAAAACATATTCCACCAGTAGAACTTTGTCAATGGGAATCCCTCAAGGGTCAGTGTTAGCTTCGCTTCTTTTCTCATTGCTATTGTATGATTTGCCAAATAAGTTATCTAAAAAGGTAGTTCTCGTTCAATATGCAGACGACATTTGCATGTGGATGGAAGTAACTCTTAAAAAGAAAACTCCACAGCGTGATATAAATTTCATCAGAAAGATCTATCAAGACGAACTAAATAGGATGTCGGAATACATGAAGTTAAATGGATTGAACTTATCTGTTGAAAAAACAAATATAATTCTTTTCAATAGTGGTAATAATCCAGAAAACTGCCTGTTTTTACATTGGGCGAAACACCTCTTAAATACGTGACAGAAGTTAAATTCCTAGGAGTCCATTTCACATCTAAACTATCATGGAACGCTCATATTGAATACTTATTAACAAAGGCGAGGAAAATATTAAATTTCCTTAAAATTATTTCTAAAGAAAAATGGGGACAGAATTCATCTACATTGATAACTCTATGTAAATCTTTAATGAGGTCGAAAATAACATATGCCCAAGAAGTAATCTTTAGCGCTCCAAATACCTATTGAAAAAGCTTGAAAGTATTGAATGCAAGGCATTGAAATTAGCACTTGGCCTTCCGGTGCATGCATCATCTTCTCGTACGTATTATGAAGCGCAAATGCTTCCCTTAGATGAATACAGAGAGTTAGCGTGTTGTAAATTTGTTATCAAGAGTACAACTAATAAAACGCACATTAGATCTGAAATAAAAATGAGGTCAGATATTGATTTTCCTAAAAGAGCAAAATCTTAGCTTCTCAAAAAACACTAGCAACGTACACGTCAAAAAGTATTACTGATTCTGGAGTTTCAATCGATACGATGCTCTATCCATTAGACCGTTATTTTCTCTATACCACCATGGGAGCTTAATAAAGCACATTTTGATATTGAACATACCAATATGAAAAAAGATGAAAACATAAACATGTTAGCAAACTGTATCAAATGCCATATTGAAAAGAACTATTCAAATTATTTGAAAATATACACAGACGGTTCGTGCATTGATAAACAAACAGGTTGTGCATTCTTAATACCAGACTTAAGAGTAGAGAAATCATTTTATATCGGAATTAACAAATCGATATTTACAGCAGAATTAACAGCGATACTCCTGGCTTTAAATTACCTTTTAAACTTTCCAAAAATAATATTTCAAATTCTGTTCTGTGTTGATTCAAAATCAGCTCTTCAGGCAATACCCGTTCGCTGCTTGAAGCTGCTTGAAAATGTTACAAACAAAGGCTTTCCCAGTGCCAGGGAAATCTAATGATTTGGGGGTAATAATTAACAAAAAATTCTAGCTCGAAATACAAAAGATATAACAATGAAATATATATGATTTTGAAGGAAATTGAATGAAGATTTGATCTGGGCTTCTTTTGTTTAATTTTGATAAGAAAAAGTATTTAGACAATTAGATTTGGATTGATTTTTTGCACGATCAAAGCATATGATTTACCACTACATCTCACATCCAAACAAGAACACAAAGCAAAAAGTTGAAAATAAAGTTGTATTGTCACATACACTGTAAATGAAAGTAAAACATTTAAGTCTATCAAACGCTCACACTCTATGCAGACAGGTCAGTCACGACCACGCCCTCCCACCACGCCCTTACTGGACTTCAACCCTCTCTTTCACTGTCATCTTCCCTACCTTCCCCTCTGCCTGGCGCGC
>CM065729.1:9336921-9339421 GCA_033310375.1 Conus canariensis
CCTGTCTGCTTCTTCTTTTTTTTTTTCCGTCCGTCTTTATAGGTCTAACTCTTCCGTTATATTCTTCCTTCTTTTTTTTTTTCTTTTTCCTTTTTTTCACTTTTTTTTATTAATACATCTTTTTAATTCCTTCAGCAAGATCATGAACATATGAACACATGTTACGTCATAAAACAACCAAAACTTTCTCTCACGTTCAGTCATTGTATACAAGTACAACATACACTTGTTTTAAGCTTGTGATGTACATATTAACGTACATATCAATTCAAATTGGTATCCAAGAATTTGTGCCGACAATAAACCTCTTATTTGTCTAAGACTGAATAAAGTGTTTCATGTATCACAATCGAATGATCTGTGAAAAAATGAAAGTACAGTTTCAGTATTGTAAATATATGCTTCCAATGTTCCATCTATGAAGGTTTTTTTTTTTTTTTTTTTTTTTTTTTTTTTTTAAAGTGCACAAAAAGGACAAGCAATAAAAGAAGAAAACAAATACATTAAATTTTGGAGGAAATATTTCAATAGTTAAGCAATTCTCAAAAGGTGTATTCAGTTGCAAATAAACAATCACAAAAGGAAACTAACAAGGAGGCAACATCCACACACACACACACACACACACACACACACACACACACACACACACACACACACACACACACACATACACAAGTGTATACCATTGTCATTAGCTAGGTTGGTGGGCACGCGGAGAGATATTTCAAAAGAACATGCTAATATGCCTTAGAACTTATGCTCTTACAGTTTCAGTCTTTGTCTTTTCATTTAATATTCCTCAGTGTTGCATTCAGCAGATCACTTTCCATCCTTCTTTCACTCCTATTTGTTCCTCTGACTTTAAGTCTTATATTCTTCCTCCTTTCTTTTCTTTTTCTTTTTGGTTTATTTCTCTTCCCCTTTCCACTCCCCTTCTCCATTTACGCCATTTTTATTCTATTTGTATACGTCCTTCTCTCACTTTATCTCTTGTAGGTTTCGTTTTCTTTCCTTCCTCGTCTGTACCTTTCTTCCTAGTCCCTTTCCCCCATCTATTACACAGTGAATAGCCACCCACCTGTAAACACGCCCCCTCCCGCCCCCCCCCCGCCCCCCTCCCCCCTCTCCCACACACACACAAGCACACACCCACACTCTCCCACCCACCCTTCCCCATACACACACTCACTCACTCATTCACTTGCACACATGCATGCACTTACACCTTCACAGAAGTACACGCGCGCGAACACACACAAATTCCTCCATACAAACGTGTTCGCGCTCACGTACGCACGCATGAATGAACACGCACACACATGAACGAACACGCACACACATGCACACAGAGCGGATATGGATCAACAGTCTATTGTGATGAAATATATGAATGGTTTGACACGAGAGAACGGATGCATCAGATATACAAAATATTTAATGCACATTTTTTTTTTCAAAGTACGTTTCTTGTATCGAGTAATAGTTTTTGTGTGTGTCGAATAAGTCTTCGTGACTTTGATGGCATTTATAATCATCATCATCATCTTCATCATCTTCATCTCTTCTTCTACTTCTTCTTCACACGCAGACACAAACTCATCCGTGTGTTGCTTTTATTCTGCCCTCTGTTCACGAGTCACTTCCAGCATGCTCCCTCCGTCATTTGTGGCGGCGGACTCTTTCCTTTTCGTACTCCCAGTTCTAATAGAACAGGGAGTACTTTACAATGGGAACGAAGAAATGCTGTCTGTGTGTCTGTCTGTGTGTGTGTCTGTCCGTGGTCAAGATGTGTTCCACTCGCTCCCGACAAAACTTCTGGGCCGATCTTCTGAAAATTGTGGGTATGTTCATTATGGGTCACGGATGATGCCCGATGTTTTATTTTACCATAATAGCCGTTACTAACGGCTATAACGGCCCAAAACGGTTTTTCTTCGTTATGGAATATCTCAGTGACGAAATACATTATGACGCATGTTTAATTGTGTCGTCAAATACATTAAGACGCATGTCTGATTGTGACGTTTTTCAGGAAGATAAACTGGGAGTACGTTTACGTGCTTTGCATCTTGTTAAGTATTCCTTTGTTTCTTCCCTTCTTGTCCATTGACAAAGGAACTCGTGGTCCGATATGTTCGGATCTCTCCTATAGACTACCTCTTCAACACACGGAGTGTGTGTAACTCTGAGAGTGTGTCCTCCTGATGTCTCTCTGTGTTCAGTTGGACCTTTCCTTTTCTGCTGGATCTTCTGTTGCACTGGGATCTTTTTCGGTTGGGTCTTTTTTTTTTTTTTTTCTTTCTAAAATTTCCCTTCTCTGTCTGAATAATAAATGTCTTTGAGGATTCTCAGAAGATTAAAAAAAATGCTGAAAAATTAAGTAGTGGGGGAAAACAAGTGAGGTTAACAATTCTTCCATCATTATAGTAATGACTTGGCAAAGATTTGAAGTAAAAGAAAAAAAAAATTGAAGATGAAGAAAATGGGAAAATATATA
>CM065729.1:9351921-9354421 GCA_033310375.1 Conus canariensis
CTCTACCATTTTTACCAGACCGCAGGTGGTGGCTAGTCTGTCGGGTGAGACGATAAACCGAGAAAACGTGTGTCACGTGCATTTCACGGAAGCCACAGAGAACTGACCATAATAAGGATCGAAGCTAACGTTTCCCTGTCGAACTGTCGAAGGCAAGTCCACTTTGTCCGGTCCGTGCCATCACATGGAGACAGAGCCGAGTGTCATACTGTAGTCGAGCGACGAGCTCTTCCACTACTGGTCGAAGGTGGTCGTTCGGTCGCCCGAGGCGCACTTGCACGTGCGTGAATACATTTCAAACCTGAACAGCCCCTCAGCTGATTCAGAAACTGGCAGTCTGAACCGATGATTATTTCCCCTGCCTTTCTCGAACCTTAGAGTTTTCATTTCAATCTGATACGGTCACCCGCTTCGTCATTTTCACTTGCTGCGCTCGTTGATAGAGTTAGTATAATTCTGCAGGCTCCACAGGCACAGTTGTTTTAAGTTGTACAGTAGCCTGTGGTCGATGTTGTACGATCACTCTTTATTTGCCTATGAGCCTGTTTGCTATCTCGCCCGCCACATTTGTCACTAAGCCACTGAAATCTTTACATGAATATGATGATATGAAAATGTCTTTAAAGTTTTTTTTTTTTTTTTTTTTTTTTAAGTTTGATAACATAGAGCAACGGTGAAGAGATGATGGTGGGGTTAAATGGCAAGAACCGAGCCCAGGACGGTGTTTACTGCGTGGTAAAACATGATTCGGTCATTATTGTCATAAAAGTAGCGCTGTGAAAGAGCAGTCATGTGCCGATGCATTTCAGATGTAAGGCTGGTGAAAACTTTGGCGGCTACTACTGGAATGTTTGTTGCGCCAGCCCGGCTAGCATGTGAACAGTTTCAGATTTCTCCAGCCCTGCTCTCCCGTGGAACAACTTCAGTCGTAACACGGAAGTTATTGCTGTAACGATGATGTTATACAGCAAAACATGTAAATATTTTATCTATGTGCTATGTATATATATACACAATGTGTGTGTATGTACGCATATTGCATGACGTATATATGCTGTCTTGCATGTATGTATATATATATATATATATATATATGTATATGTTTGTATGTACGTACGTATGTATGTATTTGCGTATGCGTGTATGTGTGTACGTACGTACGTATATACTTACGTACTACTTACTTGTATGTAGTATGTATGTATGTATGTATGTATGTATGTTGCATGTATCATGTATGTATGTATGTACGTACGTATGTATACAGTCTGCGGATCTGTGTGTGTATTTTTCTTTGTATCTTTGTGTCAGACTTTCTGTCTTCATACGATCTCTCTTCATCCGCCTGTCTCTGTGTCCTTCAGTCTAAGTGTCCGTTCATTCAGGGAGTGTATATTGGATTTGCCTATCCCTAGATCGTGTTACGCTGTCATGGAGCTTGGGGCCATGATATTCAATCAGCGCTGAACACGTAAATCTTGTTGTGAATGTTACACTCTTTCCGTAGCAAAACACTTTTTTTTTTCTTATTTGGCATGTTTTTATTTTGCGTGGCGATTTTGCGTTTGCATATGTGCCTGTAAATTGGTGGTTCATTACATTGTTTTTGTTTTTTTTAAAAGAAATCCAACAAAAATGGTGATTCATGCCTTCCTTTTCGAGAAACAAAATTAAAAAAAAACTTGTGTTTCGTAGCATCCTTTTGGGAAAGAAAGAAGACAATCCAGAGATTGAGGAATCCTTGCATACTTTGGCGAACGAATCCTACAAAGTCTGTGGTTTAATGTATGTTTTGGCGAACAGTTCGACAAAGTTGGTAATTTGTTTTTGTACAAAAACTCAAAAAACAGGTGATTCATCATATTCTTTGAGCAAAACAGTAAGATAACATTGATTCATAACATTTCTGTGTGATCCAGGCAATCCGACAACACTGGTGATTCGAACAGTCGATAGGCGAAATAATCTAACAAAACTGGCGATTCATCGTGTTCTGTTGTGAAAGAATCGGATAATATCGATGATTTGAAGCATTCTTTTGACCGAACAATCCGACAAAGTTGGATTTTCAGCACATTCTTTTAACCTAACAATGCAGCAGAATTGGTGATACGTCATTTCAGTTTGGCGAAACAATCCCCCCCCCCCAAAAAAAAAAAAAAAAAAAAGAAAAAACAGTGTATTTTTTTGTATTTAGAGTCGTCGGTCAAGTTCAGCAACAGTTTGGCTTGTGGAACAGAGCAATGGAATCACCACGAGAGCATTGGCATGTCTTTAACAAACGAAGAATTGCCCGCTGAAGAACTGGGATGCCAACGCAATCGGGAGGTGGCTACTGTTCACGACTGAACGCCAACAGGTTTGTTTGCACAGGTGGTGTTTGTGGCATCAGGTCTTTTTCTTGGTCTCCTCAACTCCGGCGCACAGAATGTACCCCAATAGCTCAACTGACGGAGAGGATTTCTCGCCCTTTCCTTCAAATCCATAAGTTACCCCAGTA
>CM065729.1:9381921-9411921 GCA_033310375.1 Conus canariensis
CCCTCTCTCTTTCTCTCTCTCTCTCTCTCTCCACCATCTCTCTCCATCTCTCTCTCCATCACACTCCAATATTGTTGTATTTCGTAAAGGAGGATATTTAGCCCGCACTGAAAAATGGACCTATGGAGGTGAGAGAATACATGTGATTAATGCTTACAAATACCTTGGTATTCATTTTACAACGAAACTTAGTTTTGGTTTTGCTTGTCAAGATATAGTCAATAGAGCCAAGAAGGCGGTCAATAGTATTTTTCATATTTTGTACAAGTTAGAGTGTAACTCGTTCAGTGTTTTTACAAAATTGTTTGATTCACAGGTACAGCCAATTTTACAATATGGTGCAGAAGTATGGGCTTTTGACAAAGGTGCCTTAATTGAAAAAGTTCACCTGTATGCGCTGAAGCGCTTTTTGAATGTAGACAGTAGAACGCCCAATGATCTGGTTTATGGTGAACTTGGACGATATCCAATTTATTTAAATTCCTATTTGAAATGTATAAAATATTGGCTCAAGTTAACAAGAATGAATGACAATAGGATACCCTTTAAAGGTTACAGGGTACTGTTGAGTTTAGATGATAACGGTAAAAGAACATGGGCTTCCCATGTTCGACTGTGTTTGAATTCATATGGATATGGTTTTGTTTGGGATAACCAAGGTGTAGAAAATATATCAGAATTTCTGAATTGTTTTAAACAGAGGATTATAGATTGCAGGTGGCAGGACTGGCATGACCATATGTATAATAGCGATAGATTTGCTCAGTATAAACTCTTTAAATCGACATATAGCTTAGAACCTTACATTGGGATAAAAATGAATAGATTTATCAAATGTGCACTGACAAAATTTAGATTTGGCGTGTCTGATATCGCATGCCATCGCCTCAGGTATAGAAATGTTGCTGAAAATGAACAGATGTGTCGACTTTGTAACAGAGCAAGAGAAGACGAAATACATTTTTTGTTTTGCTGTCCTGCTCTGAGTGATCTTAGAATAAAATTTATTCAACCCAAATATTACACCGAACCATGTAATTTCAGACTAATTCTCTTGCTGTCAACAAGGAATGAGAATACACTTTGGAAATTAGCCATGTATATTTACGAAGCAAATAAGAGAATTCAGACAGTAATGGCTTAATGTACTCTGCGTTTTGTAACATATCTACATTTTTTCATGATTTCATTGTGTTATGTATTAGGAATGTTGTATGATCAATGTATGAATACCCCTTCAGTATGGGGCTGTGGCCTTAAACTGAATAAAACATTCGCATTCGCATTCGCATTCTCCATCACACTCTCTCCCCCCCCTCCCCCTTCTCTCTCTCTCTCTCTCATTCTCTTCCATTCAGCTGAAAACTCTCTTGTCTCCACTTTCACTCTCATCCCCCCTCACTTCCCTTCTTCCCCTCCTCACCTCGCCTCCCAACACACACACACACACACACACACACACTGACTGACTGACTGAAACCATTTACTGTCAGATTAACATAGTGTTGTACTGACATTTTAAAAAGAAAAACCTTAATGAATTAATGAGGTAACGAAAATAATACAAATAACATCTGAATGACATAAAAATCATAAAGGAAAATTAACAGGGAAACATTTAACATTAACACACACACACACACACACACACACACACACACACACACACACACACACACACGACACACACACACACACACACACACACACACACACACACACACACACACACACACACACACACACTTCACCCAAGCCTTTCTCAATTTGTTCGAGGTTGTTTTTTTTTTTGTCCTCTCCTCAATCTCCTCTCTACAATGAAGTTTCTTTGAAAATTATTAAAGGAATCGGATGAAACGTGCACGTCGCCTTTTTTAACGATCCGTTGAGCTTTTTTGTTTGTGTGTTTGTATGGTAAAGAAAAGAACGAGTCTTTCCCGTCGTCTGATTACAGCCACAGAAAATGATGGTGCGTTCCTGCCACAATAGGGACAGCCGTCTTCATCAAACGACCGAGATCAATCGACCCCCCAAACGAATCAAAATCTAATGAGCGATGCAATACAGACGTTAATGAAGGAGAGACAGAGGGGAAAGAAACTACAGACAGTGAATATGATGTAGAGTCTTCTGATCTGCTCTTTCCCTCTCTGCTGTTGTGACTGATGCTGTAGATATCTCTCACGCACACTCTTGAAAGAAGTCAGCCTGTGGTAGTGGACTCAGGTGTTTTGTTTCTTTCTTTTTCTTCCATTTCGTCTCTCTCTCTCTCTCTCTCTCTCTCTCTCTCTCTCTCTCTCTCTCTCTCTCTCTCTCTCTCTCTTTACATGCATACTCAGATATCCATACATGTCTGTTTGTCTGTCTGTCTCTCCTCCACACACACACACACACACACACACACACAAACAAACACACACACACACACACACACACACACACACACACACACACACACACACACACACGTTGACAAACACTTGCTCACACTCTTCACAGCCTTCGCAACCGACACACGCGCACGTGCAGGTTTACACAGAGATAAGCCGATGAAATGCGCAGGTGCTATTGAAAACAGTCACCACCACCTCGTGGAGAAAACGACAAGGATCTTTGCCTGACTGAAACGATCATTGGCTAACATGACTGTCAGCGCCTTTCTTGTTTTCTGTTCAAATCAGCGTGGCGTCTGTTCAAGTCGAACACTTGGAAAATGTCTCTTCGTGGGTTATCTTTCCTGTCTTTGTTGTTGTCTCCCTTTCTGTATTTGTTGCCCCGGTGCGTTTTTCCCCTCTGTGTTGTTGTCTCCCCTTCCAGAATTTACTCTCTGTGTTCCTCCTCACTGTGTTTTTCTCTTGTCTCTCTTTCTTCATCCGTCTTTTGTGGAAAAAAGGGACGTAGACTTCGAGGCTGCTTAGACTATAAACAAGAGCCATTGAGAGATTGATCTTTGTGCTTTGCCCGGCCATTCCTTTCGCCTATATTGATGTCAACTGGTGATTGAGAGAGAGGGAGAGAGAGAGCGAGCGAGCGAGCGAGAGAGAGAGAGAGAGAGAGAGAGAGAGAGAGAGAGAGAGAGGATCCACAATATTTTGTTGTCTTTCTAATTTTCTTTCTTTCTTTTTTTTTTTTAAAACCTGCCCGCATTTGTTGTCATTATTCTTCCTTTAAGCTTGCTAGCCTGTCAGTCAGTGTGTGTGTGTGTGTGTGTGTGTGTGTGTGTGTGTGTGGCTGCTCCATCTGTTTGTTTCTCTGTCTCTGTCATCGTATTAATTGTTTTTTTCTTTTCTCTGTCGATCTGTCTTTCTGTGTGTGTGTGTGTGTGTGTGTGTGTGTGTGTGTGTGTGTGTGTGTGTGTGTGTGTTGTGTGAGCGTGTGTGCGTTTGTTTGAGATTCCGACTTCATCTTTGTCTCGGGTTTCTATTGTCATATAAATTCGCTTGATATTTAACACTCGTTTTTCTCCTGCATCTCTTTCCCCCGTCCCCCTTCCAATCTCCACACTCAACTCCACCGTATCAGAGTGTGCGAGGTGTTCGCTTGTCGTCTCCTTTCTCCTGTCTACAAAGTGGCCTTTTAAATGATCCATTTGGGCGGGGGGGGGGGGGGGGGGGGGGGGGGGGGGGGTAGAAAGACTCGTAGTTCTGTCATTGGAGAGACAGAAAGTGTCACTTCGTGTCTTTCTTCAGACAGCTTGATGAAATGATCAAGAGACGTTGATCAGAGAACGATTCCAAACGCAGTACGTCTTGTATGAGACAATCAGTGAAGAAAGAGAAGGAAGTTAAGAAGAAGGAGACAAAGAACACATTTTCATTGGACACTTTGTGATGATCAGATCTTTTGTTCCTCATCTGCATTTTGTTGTTTTGTTTATCTGTCTCTCTCTCTCTCTCTCTCTCTCTCTCTCTCTCTCTCTCCTCTCTCTCTCTCTCTCCATCTCTGTCCTCCTCTTTCTCTGTCTCTCCAATTTCATTGGCCATTCACTTCTTGAAAAGGGGACTGGTTGCTTTATAACGCCTGATGAGGCTTGCAAAGGGGATTGGTTGCTTATATAACGCCTGATGAGGCTTGAAAAGGGAATGGTTGCTTTATAACAATTGATGAGGCTTGCAAAGGGGACTGGTTGCTTTATAACGCCTGATGAGGCTTGAAAAGGGGATTGGTTGCTTTATAACGCCTGATGAGGCTTGAAAAGGGGATTGGTTGCTTTATAACGCCTGATGAGGCTTGAAAAGGGGATTGGTTGCTTTATAACGCCTGATGAGGCTTGAAAAGGGGATTGGTTGCTTTATAACGCCTGATGAGGCTTGAAAAGGGGATTGGTTGCTTTATAACGCCTGATGAGGCTTGAAAAGGGGATGGTTGCTTTATAACGCCTGATGAGGCTTGAAAAGGGGATTGGTTGCTTTATAACGCCTGATGAGGCTTGAAAAGGGGTTGGTTGCTTTATAACGCCTGATGAGGCTTGAAAAGGGGATTGGTTGCTTTATAACGCCTGATGAGGCTTGAAAAGGGGATTGGTTGCTTTATAACGCCTGATGAGACTTGAAAAGGGATTGGTTGCTTTATAACGCCTGATGAGGCTTGAAAAGGGGATTGGTTGCTTTATAACGCCTGATGAGGCTTGCAAAGGGGATGGTTGCTTTATAACGCCTGATGAGGCTTGCAAAGGGGACTGGTTGCTTTATAACGCCTGATGAGGCTTGCAAAGGGAATGGTTGCTTTATAACACTTGATGAGGCTTGAAAAGGGGACTGGTTGCTTTATAACGCTGATGAGGCTTGAAAAGGGGGTTGGTTGCTTTATAACCTGATGAGGCTTGAAAAGGGGGTTGTTGGTTGCTTTTATAACGCCTGATGAGGCTTGAAAAGGGGGTTGGTTGCTTTATAACGCCTGATGAGGCTTGCAAAGGGGATGGTTGCTTTATAACTCCTGATGAGGCTTGAAAAGGGGGATTGGTTGCTTTATGACGCCAGATGAGGCTTGAAAAGGGGTTGGTTGCTTTATAACGCCAGATGAGGATTAGCCTTCTTCCAGACTTGTTTCCCCGAACTGTGCACACCCTTTCTGTGAAACTGTGGCGAGCCCCCAATTTCCCTTCCGCTCCTCCCTTCCGCTCAGTCCCTTCCTCTACCTCCCCCCCCCTCCCCTCCCCCCTCCCCAACTCACTGCCGTCCTCCTCCTCCAACTTGACAAGAAGAGTTGTTGAGTGATAACGGCGCCTGTGTGGTGGCGGGTGTGAAAGTGTTGTTTTCCTCCGTGAGCCAGGTCGAGTGTCTTGACCAGTGAAAGCGTACGAGGACTCCCCCTAACTGTGTAGGTCATGATTCAGTCCGCCACTTCAACAGCATGCGGAAGGGAACGTAAGCGCCAGGAGCGAGGCTGCAGGCCCTGAACACAGCAAACAAACAAGACTGGCAGGAAAACACTGATGTCTCCCGAAATGGCGCAGTGCCAGACAGTGAAGAATGCTCTGTTGGGGGAAAACAAACAAAGCAAGAAAATATATCGCTGGCTGTCCTGTCAGCGTTGAGTGTACTCACAGTTTTTTGTTTAAAACCTGTAGTCTCTTGTTTGTATGTGTGAAATAGTACGCTTATAGTATTGTTGCGCTGTAGAGGTCTGCACTTAAGTTTATTAGAGAAACGTGCAAGGCTACTGTTGGAGAATACTGGAAAGATATTTGAGCGCCCCCCCCCCCCCCCCCCCGCCCTTCCTCACACACATTGATTAATCAGTGAATTGTAGGATAAGGCTTAGGCTATACTGACAACAACAACAACAACACACACTCACTCACTCACTTACTCACTCACCTACCCACTCAAGCACAACAGACAGACACACACACACACACACACACACACACGGGACACGGATTCAAGATGGCGGACATAGGCAAAGCCTAAACTTAGGTCCTGCTAAAATTAGACGAATCTACGTGAAACATGACAAGAACTACTAGGTCCAGAAGCCTGGGAGGACGCCAAAACAACGAGACTCCCAAAGAAAAACCCAGTACCAACAATAACTATGAAGAAAAGCTATATCTGCGAAAAGAAGTTTTGGAGCGGGCTGCACGACAAACTAACGGCTCCCACACTGTCAGCGACGGAGAAAGTCAGACTGAAGATCCAGCCTGTGACACAGTAAGTGAGATCAGACAGTTAAAAGACATGATTCAGAACTTATGCGATAAAGTTGCTTCACTGGAAAAAACTGTAAATGAACAAAAGCATGTCATCGCTAATCTCGGTAAAAGTCCAGTAAGCAGGCCTGCAGACCTGAACGGGGGACAAAACGCCAGCTCCACGAACTATCGTAGGCCTACTTACGCTGATACAACAAGGTCAGTTCCCCCCCCCCCCCCCCCCCCCCCCCAGTCCAAAATCACCAACAACAACAGATTCGGGGCTGGTGGAACTGAAACACAGCAAAAAAGAAGCAAACGAAACAAAAGCAAATAAAAGAACACCTGTTAAGAACGTAACTAGTAATGACGTCAAAGCAGTAAAACGTCAAAACAAAGAAAAGAAAGCGGAAGGAACACAGGACGTTCCTCTGGTCGTGCTTCTGCACGACTCAGTGTTGAACGGAATAGATGGAGAGAGACTGGATTTGTCTTATGGTTTTGAAACGATATCAAAGAAAACTTACAATGCCAAAGACCTGGAACCGACAATTAATGCAACTCTAACCACCCTGCAAAGACCAGTGGATGCCATTGTTGTTCACTGTGGAATTAATGACATAAAAAAAAAGATCCAGCCGTCTGCAGTGCAGACTTTGCCAAAACTGTAAAGGTATTGCCACCCGAAACCCAGAAGCGGAAATCATCATTAGCAAAATCGCCCCGGTCAGGAATTCAGAGCTGAAAATAAAACGAGACCTGTTCAACGCTCTGACGACCTCTGAGCTCTTCAGTGTTTCCAGAGTGTCTTTCATCAACCATGGCAATCTCCATCCCAACGCCAGGACGCTGAGAGACATCCATCCGACCCGAAGAGGAGCCAGTACGCTCGCCGGCAACCTGGGAAGACACCCCCGACGGCTGCTCTGGAAGACACCGAGGAAGACAGCAAGACGCATCCTGCTGCATCCACCCCGGGTTTTTTCATCCTACCCAAGGCATAGTGATCTACCTTTTCCGCAAGACAGAGGCACATGGTGGAACTATTACGATGTCCATAGAAACTGGCCCTAGGTCAAGATCTGGCAGGATAGAACATTGTACAAGGAAGTAGATTTGTTCTAATTTCAGCTCGGGTACAATCTTGTCTGACAGATTTCATTTTGAACTGTTGGAAATCATTGTTATCTTGAAGATTATCTCTCTCTCTCTCTCTCTCTCTCTCTCTCTCTCTCTCTCTCTCTCTCATGTTATAAGGCTTCAGGGCCTACTTTAATCAACAAACATTCAAATGTATTCATATTCCTTTCATCCTTCACATCTTTGTGTTCAATTTGGAACATTACTTCCTTTCTTAATTTTTTATACGAAGTTGAATTGTTGATATTTCATCAGTGACATGCCTGATAAATCAATGAGAATTTTACAGTGGAATGCCAGATCGGTACTGACAAATGAAGCGTGGTTAATTCAACATCTAGCAGATCATAGCTATCATGTATTGGTTTTGCAATCTCTAAATGTATGCAAATTCAAATTACCAAAGGTACCTCACTTTTACTACCCTCCAGTACATAATAGAGTTTCTGATTCAAAAGAAAAAATCAACACGGCTATTTATATCAGAGAAGGTACAGAATATGTTCACTGTCCATCACCTGCACCATCTGATCTACCACACTTATATTCATGCGCGGCCAGTGCGAAACTTAACAACATTGTTCTCAATGTTGTTTCTGTATATCTGCCGAAAGGGCCAACTGACCAAAACACTGAGTGGCTACACGCAATGCAAAGCACGAATGAAAAATGGCTGATTACCAGTGATTTCAATGCACACTCTCCTTTTTGGGAAAAGGGTTGTTCTGTTGTAACCAGCAACCGTTTTGTTGAAAATGTTGTCGATTCCGATTTGTATTTGCTCAATAATGGAAGTGTAACCAGAATTCCAGATATTTCTACACATAAAGCAAGTGCTATAGACTTGTCTTTGATTTCTCCCCAGTTAGCTTTTGATTGCACTTGGCAAACTTACGAGGACACTCTCGGAAGTGATCATTTGCCGATCATAATAACAGTCAATGAAATGTATAATATTCAGGAATTACCAGAGGACAAAATTCCCAAACACAATTATAAATTTGCCGACTGGGACAAGTTTAAAACTCTCCTTACTAGCATAGATGTAGATAGTGTTTGTGGAATAGAAGAGAGTGTGGATAATATGTATTCAAATTTCAACAAACTGAAATTATTCGCTGCAAATGGTTCCATACCTAAATCTAATCATATACAAAAAAAACACGTCATGCTTGGAATGTCTGGTGGACCAAAGATTGTGAAGAAGCTGTAGATTTAAAGAAGCTTAAATATAAGGAATATATTAAAAACGAAAGTGAGGAAAACCATCAAGAAATGAAGAAAGCAAAGGCACACTCTAACAGAGTTATTGCAAAAGCAAAGCGGTTTTACTGGTCATCATTTTGCGCAAGAGAAGTTTCCCAGCATAAAGATCTTCAAAAGGTATGGAAAAAGTTTCAAGTTATGAAAAAAGTGATAAATATTCCAAGATATCCTATTAATTTAGAGACTAAGAAATTCCCGACTCCTTATGAAAAAGCCGAAGCTTTCGCTAATATGTTTTCTAAGACCATGCGCCTGGAAAGCCTTCCTCACGAATGCAGACAACATCGGGAAAAGCAAGAAAAAACAGATCTTTATGATGAACCAGTTCCAAATAATGACCATTTCATAAATGCACCCATAACCACACAAGAATTAAAGGATGCCGTCTCTTTTAAATGCAATAAAACATCGTCAGTAGGGCTGGACGGTATTTCAAATCAAATGTTACAACACATGCCAGAAAACTTTTTTCTGTTTTTATTAAAAATATTTCAAAAGATTTAGAAAGATGGTCTTATGCTAGTTATTTGGAAACAGTCAATAGTAATCCCAATTATAAAGCAAGGAAAGCCTGTCACAAACATCGACAGTTATCGACCTGTCGCTCTGACTTCTCATGCTGCAAAACGTATGGAAAAAATTGCACTTAATAGACTTATCTATTTTTGTAACAAAAATCATATAATACCTACTAATCAAACAGGCTTTATAAAGGGAAGATCTACCACTGATCATATCGTAAAGTTAACAACTCAAGTCAAATATCAGTTTGCCAGATGGAAGAGTGTTCTGGCTACATTCCTCGATATTAAAAAGCCTTTGATAGTGTATGGCATGCTAGATTGTTATATAAATTAAAGGCGATTGGGATTTCAGGTAATTTTTACAGTTATATTAAAGAATTTCTAACACAAAGAAGTTTACAGGTCAGAGTACAAAACACATATTCCAGTTTTTAACCATTGGATATGGGTATTCCTCAAGGTTCTGTAATAGCTCCAATGCTATTTAATATTTTGCTGTATGATCTTCCAAAACATGTAACTAAAAATGCTACAGTTGTACAATATGCCGATGATCTGTGTATGTGGATAAATACTGGTATGAGAAAAAACACACCCAAAAGAGCAATAAACTACCACAGAAAACTTTATCAGGCAGAGCTTGATAACCTTAGCAAATACTTGTTTATAAATGGTCTAAAGCTTTCCCATGGAAAGACTCATATGGTTTTATTCAACAATGGGGATGATCCCATTGACACGATTGATCATAATATTTTGTTCTCACGGCTTCAAACTTCCTTTGGATTCAAAGACACAGCTCTCGACTGGATTATCTCTTACTTGACTGGACGGACTCAGACAGTGTGTGTACAGGGAAGATACTCAGACAGTTCTCCTCTTAGGTACGGTGTACCTCAGGGTTCTGTACTTGGGCCAGTCCTTTTTGTGCTGTATGCTAGTCCTGTGTCTGACGTCATCAGTGGTCACGCCATGTCGCATGAGAGCTTTGCTGACGATACTCAGCTTCATCAGTCGGCTCCCATTGCTGAAACTGACTCACTGATTTCTCGGACACGGGGCTGCATTGCAGACCTGAAGGACTGGATGACAACCAACAAACTACAACTAAACGACGACAAGACGGAACTCATGTTCGTGACAAAACAGCCTAACCATCCTTCTCTGCCTTCAACTGTCACTATCAATGACTGTGCTGTCTCTGTCTCCACCTCTGTCCGCAGTCTAGGGGTCATACTTGACCAATCCCTCTCCTTTGAGAAACAGGTTTCAAATATTTGCAAGATTGCCTATTTAGAACTAAGAAGAATCAGCTCTGTACGTCACCTTCTCTCTACAGATGCTACAAAAACTCTCATTTGTGCATTTGTCTTATCTAGAATAGATTACTGCAACTCACTTTTGGCCGGCCTTCCAAAATACCTGATAGAAAGATTACAGCGAATCCAAAATCATGCAGCCCGAGTCGTCTGTAGAGCAAGAAAACATGCTCACATTTCGCCTCTCCTCCACTCTCTTCACTGGCTGTCTGTCTCAAACCGTATCTCGTACAAAATCTCAACTCTCACTTTCTCTGCTCTCTTTGAAAATGGACCTTCTTATCTCTCAGATCTCCTTAAAATCTACACCCCCTCTCGACAACTACGCTCCTGTGCTGACGACCGCCTTCTGCGAATGACTCGCTTCAGGACTACTACTGGTGAAAGATCTTTCTCTTTTCAAGCTCCAGCGACGTGGAACAGACTGCCAGACTGTCTCAGACATTCAGATTCTATCTCTTCTTTCAAGTCTAAACTTAAAACTCATCTATTTTCTCATAATTAGTCAATGCTGTGAGGAGAGGGGGGGGGGGGGGGGTACAACCTAACTCATAGCCGTCTGGGCCTTTTCAAATGTAGCGTATGTGTATGTTCTCTATTATATGTATTTGTTGTATGATTGAACGTTATAGGATTAAGTTTTTGTAGTGATATTTGAAGAATAAGTGAATGTCACATTGGTAGGATTAGGATTTGTTAGTTATTGTAGTAATAGTATTTGTAGTTGGGTGTAAGGTGTATTATTGTATATGAGAAGGGTGAATGTAGTATGACTTTGTAAAGCGCTTAGAGAAATTCGTTTGATTAAGCGCTATATAAGAAATCATTATTATTATTATTATTATCCCCCTGATTTACCATCTTTTAAGCTGGATGGGATAACACTTGCGTACGTACACTTAATTAAATTCTTAGGTGTCCACTTCACATCGAAACTCACATGGAATATCCATATTGATTACCTTTTAAATAAGGCAAGAAAACTTTAAATTTTCTGAAAATTTTGAGCAAGCAAAGCTGGTACCAAGATGGAAAAAACATTAAAGCTCTTGGCTTTGGCATTAATTCGTTCTAAATTATCATACGCCCAAGAGGCTTTCTTTAGCGCACCTAAATATTTGTTACAAAATCTACAAAGTGTAGATAGCAAAGCCTTCAAATTATGCCTAGGAGTTCCGGTATATGCATCCACTTTGGGGACATACAGAGAAATAGACGTTTTACCGTTAAATGAATATAGGAATCTATCACTTGCAAAATATTTCATGAAATGTTCAGCCATGGTAGGTGTGAATGAAACGGAAATATCTATAAACCCAGAGAGTGATTATCCAAAAAGAGCAAAAAATATTGCCTGTCTGTGCACTATCAGTTCATACACCGCTGATTTGTTTAAGAAAAGTAATATAGATGTTAAGTCTTTGTCAAAAACGTCTCTTATAGATCCCATTCCAACTTGGGAAAGAAAGAGGGCGAAGTTTGATCTTGATTACACTGATACAAAGAAAGCAAATCAGCCTTACATCTTGTCATATTTAACGAAGATGCAAATGCAAGATAGATATTCCAATCATCTTAAGGTGTACACAGATGGATCGTTGACGAGTAACAAAGAGGCCGGATCAGCATTTGTTATTCCATCGCTGAAAGTAGAAAAAAACATATTTCATTGGAAAATATCGCTCCATATTCGTAGCTGAAATGATAGCGATACTTATGGCGTTGACATATTTAATTGATTTACCACAGTCAATCGATTAAGTTTTTTTAAAATTCAAATTCAGATAACTTTATTTTGAAGGAAACTCAACATTTAATCCACGTCTTGATATGTAAAGAAACAGATATAACTTTCTTCTGGGTTCCTTCACACTGTGGAATTTCGGGCAATGAACTTGCTGACAGATGTGCCAAAAAAGGCGCTGAAAATGGAACGAGAGTACAAACTATTTCCATATCGTTCACTTTGAAAGAGAGTCAACAAATTTTAAAACAGCTTGGGAATCTTTCAGAAATGGGCAGAACAAAGCTGTTACTCATGTTCAGACACAAAATAGTCCTCTTTTTAGTATTGATCATTTCAAAAGCATCCAAAATCTGCACATTTATGATATGCATCAATACAGAAACTTCGTTTCAATATTTCATCGATTGAAACTGGATGCTTTTAGAACTAAATATAGCTCTGCAACAAAATGCATATGCGGGGAAACAAATTGACAAGAGATCATGTTTTGTTTGAATGTGTGCCTCTCAAGGCATTTCTGCCACATTTATCAGGCATGTCTGTGACAGATATTTTGTCTGATGTTGATTTTGCTTTGAAAGTTACTTTCTGCTTGATTTGTGGGCCCAGTCAGGTATTTGCTTTATTCTGATATTGTAGTGTGTGTAGGTTTGTTTGTTTATTCGTTTGTCTGTCTGATTGTTTTCTGATGTTATGTACACCACCCTCCGCTCACTCCCAGCCCCACCCCGTCCCTACACACACACACACACACACACACACACACACACACACACACACACACACACACAACACACTTATAAGCAACATGAACAAACTCTATCTATCTCCCTCTATTTGCCTGTCTATCTCTCCTTTGCTGTCTATCTTTCAAAAACATAGTTTGTGAAAAGACGTAAAATTAAAGTACTACTACTACTACTACTACTACTACTACTACTACTACTACACACACACACCACGATGAGAGAAGCAGCGCATACTCGGACGAGCCATTAGCTCATAGAGAAAATGAATGACACTCTACACCTGCTGAATTAATGACACTCTACACCTGTTGAATTAGTGATCATTGGATAACATGACTGTCTCCGTGTCGCTCCTTTTTGATGTGTTAATCCCTGTAGCGCCTGTGAAATTTGCTTGTTGGAAAATGTGTGTGTGTGTGTGTGTGTGGTGTGTGTGTGTGTGTGTTGGGTTGTGTGTGTGTGTGTGTGTGTGTGTGTGTTGTGTGCTGTGTGTCTCGTTTTATGTAGTGTGTGTTTTCCATCGCTTCTTCTCTCTCTCTCTCTCTCCCCCCCCCCCCCCCCCCCCCGAAACACCGTGAGATGAATATTGAAACCTGAATTGGAAATATACAGGGTGGAAGATGGCTGTTTAGAATTCGCCTTTGCCAGCCCTCTTGCATCTAACTGACTGAATTATTCAGAGAGAGGGAGAGAGAGAGAGAGAGAGAGAGAGAGGGGGGGGGGGGGGGGCGGAGGGATAGCTGGGGAGGTAGGGGGTACATGTGCGGAGATTATTTTTAATGGAAATGACCATTACATATTGCACAGTGTTTACATCAAAAGATTTTTTTTTTTAGTGATTTTATGAATGTATCTATTTTAATGACATAATTTCGAAGACGTAAGCAAATTATTCATTGCGGTCTCTTCAGTACGAGAACGGATTTATGTAGATTACTTCCTTGTCTGGTAAAAGAAAGTTTATGTGAAAGTTTACCCACTAACTCCAAGCCTGATGACAGCTCTATGAGCAGAAAGCTTGCTTTCCTTCTTGTTTCCCCCGATCACCATCTCAAACCCTGGTGAGTGCACTCTTCCACCATTTTCTTCTCTAAAGTTTATGTGCCTATTTTCATTGACGACAAAGCTTTCAATGGTTTTTCTTGTAGCCAATCTCCCTTTGATTCCTTGGTCATATAGAAGCACTTGTTCAAAAACAGTATGTTTTAAATGGAAGAACATTTAAAGTTTTGTAAAACTTTCGATGGTTTCCCTTCCAGCTAATTTGTTCACTACATTGTTGGTATAGAAGCACTTTTTTGAAGATTGGAGAATAGTGTGTCTTTAAATACAACAATATTTAAAGTTTAGCCATCATTCCTTGTTATGATTTTGGATTTTTACTGAATTAATCTTATGGATCTTTTATGTGAACAAGTTACTTTTTTCACACGATATTTTCAATGGCAGTTTCCCTAGGATGGATGTATAATTGACAAGAGAAAGGAAATGGACATGAAAGAGTATTTTCCTAAAATGAAGATTCAGAAAATTCTTGGGTTTTTTTTTTTCAAGTGTAGTTTCAAAACGGAGTGACTGAGGGCGGAAAATGAAGCAAAATTTGAGAAGAGAGGGCTTAGTTACCGCCAAGGACACAGACAAACAGAGTACACTTTTTTCAATTGATATATCTTTTAGAAATACATTTTCCAAGATCGACACTGTGGTAGGACCAAAATAAGTTATCAGTAATAAACGCCTGAAAAAACATGCAATGTCACCTCTGCAGTCTCTTGTCCTTAAACGTATGATGGTACGAACCAGAACTCATTTTTCTGACGCCTCTGTCCTATGGTGACAAGTATGCATTTTGTTTTACTGGCATTGAGGGACATATGGTTCATTTGTGTCCATGCAATCAGTTTGCTGACATTTGTCTGCACTTTACCGGTTCAGTGAGATTTTTGCAGTGTGATTGAAAATAAAATGTCATCAGCAGACACTCCACGACAACATTAGACATAAAATGGCAATCCTGTATACGAATCGTACCATTACTGGCTTGCAATGTTTTAATTCTTTATTCAGTCTATTTGGATTCAGTGCTATATTTTTTCCAAACATGTCAGTCCTTTGAAGCTTAATGATTTAGCATAACTTTTTTTTTTTTTGGCTGTCCCAACCTCTGCGCCACCTAAGGGGCAATGCACCCACGCCGCTTATTCCGACACCCGTCCACAGCCACAGCTCGGTCGGCCCCGCCGCAGCCCCGGCACCGGCAATCCACAGGGAGCAGTCAATGTCAAGTCGTCAAGAGGCAACCCACTGGAGGAGACACTGCACTGCTGCCGAGTCACTTCGGTGGTGTTCATTGGCGCCTGTTCTGATCTAACATTCGCAGGACACCGCCTACTAAGCCCCCTACTGACGACAATAATTGCTTAGTCGCGGAGCCGGCGTGAGTGAGCTCGTCCTCCGGAGGGCGCCACCACGTCCGTCCAACGACAGCTCCCATGGACTCGCGATACCGGTGACCCCGACGGAACCAAACCAAGGCCACAGACGTGGAGAGGACATCGAAACTGAGGTCACCATGAGAGCAGGGCATGAAGGGACACAGAATTTGAGACATTTTTTATGCTGATCGATGAGCATGAGGATGATGAAAATGATGCTACGGATTTCCATTTCGGTCTGAGAATACATGACAGGGCTGTACTCTACGCTTCCTTTCATAATATATCCCGGCGTCAACAAGGCCCGAGAGATACAGGAACCTGCAGTGTTGGACTGGAAATTTGAGCAACACTCTCAGAAACGCATCCATTAAGTGGATGAAACTCGACTGTGTGGTCCCAGTCTACCCAACTGAGTCTACAGCAAACTGAACTCTGGGTAGAAGTCGGTAGGAGCAGAAAAATCCCACATGACTCTGATGGGAATCGAACCCGCGACCTCCCAGCCGGGAATCCGCGACGCTAACCACTTCGCCACGGCGGCTGGTAATTTAGCATAACTTAAAGAGAAATAACAATCTAGGTGTCTGTGCATCTAGTTGCATAGTATCATAGTCTGGCATGCACATATCTGAATCTGGAACCATCCATTAACCAAGGCTGCTATGCAAAACACACGAAAGTTGCTTCATTCAAATGAAGAATTCCAACAATATCATCCGTCGTACTTAGGGCACTACTTATATTTATATGTGTGTTTGTGGTGGCGAGTGTGTGTGTGTGTGTGTGTGTGTGTGTGTGTGTGTGTGTGTGTGTGTGTGTGTGTGTGTGTGCATGCAGACTAATTCTGTTTGTCCTCGTTGTCATCCTCTCCTCCTTCCCTAATCCACATACCATTCTCTTCTTCAACGTGATTGTCAGTTTTCCAACAAGACACACTGACAGACTTGCACACAGCACTGATCTGTCACAATCAGTCAACGTGTTATCGTCATTCCTCCCACAAGACAGACAGGCATCCACACCGCACTGATCTGTCACAGTCAGTGATAACATTGTCTGCATTTCTTCAACAATACAGACAGACAGACAGACAGGCAGGCAGGCAGACAGACAGACAGACAGACAGACAGCGCCAATATGTCATAGTGATAAAATTATCGACTGTCAATGATACAATTAAAGAAAAGCCATCCCCTGAAAGAAAAAAAAAACAACAAACAAACAAGAAACCAACCAACCAACCAAACAACAACAACAACAACAACAACAACACATACACACCACCACCACCACCAAAACAACAACAACAACACGAATGCGAGCCTGGCGATCACGAACTTTTCTTGTAGTGTTTACTCGTCTGTAGCTAAGTCATCAACTTCTCTCAACTCTGCTCCCCATCCCTACCTCCCACATATCACTCCCTCCCCTTAGCCCCCCCTCCCCCCTCCCCCCCCCGACCTCCTTCCCCTCCATCTGTCTACCGTATTTATTGCTTCTCTCAAAGTCCTTTGTAGTTCAGAGATAATCCGTCACGTGATAAGGTTTCCGGCGTGCCCGTGCAGTTTCGTTTGGAGTGTGTCCTCGTTTAGTGTCTTCACTGCTGCGTGTGTTTGTTTCTTGTTCTTTTCTTTCTTTCTTTCTTCTCCTGTCGTGTTCTCTTGTCTTTTTTCCCTTCGTGTCTTTTTTTTTTTTTTTTCCTTTTCAATTCTTTTCTGTTATTGTTCTTTCTTTTGCCTATAGCATTTTCGTTTCGCGTTTTTTTCCCCTTCTGTTTTTTCTTCTTTTTTTTTCCCCTCTTTATTTCCTTCTTTCTTTCTTTTTTTGTTCTTATTTTTCTCTCTGTCTTTTTATTGCAGTGGTTAGTTTCTTGTAACTTTTTTGTTGTTGCTATTTTTCTTCTTTCTTTCTTTCATCATTCTTTTTTCCTTCCTTTTTTATTGTGTTTATTCCTTTCTTTCTTTTGTTGTTTGCCTGGGCTCTTCTGTGTTTTCAGAGTCGTTTTTCTTCTTCTTCTTCTTATTTTTGTTATTTTTTGTCTGTCTGTCTGTCTCTTTCACTTTTCATTTGTGTTTTCTTTTCTTTCCGTTGTTTTCCTTCCATGTGAACTGCTTGGTAGTCATTTATTTTCAGTGTTTTCTTTATTTCTTTCGTTTGCTGTTCTTTGTGTCTTCGCCAAGGAGACTAAGTCTTCATCCACGTTTGATGCTTTGTTTGTCTTTATGCAGAATGACACACCAAGTGCTGAACCTGTACAATGGAAACCTCGTCAACTGGCAGAATAAAGATTATTTTTTTTTATTGGTATTACTATTGCTATCATCATCATCATCATCATCATCATCATCATCATCATTTCCATCATGATCGTCATCATCATTATCATCGTCTTTATGATTATTATTATTATCATCATTATTATTATTATTGTTATTATTATTATTATCATTATTGTTATTACCATTATTATCATTACTATTAAACTTCTAACCTGCTTTATGAAAAAAAATAAATAAATAAAGCGAAGTTTCCCATGCAGCCAGAGATGTCAGGTTGGTCACGTGATATTTACCGTTCACGACATAGACAATCCGATCTTACGCGCGCAATGTACGCCGTAAAATTTGCATGACATGAACATTTGCAGGTTTGTTTGTTTGTTTTTTTAAATTCGCTTGGACGTGGGTTCAGTATAGGTTGAGGTCTGTACTGTCTTCTAAAAACGAACGATGTAACAGCAAACGTTTCATTGAAGTTGCCTGTCATTTTCCTCTTTTCTTTCTGTCTTCTCAATTTTGTTTTTTCCATTACAGTCATCTCAGGTTTGTTTCTTTCCAATTCATTCTTCTGTTTATTCCATTCTTTTCTTCTTCTTTTTTTTTCTGTGTCTTTCTCCCTCTTTTCCCCAGTGGAAGCGGTAGCGTGTCTTCCTTCAGTCGGTCAGTCAGACAACTGTCGTGAACTCTGGCAGTGTGTTTCAGGCTGAGCGATCCTCAAAGACTGCGCGCTGTAAAACAAGTTCCATCAGAGCGATAAAACTTGATTTAGTGTGCAGACCCACTCCCCGTAAGTGGCCACGGCCAGGGGTCGTTGTGTCTGCAGTCTGTCTTTCTTTTCATGGTTTTTTTTTTTGTTTTGGATTTCCTATCGTTTCTGTTGAATGGGGTTTCTTTTCTTCGTTTCTTTGACTGCTTTCTTTTTGTTGTTGTTCTTCTTTTCTTGTTCAATTCTCTTTGTTTTTTTTTTCTGTTCACTTTGTCCACGTCATTTCATTCATTCTTTTTTTTGTTACTTCCCTATTTTCTGGTTTGATCTCCACCCTCCGATCGTCCCCCCCCCCTCCCCACCTCCCAACCCTGTTCCATCTGTCCCCCTTCCCTATCTTGCTCAGGGCTCATCTCTTCAATCTCAGGGCGGCATTAGAGAAAAATTATGGAGTTGACACGAGAAAATCCCAGATGTGTTGAGCAGGCTGCCAGACGAATGGGATTGACACATTGCAAGACAGGAGCAACACGTTTCGACCCATTGACCTTCCACATAGAAGACACGAGAGAGAAAATGACAGAGAAGAGAACAGTGACTCTATGCCTTAGGATGGTTTTCTTGGAGGATGAAGTATCCCGGCGTGACCTCTCTTTGTCTGACTGATAATGATGAAAGAAAAAAAAAATCAAGAACAAGGTGGAGTTACCTGTCTTTTTATTGACTAATAACAGTGAAGAAACACGGTGGAGTTACCTCCCTTTTTACCGACTGATAACAGTCAAGAACAAGGTGGAGTTACCTCCCTTTTTACCGACTGATCACAGTCAAGAACAAGGTGGAATTATCTCTCTTTTTACCGACTGATAACAGTCAAGAACAAGGTGGAGTTACCTCTCTTTTTACCGACTGATACAGTCAAGAACAAGCTAACCTCATAAAAGGAAGTTGTTGTCAATTATGTCAGTTTGTCTGTTGATCGCCCTTTGATGAGGGTCATGCAAAGTTGGCTGGCTCAATTTGAACCAAACTTTGCTTATATGACGGGAAGAGGATCAACAAAACTGCACGTTCAAGTTCGGGACGGATCCATGGTTTAAATCTATATCAAACGACGGATCATTGAACAGAGCTGGGGATGAATATTTTCAACGGTCCGCTGGGCTAGAAGAAAAATTCCACTAGTGAATTTTTTTCTCGCCCAAGATTTGAAAGATACAATTTTTTTTTTAATTGACGGATGGCATGAAAGATACAATTAAAAAAAAAAAAATTAATTTTTTTTTTTTTTTTAAATTGACGGATGGCAAGCATCGCATTGCGAAGGAAATGAAACTGGGTGGATTAGGCCTGGTCAGAAATTCGCTGCATCTCAAGATAACTGAACAGCCAGCGGGTTTATTATACTTGGTAAATAAACGTCGTTTCGAAGTACTGAGAATGAAGAAGTCGACCGCCTTTTCAGATTCATGTTAAAAGAATTACGTTTCGAGAAAACATTGGTAAAACTATCAGTGCAGACCCAGCGGGTGTTCAGCGAGTAAGAATAATGAAGACGACAGCCATTTTAGATTAAGATTATAAGGTGTAAGCTTTCAGAAACGTTTGGTGAAATGATCAGTACAGAGAACTAACCTTTTTTTTTAGTTGGCTGACAGACTATTCCAGGTTCATACCCTGCTCACTCACCTAAATTTACACTCCTGACGGGCAAACGAGCAACTGAATTTGTCCCGCTTAGGGGGATTTCTTTTTTCATGCATGACACATCTTAAACCCACTTGACAGTATGAAGTATGACGTAGTTTGCACAGATATGACGCAATCGATGGTGTAAACTGGACACGTAATAACAGTATGATTTGTCACATGACAAGGAAATGAAGGCTGTTCAAACGAGTAGTTTTAGTCTTACTGCACCATCATTTTGTGTTACTGATTTTTTTTTTTTTTTTTTTTTTTAAAGCAGGTTAGATGTTGGTCAGCGTGCGTGGACTCCTCTTCTAGGTACATGAGTAATCTTATTCTGATCTGCCGCGAAACTCTGCAATGTAAACATGGTGAGAGGGCCAAAACAACTCCACACTGGAAAAAAAAAAACAAGTTCCAAGGGAGAATAAACTTGATTTGCCATGTAATTTATTCCTGCAGACTGCCACAGGCGAGGGTCGTGATTTGTTCGTTTTCTCCCGTGTTTCTTTGCCGCTTTCGCTGTCTTTCTATGGCTTTTTTGGTTTGTCTTCTTCACGTTTTGTTTCTCGGGTTTCTTGTATCATTTTGTTACCGAATTCCTCTTCTGTTTTTGTCGATTGTTAATGCTGGGTGTGTTTCTTTCTCTCCTAATTTGTGTTTAAAAGCAGTTCCATTAAAACAGTGGAACTTGATTTAATGCATGGGTTTGTCTTACAGGCTGCTACAAGCCATGATTGTCTTTATTGCTCGATCTGTGTATTGCCTGCATTCTTTCTGTGTGTTTTTTGTGTGTCTTGTTTTAGTTTGTCATCTTCATTTATTTTCTTTGCTTTCTTTCTTATCGTTTTCTTTCGTTACTGGTGTGCCTTTAAATTTCCTGCCTCTATTGCTTTCTTTTATTCATACACTAGTCTGTCTCTTTCTGTCTCTACTTGTCTATCTATCTGTCTGTCTTTCTCTCACATATTTTTTACGACCAGAAGAGAGTTAGGGGACGATAAAATGTCCTTCATGTAGTCCTATTAAGTTTGTGGCGTGTGGTACATACAGTGAACATGGATACTGTTCTGCTCTCAAGACTGTTGTGTAATCCATAGTGTGTGATTCACTCTGATCCCAGATTACAAAACGAGTTCCATCAGAGAAATAAGATTGATTGATATCATACGCATGATTCCCGTAGAATGCCTGCAACCAATGTGTGTTTTGGCTGTTTTGTCCCATGCGTATTTTTTCCCCTCACTTCAGTCTTCTTTTCTTTTCAATTTTTTTTTTCTCTTATGAGTCTTTTTTTTGTCTCTTTAAAGTTTTTTTTAAAAAATTTATTTGTGAATGATTGCGCGTTTTTTTTTTTTTTTTTTTATCTAATGATTGCTTTTTGTAGTATCTTACTTTATGATTTTCTATTTTCATCTTTTTTTATTTTTGTTTTTACTTTTGATTTTCGGTTTCCATCTTAATTTGATTTCTGTTTGCTTGCTTTGCTTGTGCAGTCAATACATTTCTTCCTGTCCTTTTTATTTTTTTTTGTTTCTTCTTCTTTTTTGAATATTACCTTCCTTTATGCTTTTTCGCTTCCATCTCACTCTGATTTTTGTTTCTTTGTTTGCTTGTCTGATTCATTCCTTTCTGTCGGTCCTTGTTTCCTTTCTCGATCGCTCTCCTGTTTCTGTATATCGTAGAGGGGGCGAGGAGTAGAAGGAACCTTGAGGTAGTCTCGCAGAAATGTATGAGTTCTTAATTAAAGCTGGAGTTCTCCTTGTACAGGTCGGTGTGCAGGATAGACTGGATATTCATGCTCTGTTAGCCTGCCACTTCGCTGTAAAGCCAAGGTGATGCTGAATACAAATCTTTATTATGAGGTCTGCGGTCCCCAGAGGCCTTTGCAGACTGGTCCTCTGTGATCTTCTCAGGTTTCCTTAGGTGGATGTTATTAGTTCTTTCCAGAAAGGATCTTTTGAGGTCTTCAACTGGGTCTACTGAATTCTTCTCAGACGACTCTTGCGAGGTCTGCTCAGGTCTTGACTTGAGTCATTTGAGACCTTCTCAGAAGAATTTTGTGCTGTTCTTAGATGGGTCTTCTGGGGTCTTCTGAGTTGGTTCTTTTATGGTCTTCTCGGATTGATGTTCTGAGATCTTCTCAGATTGTTCTTATCAAATAGGTCGTATCTGATGGAACTTCTGAGATCTTTAGATGAGTCCTCTTAGGTATTCTGAAGTCTTCTCAGATGGGTCTTGTGGGATGGGTTTGTTGAAATGGTCTCAGAGGGATGTTTCGAGATCTGTTACACACGGGTTTTATGAAATAGTTTTTGGTGGATCTCCTGGGTTTTTTTATGAATGGGCCTTCTGACGACTTCGTATTGGGTCCTCTGAGGTCTTGTGAGATTTTTCAAGGTATTCATAGATGAGTCTTTAGAGGGTTTGACAGATGGGTCTCGTGGGTCATTCCAATGGGTCTCCTGATTTGTAACCAGGTCTTCTAGGACAGATATTCCGAAATGTTTCTAGGTCCTCCCAGATGTTGCTTCCGAGTTTTTCTCAGATGGAGCTTCCAACATTTTCTCAGGTCTTTTTTTTTTGATGATTTTTAAAGATCTCCTTAAGTCAATCTTCATCCACCCGTTTTCTGAGGTTTTCTGAGAGGGGCATCTGAGTCTTCTCAGAGGGTTCTTTTTGATTGTTTTGAGATGTGTGTTTTCAAGTTCGCTGAGGTTTTCTCAGAAAGTATTACGAAGCTCCTCAGATGGTCCTATGCGGTTATTTTATGGAAGAGATCAAAATTTGGAGATCTATACAGACGTCGTTGAAATACTACCATAGCCTGGGAATAGATACTGCCATAGACTGGGAATAGATACTACCATAGACTGGGAATAGATAGTACCATAGACTGGGAATAGATACTGCCATAGACTAGGAATAGATACTGCCATAGACTGGGAATAGATACCATAGACTGGGAATAGATAGTACCATAGACTGGGAATAGATACTGCCATAGACTAGGAATAGATACTGCCATAGACTGGGAATAGATACCATAGACTGGGAATAGATACTACCATAGACTGGGAATAGATACTGCCATAGACTGGGAATAGATACTGCCATAGACTGGGAATAGATACTGCCATAGACTAGGAATAGATACAGGTGGTCATCTTAGATTTCGTAGGCATAGAGATTAGGATAGGTTTCTAGGGAAGAAATGGTAGGTGACCCTCCATCCTGACGGAGGTATGTGGTGAACAGCTAAAGGATGAGCCGTGTGTTGGTGATGCAGGAGTAGGCAAGGGAACCATCAGCCTCACCTTTCTGTTAATAAGCAGCAAGTCTTTGTGTATTCTTTTGTTTCCTGTGCTCTTTGACAGATTCTTATGACAGAAATACCTGGTTCTGCACGCTTAGAATGAAAGAGATGACCACGTGGACTTCACGATTTGTTTGCTGCGGAAACAGGCTTGTCTTGCACGTGCAAGAAGACGAGGTAAAAAGCATTTCATGTTAAATTATGACATTCAGCTGATGTTCACATTTCGTTGACAAGGAAAGGAAACAAAAGAAATGCAGTGGAAGACAAGCAGCATGTTAAAGCAAAACAACAGCTTGTGTTTTCACGGAATGGACAGGTAGACAGGGGGTGACACAGATTCCAGTCTACAGCTTGTGTTTTCACGGAATGGACAGGTAGACAGGGGGTGACACAGATTCCAGTCTACAGCTTGTGTTCTCACGGAATGGACAGGTAGACAGGGGGTGACACAGATTCCAGTCTACAGCTTGTGTTTTCACGGAATGGACAGGTAGACAGGGGGTGACCCAGATTCCAGTCTACAGCTTGTGTTTTCACGGAATGGACAGGTAGACAGGGGGTGACACAGATTCCAGTCTACAGCTTGTGTTTTCACGGAATGGACAGGTAGACAGGGGGTGACACAGATTCCAGTCTTTCACCCCTTCATTTCATTCATCATCATTATGCCCATCGCTCCCGGTGGAGCATAGGCCATCGACGACCCTTCGCCATCGCACTCTGTTCTGGGCTGTTCTGGTCATTCCAGTCCAGTTGGTCCCTTGTTGTTTCAACTCCGCCTCAGTGTCTCGCCTCCAGCTGTTGCGAGGCCGGCCTCTCTTCCTCTTTCCCTGTGGGTTCCAGGTCAGGGCTTGGCGTGTGGTGCTGGACGCTGGCTTCCTGAGGGTGTATCCGATCCAGCCCCACTTCCTTCGCAGTATCTGTTTGGCCACTGGTTCCTGTCCCGCACGCTCCCACAGATCTTCGTTTCGGATCTTCTCCTGCCATCGGATTTTGTAGATGCGCTTCAGACAGGTGTTGAAGAATGTCTGAATCTTTTGTTGCATCGTCTGTGTTGTCCGCCATGTCTCGCATCCGTAGAGCAGAATTGACTTCACATTGGAGTTGAAGATGCGGAGTTTGGTTCTTACCTTACGGCCACTATTGATACAGCCCGCCACGAAGGAGTGAAAGACGAATGTGACGACGCCTCATTAATCTGTGTCACCGTCGATGTCTGACGCTTCTCGCCCTCATTGTTTCCTTGTTCTCCACTTGAAGGGCCTGGGAATGCAGTTCATCATGCCTGTCTGTCTCCCACCCACCCCGCTTCTCGCCCTCATTGTTTCCTTGTTTCTCCACTTGAAGGGCCTGGGAATGCAGTTCATCATGCCTGTCTGTCTACCGCTTCTCGCCCTCATTGTTCCCTTGTTTCTCACTTGAAGGGCCTGGAATGCAGTCATCATGCCTGTCTGTCTCCCACCCACCCCGCTTCTCGCCCTCATTGTTTCCTTGTTTCTCCACTGAAGGCCTGGAATGCAGTTCATCATGCCTGTCGTCTCCACCCACCCGCTCCGCCCATTGTTCTTGTTCTCCCCTTGAAGGGCCTGGAATGCAGTATCATGCGTCTGTCTCCACCCTGCCCCGTGTTTTATCACTGTCGGCTCTCTCTACCCCTACCCCCCCCCCCCCACACACACACACACACCCGCCTGCAATTGTGTGGTTCAGCTCTGTCACGGAGATGCCGCAGTTAGGTTGGTGGCTCAGCGGGTAGGTTCATTTTTCTTCTCTTCAGAGAAGGTATGCCACTAATGTAGATGACTGAATGTCTGGGATAGGAAAGGAGAGAGAAAGCTGGTGGGAAGAAGCGAGCGAGAGAGGAAAACGGGGAGAGGAGGGGGGATACTAGAGAGAGAGAGAGAGAGAGAGAGAGAGGGGGGAGGGAGAGAGAGAGGGGAGGGAGGGAGAGAGAGAGAGAGGAGGGGGGAGGAGAGAGAGAGAGAGAGAGGGGAGGGGGGGAGGTGGGTTGTTTCTAAAAAAAAAATCAGGCTGGAGCCTGACTGGAGTGTACAGGGTAAAACATACAGCAAGAGACAGAGAGAGAGAGAGAGAGAGAGAGAGAGAGAGAGAGAGAGAGAGAGAGAGAGAGAGAGAGAGTTTTGTTGTGGAGTGAGTAGTTACGTTGTACACGTAGCACAGGATATCCGTTAATCATGCATTGCACCACGAAGTCAGACTAATAAGACACTCTGTACTTCAACCATATACCAGCACAGTGGACACTGAGTACGTTAGACTCGGTACTTCACACACCAGAACAACACAGCACACTCTGTACCACGACCACACACCAACACAACACAGTACACTCTGTAGCTCGACCCCACACACCAACACAACACAGTACACTCTGTACCTCGACCACACACCAACACAACACAGTACACTCTGTACCTCGACCACACACACCAACACAACACAGTACACTCTGTACCTCGACCACACACCAACACAACACAGTACACTCTGTACCTCGACCCCACACACCAGCACAGCGAACACTGAGCGCAGAACACACAGTATTTCCACTAATTCCGACACAGCACAGTACACTGCGTTTCAGCCACACAGCAGCAGGTGGGTGAAACGTCCACTGAAGACAGACATCACTACTGTCTCGTGTTGTCCTGCCTCCTCGTCCAGCAGACCTCTCCATGCGAGAGTCGGCCTGTTCCCATGACTGCTCTTCCTGGGGAAAGCGCACGGGGCTGTGCTACGGCAGTTCTCTTTGTATGTGTCTGGATGTGCTGTCAAAGATGACTTTTATAGGTGCATACGAGCTTCCCAGGAGAGCAGCTATTATCCTTAAAAAAATAAACGGGGTAAGGCTGTAAACCCTGAGGTGCAAAACTGTTTTCCTCGGATAATGGCCGTTTGCATTGTTTTCCCTCAGGATCATGTGTTTCCCCCATTTTCGCAAGGAAAAACAGTTCTGATTTGTGTTAGGCCTAAAGATTGCTACCGTTGTCCCTATTTTCGCTGGGAAATACACCTATTATTGCGTTAGAACGATTCCATACATTTTCTTTAAACAATTCTCCGAGAATGTATCCCTTGTTGCCGTTGCTTCCTCTACATGTGCCAACTTCGTGTTGTGCACGTGACACCAGTTGGATGTCATGGCCAAAAACCTCGATTGCAGTGCCAAGGCACCATGCCGCTCAAAGCAGTGTTGGCCTAATTCTGTCACAGGGAAGATGCGATTCCTGGGTATGATCGTGACGGAGGATATCAAAACTCACCATACATCTTGTTCGTCAGAGGGAGAGGCAGCACCCACCCTCATTCTTGTTCCTCGAGTAACGTTGGGATATAGATGCCACCGCATCATTTTGCACAATAAACAAATAGGTGAAAAGGTGAAAATAGAGAAGAGTCCAGGTTGTTTCTTCTCTTTTCTTTTTGGCGTGATGAAAGAACGTGTTTAAACACTTTGTGTTTACCTTTGTTTATTTGTTTATCCGTAACTAAATTGCCATGGTTTTAAGAACTAATAGTGAATAAAAAAAGAAAAAGTAAAAAGGGGATGGATTATAAATGCACGGAGATGAAAACAAAGAAATCTAATGTGTAAAAATCGTTGTTTGTTGATCTAATCTAAAATTAGATGTAGAAACCTCAGTTAGTATGCTAAATGTTGCTGCTAATTCTCAAATGGATTAAAAAACAAAACACCTTAAGTCAGTGATGACACCGGCGATGACCAGAGTATTAACAATTCACCTGCTCTTCCTTTACCAGCTGGTCTTGGAAACGCACACGTGATCTTCAAAATGCACAGTCAGTATATCACATCAAATTATTGCTATTAAGGAGAGAAAAAACAACAAAAAACAACTAAATGCAGTATGTAGATGTATCTCCTGTCTCCTCCCATTTCACCATGTCAAATGGGTTTGCTAACAGAACACGGTTTCTGGCCCACCTTGGGACAGACAAAGAAGTCTGTGTCGATGTAAATGTGGTGAATTTGTGTGCATCTTGGGACACATAAAGAGACTGGGATCAATAGGCTGATGTGATAGATTGATGCCATTGTCTCAAGTGTAGGCAGATTGATGGCGCTTGTCTTCTCCAAGACATTAATGTCGGTTTAAACTCCACAAGGGGCGATAACTCGGTCTGGCCCCACCATTGATCGATTGCTGTCGTCTCTGGGTCGCTTAGGAGAATGCGTCTCGTGTGCACTGAATGAAAACGAGCAGCACGTGCCTCCGTTTACCTGACTGTGCAGCACTGGGGGTCTACTCCGAAAGGGGGCCGTATGTCAGCTTGTGTTGACAGCGCCTTGTGGAGCCGGCTGTTAGAAGAACAACTGTAAGGCAGTTTGTAAGTATAGGCGTGCTAATTTAAGCACCTAACTATACCATAGTTAGGTTTCCTTGTTTGTTCTGTTTGCTCTGTGCTGTCATGTCTGCTAGATGATTCGGTGTCGCAAGCAGCATTCCTTTGGAGAACTGTATATGTTTTCTAGTGGGAACAAGCGTTACCGTACTTGATTATTGTTTATCATTTACAGTTCCCTGGCTCACTTCATATTTACTTTTATACCATATGGGTCAAAATACATTCAGAATGCTCAAATTTTATATAGAAAAAGATATGCTTAAAATTCAAACTAAATTACAAATGATGACATGATTAGAGAGACACTTGCTTTCCTTTTCTTCTTCTTTTGTTCTTGCTAGTCAGCTGTTACTACAGTGAAGTTTTGTTGTTTTTAGTTTGAAAGATATCATTAATTATCAAACTACTTTCCCTCAATCCACGATAAAAGTGCCGATTTTCCCATGGTCATAGGGATGTTGTTGTTGTTGTCTAAAAGACTCCAGGTATCATCCAACAGCCGAAGCATTTGAACACTATGGTACAAATGCATCAGCTGGGGATGCGAACATTACGTGTGTGACCGTTTTTGATTACCCCGCCACGTGGGCAGCCACACTCCGACTTCGGGGGATTTTGGAAACTGATAATGTTATGCTAGGAGCTTGTCACAACTGAAGACAATCCCCGCATAACTGTGCAGAGCATAACAACATTTTGATGTAGCCTTGGTGTTCTAGCCTATGTCAATGGCCTGACACAGCCTTCAGCCAGGGCAGGGTCGTAGGGATGACAATTGCAAATGGACAAAGTTCAGATGTCACTGAAAACCGATGATCAAGAAACTTACAATTTGAAAATGGCTGGCTTTGACCTTTCACGGAATAAATGCCATTCGTTTAAAGAAAGGAAGAAAAAACGAACAAACAAAGAAAAGAACAGGAACATTGAAAAAAAAAGGAAAACAATCAAATGAACAAAACAAAACAAAACAAAACAACAATAGAAATCGCGTGCACACAACAACAACAAAACATCAACAACGAATATTCAGTGAAGCTAGGCGCAACGTTCAGTGTGAACGTCCATACGTATACGTCCACGGTGAATTCTTACGAAGCAGAGTCTGTACTGTATTTGATTTTAGCAGGACGGTGAGCGATTCAAAAGTGCAGAACGGGGAGAAACAGGAACAAGAGAGAAGAAAAGAAAAGAGGAAAGGAGATGAGAAAGAGGAAGAAACAAGGTGGGGAGAAAAAGGAGAGAGAGGAGGAGAAGAAGAAGGAGGGGAAAGAGAAGGAGGCGGCAGAGGAGTTCCAGAGAAGAAGAAGGAAGAAGAGGAGGAGAAGGAGGAGAAAAGAGGTAGGAGCAGAAGAGAGAGAGAGAGAGAGGAGAAGAGAGAAGAGAGAAGAAGAGGAGAAGAGAGAGAGAGAGAGGAGAAAGTGGGAGAGGAGAGAGAGAGAGAAGAAGAGGAAAAGGAGGAGGAGAGAGAGAAGAGAGGAAGGAGAAGAGAAGAAAAGACAGAGAGGAGAGAGAAGAAGAGAGAAGAAGAGAGGAGAAGAAGAAGAAGAAGGAGGAAGAAGGAAGAGAGGAAGGAGGAGGAGAGGAGAGAAGAAGAAGAAGAAGAAAGAAGAAGAAGAAGAAGAAGAGGAGGAGGACATAGTAGTAGTAGTAGTAGTAGTAGTAGTAGTAGTAGTAGTAGTAGTAGTAGTAGTAGTAGTGGTAGTACTTCGAATCCCATCAGAAGTCATGTGGGTTTTTCTGCCCCGACCGGCTCCTACCCAGAGTTGAGTTGCTGCGGACTCAGTTGGGAAGACTGGGACCACACAGTCGAGTTTCATCCACTTAATGGATGCGTTTCTGAGAGTGTTGCTCAAATTTCCTGACCAACACTGCAGGTTCCTGTATCTCTCAGGCCTGGTTGACGCCGGGATATATTATGAAAGGAAGCGTAGAGTACAGCCCTGTCATGTAGTCTCAGACCGAAATGGAAATCCGTAGCATCATCTTAATCATCCTCATTCTCATTGATCAGCATAAAAAAAGTCTCAAATTCTGTGTCCCTTCATGCCCTGCTCTCATGGTGACCTCAATTTCGATGTCCTCTCCACGTCTGTGGCCTTGGTTTGGTTCCGTCGGGGTCACCGGTATCGGCGAGTCCATGGGAGCTGTCGTTGGACGGACGTGGTGGCGCCCTCCGGAGGGAGAGCTCACTCACGCCGGCTCCGCGACTAAGCAATTATTGTCGTCAGTAGGGGGCTTAGTAGGTGGTGTCCTGCGTATGTTAGATCAGAACAGGCGCCACTGAACACCACCGAAGTGA
>CM065729.1:9419421-9424421 GCA_033310375.1 Conus canariensis
ATGAACATGGGTGCATGTGTAGGTATATGTTCATACGTTTTGTGTGTTTTGTTCTATTTTTCACAATAGCTAGAAATATGTATGTATTATCAGTTTAATGTATATGTGAAAATCTCTGTTCACTGTCCTCTTTATGCGCATATGTATTTCTCCTGTTAGCTGAATAAAGCGTGTTTCTTTGGGGAAAAAAAGTCGCTATGGTTGTACATTCTCCCTGCTGTGTCATTGTCTATACCCATAAATCCCCCCCCCCCCCCTGCTACTCTGTCAGATTCAGTGTTGATACATTCGCATTCTTCTGTCACTGTGCGTGCTTATGAAATTGCCCTCGTGTCTGTTGAGGTATACGTTTGATAAATATGTCCTGTTTTATTTTAAGTTCTGTTTGTAAATTTCACCTGTTTTATCACCCTCTGTGCTTGTGAATTTTCCCTGTTCTCTGTCTGAGCCATTGTATTTCTCGATTTCTTCTGTCATTCTCCACAATCATAAATATCCAGTGTTCTGTCACTGTCTATAAATTTCCCCTGTATTCATGAATCTTTTCTGTTCTGTTGCTCTGTGAATCTATAAAATCTCCCTGCTGTCTCACTCTCTGTGTATGCCTTTTCCTTGGTTCTGTCATCCGCTGTTTTTCAAGAGTTCCCTTCTTCTGTCACTCTGTACTTGCGAATTCGATGCGTTTTGTCGCTGTAGGTATTCGTGTGTACTCACGGTTCTATGACTGTGTGTGTGTGTGTGTGTGTGTGTGTGTGTGTGTGTGTGTGTGTGTGTGTGTGTGTGTGTGTGCGCGCGCGCGCGCGCGTGCGATTATTTAACTGTAATGTCGCACCAGTTTTAATTTTATGGAAGTAATCTTTTTTGTTTTGCCGTGTGTCTGTATTCTGTTACTCTCTATATTCATGAATTTCTCCTGTTTTATCATGATCAAGATCATGATCATGATGATCATCATCGTCATCATGATCATGATCGTCGTCATCGTCATCATTGCCATCCTCCTCCTCCTCCTCTTCCTCCTCATTCTGAATATTTGTGTTATTAATTAATATTATTAAAACTAATCATATGTGATTATCTCATGAGAACCACCATTCCACACACATATTCATGCACATGCGTGGAAGCGCGCGCGCGCGCGCGCGCGCGCGCACACACACACACACACACACACCACACACACACACACACACACACACACACACACACACCTTAGTGTAGTAGTAGCACTAACATTATTATTCAGGTATCCCAGTCCTGATACATTCATCTGGCTACAACGCAGCTGCCCGGGTGGGTAGACAGATATGGTTTAGCGTGTATGGACTAGTCCGCACTCTGCACACTTAAAAAAAAAATTAAACAGAAACTATGGAAGTAGATTTCTCTACAGTGGCTTGTCAGAGACACCGTCCATGTTGCCCAGGGTTCTCTGATGTCCGCAAAGTGCACCCTGCACTAAGGACCCCATTTTATCGTCGGATCTATAAAGCGCTGGACAGTGGGCTTCGTTGCAATGCCTTTGGACATCACAGCAGATCCAGATGGCCAGTGCCAGCGGGGAGCACTGATGGCTAACGAGACAGCCGCTGCATTTTCTAGCCGCCTCACTGATACAGATTAGACGTTATCTACAACGCTTGCTGGGGCTTTCGGTTCATGGCAGCTTGCGTCCTCGGCCATGAAATGATTATTGTGTGTGTGTGTGTGTGTGTGTGTGTGTGTGTGTGTGTGTGTGTGTGTGTGTGTGTGTGTGGTGAGATCTGATCGGTTGGAGAGGATATGGGGGAGTGGGTAGCGTGAAAAGGAAGGGATGGCGGGTGGAGGATGGTGGTGGGACAGGGGTGTGGGGTGTGGGGTAGGGGGTGTGAGTGGAGCGGCTGGTGTGATTAGGACACAGGGCTGTCATGTTGAAGTTCCACACAACACCTTGTGTGTCCGTCTGTATGGATGGTCGGTTATTACACGTGTGTAAGGAAGTCACTGTGTGTGTCCGTCTGTATGGATGGTCGATTATTACACGTGTGTAAGGAAGTCACTGTGTGTGTCTGTCTGTATCGATGGTCGGTTATTACACGTGAGTGAGGAAGTCACTGTGTGTGTCCGTCTGTATGGATGGTCGGTTATTACACGTGAGTGAGGAAGTCACTGTGTGTGTCTGTCTGTATCCATGGTCGGTTATTACACGTGTATGAGGAAGTCGCTGTGTGTGTCCGTCTGTATGGATGGTCGGTTATTACACGTGTATGAGGAAGTCGCTGTGTGTGTCCGTCTGTATGGATGGTCGGTTATTACACGTGTATGAGGAAGTCGCTGTGTGTGTCCGTCTGTATGGATGGTCGGTTATTACACGTGAGTGAGGAAGTCGGGGAACGGGAGTGAGGTCAGTAGGTCGGTGGGCTGTTTGGAATGGAACAGCGATCTGTTGTTGAATTACACTGATTGTTGTTGGTGGTAGTTACGTTGTTTTCTTGTGGTCGTTGTTGTTGTTGTTCTGGCAGTTGCTGTTGTTGTTTTTAATTGTTATTGTCGTTGTACTTCTTCTTCCTGTTTTTTTCTTTTTGTTCATGATTTTCATCGTTTATCAAGTTTTTGTTGACCATGATCATCATCATGATCCTCCTCCTCCTCCTCCTCCTCCTCCCCCTCTTCTTCTTCATCATCTACTTTACGTTCATCATGTTCATCTTTTCCATCTGATTCTTCCTTAAAACAACAACAACAACAGAACAAAACCTGGTTTGATTTCTTCATGTCACCGTTGTTGTTATTTTATTTTCAATGTCACCTCTTCCCTTCATTCTCCTCCTGTTTCCTTCTCGTTTTTGTCTAGGAATGTTCTTCTTGTATCAGTTTCCACTCCATATTCTTCGTCCTTCTTTTCCTTCTCCTTCTTCACGAGACCGTCATCCACCTCCTCAGTCATCTTCCTTTTTACCAGATGTCTGAGAGGAGATGGGTGTGTTTTAGCAGGTCCTGTCTAAAAGCGCGTACTTTGGAGAAAACGATGATGCTTAGAACTGGATGTGGGATTGTGACTTACAAAATGTTTTTTTTTTCTGCTGCTTTGTTGAGAAAACATTGCATAGCATTTTGAAACAGGCGTTGCTCTGAGGTAGTTGGTATTTTGAATTTCTTCAAAGTTAGTTATCAGCAACATGTGTATGAGCGCAAGGCTTGGGTGGCCTACTGTGCAGTTGAGCAGAGAGAGAGAGAGAGAGGGAAAGAGAGAGAGAGAGAGAGAGAGAGAGAGAGAGAGAGAGAGAGAGGGGAGGAACGGGAGAGAGGGGGAGAGAGAGAGAAGAGAAAGAGATAAGAGAAGAGAGAGAGAGAGAGAGAGAGAGAGAGAGAGAGAGAGAGAGAGAGAGAGACATACAGATAGACAGACAAACAGACAGAGAAAGGTGGAAAGTGAAAGAAATGCTGAAAGAGAGAGAGAGAGAGAGAGAGAGAGAGAGAGAGAGCAGAAGAAGAAGAAGAGAGACAGACAGACAGACAGACAGAGAGACAGCAAGTGGTTGGAAGAGAAAGAAATAAAGGAGGGAGAGAGAAGGAGACAGAGAGACAGAGGGAAGAGAGGAGAAGAGAGAGAGAGAGAGAGAGAGAGAGAGAGAGAGAGAGAGAGAGACTGACAATCAGAGAGACAGAGAAAGGTGGAAAGAAATGCTGAGAGAGAGAGAGAGAGAGAGACAGAGACAGAGACAGAGAGACAGACAGAGACAGACAGAGAGTGGTTGGAAGAGAAAGAAACAAAGGAGAGAGAGAGAGAGAGAGAGAGAGAGAGAGAGAGAGAGAGAGAGAGAAGAGACAGAGACAGAGACAGACATACAGACAGAGACAGACAGAGAGACAAAGACAGCGACAGAGATGAGGTAAGTGGGAAAAGAAACGAATGTTTCCTAGACGTTGTAAGAGTGACTGATCAGTGAAAGACAATAATTATAATAACCTTCATCGTCAACGCTAAGGCATTGATGGTCACAGCGACTGGTCAGTGAAAGCCAATATAATAACCTTCATCGTCAACGTTAAGGCAGTGATGGTCACAGCGACTGGTCAGTGAAAACAAATATAATAACCTTCATCGTCAACGTTAAGGAGAGACAGAGTTGAATGTGTCAACGAAGCGATGGTCAGAGAAAGACAATATGATGAAAACCTTCATCGTCAACGTTAAGGCTTGATGGTACAGTGACTGATCAGTGATGGACAATAACCTTCATCGTCAACGTTAAGGTTGATGGTGAAGTGATGATCAGGATAGACATACCTCATCGTCAACTAGTTGAACGGTCACAGCGAGGAAATCAGCACCACGTCTCCGTCCCAACATCCGGATGTACCTGACGTCAGAGTTGGCGTCAGTGGTGATGTCGCTGTTCATTGCGTGGTTGAATGCACAAAGGCAGCCGGCTTCCTTTGTTCTTCCTTTCTTTGATTTTTTTCTTCTTCTTTCTTGTTTCTTTCTCTTTTCGTTCCTCTTATTTTTTCATTCCTTCAATTTGTTTCTTCTTTCTATCTCTCCTTTTTTCTGTCTACCCCCCCCCCCCCCCACTACCTTCCAAGCAGTCTGTCTTTCTTTCTTCCCTCCTTTTTGTGTTTTCGTCTTTTTTACTTTTCTGTCTTTTTATTTCTTCTGTCCATCATTCTGTCTATCTGTCTGTCTGCCATTTGTTCATTCTGTCGGTCTGTCTGTCTGCCATTTGTTCATTCTGTCTATCTGTCTGTCTGCCATTTGTTCATTCTGTCTATCTGTCTGTCTGCCATTTGTTCATTCTGTCGGTCTGTCTGTCTGCCATTTGTTCATTCTGTCTATCTGTCTGTCTGCCATTTGTTCATTCTGTCGGTCTGTCTGTCTGCCATTTGTTCATTTCTGTCGCGTCTGTCTGTCTGCCATTTGTTCATTCTGTCTATCTGTCTGTCTGCCATTTGTTCATTCTGTCGGTCTGTCTGTCTGCCATTTGTTCATTCTGTCGGTCTGTCTGTCTGCCATTTGTTCA
>CM065729.1:9441921-9444421 GCA_033310375.1 Conus canariensis
TGTTTTGACGTTCATGGACACTGTTAATATGATTGTTGCCTGGAACTATGGTGTATTGATCGTGATGAATACTTACCAGTCTTGTTGACAGGAACTTTGGCATGTTAACGGTGAGGGATACTGTAAGACTGGTGTCTGGAACACTGATGATATTGATAGTGATGATGACTGTAAGTATTCGGGTCTGGAACAGTGACGCCCTGAAAGCAGTGAATACTATAAACACGGGTATATCCCAGGGGTGTTTTTCATGCCCCTTGCTGTACATCATGCCGATGATTGTCAGGGTGCCGCACGTGCGCCTTGTTGCAGTATATTTAGACTTCCTTGATGGTGTTGCCGCTAATGACATTCTTGAACCGTTATTACTTTTTTTTTATACTGACAAAAACGAATTTGTAGAGTCGCATACCACCATCGGATTTGAACAGATTTTGATGCCGTTCGTTCAAAACTGAGGCAGACATTACTCGGGTAACGGGGGATGATTTAGCCAAAGGTGTGTTCATGAAAACACACAGTTTGAATTCTTTAACTGACAGGGCTGAGAATAGAAAGAAACTTTAAAAAAAAAAGAAAAAGAGTGAAGCAGCTGAACAAATGGACCCCCTTCACGTGGGTTGGTGTGGCTGCTGATGGTGATTCATCGTCCGCAAAGGTTGTCACTGCTGCAGCATCAAAGAACGACCTGGCGCGGCGGGAGCGCGCGCTGTGCAACCTTCCCCTCTTTCCACGCTGATTCTATAGGTCCCCCTATAACCGGGAGACTCGTGTGACAATTAGCTGCCATCTTTTTTTTTTTCTTTTGTATTTATTATGTGTCGAGTGGGATCCGGTTTCCTCTTTCTCGTTTTATCCTCTCCATTCTTAGTATAGAAAAAATGGCAAAAAAAAATAAAAGAAGAAAAAAAGGAGAGAGAGAGAGAGAGAGAGAGAGAGAGAGAGAGAGAGAGAGGGGGGGGAGAGAGAGAGAGAGGGAGAGAATGTCGAGTGAGAGAGAGAGAGAGAGAGAGAGAGAGAGAGAGAGAGAGACGACGACGACGACGACGACGACGACGACGACGACGACAACAGCTGAAAGAACGAAGTGGGAAAGGACAAAACGGAGTGCCCCCGATAGTGTTGGTTGGAACAGGCATCACGTATTTCTGCATTCCCAGAACAAATCCCCAGTCTGCCAGCCAGACTACTCATCTGCTGTCCCTGATCGTCCTGTCTGGAACTCTTCTCCATGGGGAACTGAGGGCCGCTCTCTCTCTCTCTCTCTCCGGGGAGAGTGCGTCGCCACTGTTCAACACCACACTTTGTGTTCTGTTTGTGTGGTTTTTCGCTTACCTCTGACAATGGAGGTATCTGTGGAATTCTACCCGCAGACTGTGTCCTCCGACGGCCAGGGTACTTTTACGTGCGGCGAGCGGCTGCTTCGTTCACGCTGGACATTGAGTCATCGTCTCATCCACCAGACTGTTATTCCTTCATGTGAAATCGATCAAGCACGTGAAATGGTGTTGTTGCCACCACCTCCTACGCCCCCCCCCGCCCCCTTCCTTCCTCTCCTCCCCCCTGCCTCAGCAGTGTTCCACACTTCTGCTTCCACTCCCTCCTCCCCGTAGAATTGTCAGGATCGGTACCTCTTGCGGCGTGTTATGGTGACGTAAGGAGCACTGAGAGAGCACAGGGGAAGCTTTAGTGATGATTTCTATGGCCTGTTGAATGATTAACCACTGCCAGTCATACCACGGGCATGGACTGGACAGACAGGAGAGTGGGGTGAGGTGGGGGTGGGGGTGAGGAGGGGGGAAGGGAGGAGCATATACGCATAGTGGTGTTATGAATAAGACTCTGAGGTGGGGTATGTGTGTGTGTGTGTGTGTGTGTGTGTGTGTGTGTGTGTATGTGTGTGTGTGTGTGTATGGTGTGTGGTGTGTGTGTGTGTGTGTGTGTGTGTGTGTGTGTATGTATGTTGTGTGTGTGTTGTGTGTGTGTGTGTGTGAAGAGAGTGAGAGAGAGAGATGGAGGGGAGAGGATGTGAGTGTGTGTGTGAGAGAGTGAGAGAGTAGAGAGAGAGAGAGAGGAGAGGAAAAGAGTGTGTGTATGTATGTATGTATGTATGTATGTGTGTGTGTTGTGCATGTGTGTGTGTGTATGTGTGTGTGTGTGTGTGTGTGTGTGTGTGTGTAGTGTGTGTGGGTGGTGTGTGTGTGGTGTGTGTGTGTGTGTGTGTAAGTATGTGTGTGTATGTATGTATGTATGTATGTGTGTGTGTGTTTATATATATATAATATTATATATATATTATGTTGTGTGTGTTGTGTGCTGTGTGTGGTGAGAGAGAGAGAGGAGAGAGATAGAGAGAGAGGAGAGAGAGAGAGAGAGAGAGCGCTGTGTGCGTGTGCTTGGCTAAGACATCATCTTCAGAAACTTCTGTCATGTTTCTGCTACTTGCATACGCACCATTGTTACTGGTTGTATGTGCGGAGAGGCGGTTCAGTCATGGCCT
>CM065729.1:9449421-9451921 GCA_033310375.1 Conus canariensis
GTGAAGTTCACGTTAAAAAAAGCGCGTAACGTTTAACGTAAAGTCCACTTAAAGAACACTGTCCCTAGTCAACATGTTATGGTGTAAAATTCCCTTACAGAATGCTATCCACAGTTGACATAGTAAGTTGTAAAAGCCACCCAGTGAAGGCTGTCAATAGTTAACAGATTCAGAAATTCTCCCGAAGAACGATGTCAACAGTTCACATATCATGTTTCAAAGTTCATCTAGAGAACACTACCAACAGTTAACAGATTTAAGAATTCCCCTAAAGCTCACTGTCCAGCGTTCACTAATAGCAGTTTCAACTTCACCTCGAAACCTTGTCCAGTGTTAAGTAATGACGTATCAGAATTCGCATAGAAAATGTTGTCTACTGCTTAACGATGCGTTGACATTCACGTTCGGCATCTACTTCTGGCAGTGAAATTGTCCTTGGAATGTTCCAAAGGCAATGCTGGCAGCTCCGGAGGAAAGTGTCTGCCTTTGAATAAGAAACCAGAAATAAAGACGGCAGATCATCCATTGTGGCTGGCCGTGTGCCTTTCCCATGAGAAATACAATTTCTGCCTCATACATCTGAACAGATTTTGACTTTAGGTTGTGTGTGTGTGTGTGTGTGCGTGTGTGTGTGTGTGTGTGTGTGTGTGTGTGTGTGTGTGTGTGTGCGTGCGTGCGTGCGTGCGTGCGTGCGTGCGTGTGTGTGTGTGTGTGTGTGTGTGTGTGCGTGCGTGCGTGCGTGCGTGCGTGCGTGGTGTGTGTGTGTGTGTGTGTGTGTGTGTGTGTGAGAGAGAGAGAGAGAGAGAGAGAGAGAGAGAGTTATGTCATAGAATTTTTAGAATGCATGTTGGATTTGAATTGAATTGTTTGCGGAGCTAATCCAGATTAATTTGTTTTGCATGGGGATCTCTTTAGGGATAGCAAACCTACCCTTTAATCATAGAACTCAAATTTGAATACAATCCAATTCTGAAAGGCTGGTGGATTTCAGAACTGCTATAAGGGCACGTTTGTACATACAGATGAAAGGTTTCTTTGGATTGGCGCTGGCTGGGTCAAATAGTGTCGAACAGTAACTGAACACGACAAAAAAGCAGAAGAGCACACAAAACAAAGTGTGAAGTAACGCAGTTTTAATGCACGACACAAAACAGGACAAGAGATTTTCGGCAATATGCCTTCCTCAGCGACAAAAAAATGCAGACATAAACATGCACAATAAAGACATAAAATACAGACATAAACATGCACAATAAAGACATAAAATACAGACATAAACATGCACAATAAAGACATAAAATACAGACATAAACATGCACAATAAAGACATAAAATACAGACATAAACATGCACAATAAAGACATAAAATACAGACATAAACATTCACAATAAAGACATAAAATACAGACATAAACATGCACAATACTCCCCTTGTGAAGCCAAAGTGGTGAGCAGCGCGGACAAAGACTGAAACGCTCGCTGCGTTGGCTTCACAAGGGGAGTATTGTGCATGTTTATGTCTGTATTTTTTTGTCACTGAGGAAGGCATATTGCCGAAAATTTCTTGTCCTGTTTTGTGTCGTGCATTAAAACTGCGTTACTTCACACTTTGTTTTGTGTGCTCTTCTGCTTTTTTGTCGTGCTTAATCCTGCATAACTGACCTATTTGCCCAGAAACTGTTTTGCATACAATGTTGTGATATGAACAGTCCATGACAGATTGGGGTCAGCCATTATGCCCTAAAACGCGACGATAGTCTGCTTCTTCAATTCGTATACTGTTGATAAAGGCAGAGGGAAATTGTTTTATAGTTTACCTTCTTTTTAAGTATGGTCTTACAGGGGTTTGGCGACATATGATTAGCACTACACCATCAGAGAGAAGAAGAAGAAGAGAGAGAAGAAGAAGAAGAAGAAGAAGAAGAGAGAGAGAAGAAGAAGAAGAAGAAGAAGAAGAAGAAGAAGAAGAAGAGAGAGAGAGAGAGAGAGAGAGAGAGAGAGAGAGGAGGAGAGAGAGAGAGAGAGAGAGAGTTACTACCAGAACACTTTCGTCAAATCTGTTGAACAATAACTTGAGAATCCTTTGCAGAGAGGAAATGAGATACCCTAGCGGCAGTTCCACAGAACAAATGACCGCCATCCAAGTGCTTTGACGGTGTGTTCGTAATTGTATGTCGCGCGTAACAGTATACCAGTGGCAGCGAGCGTTTAAGTCTTTGTCCGCGCTGCTGATAACAACAGAGTCCCGCTGGGTGGTGGTATTTGGACGTCAGGTCTGTCAGGGCTGGTTAATGGGGAAGATTCACCACACTAACACACATCACCCCCACGCTGCTGGGTCTGCAAGCTTTTTGAACGTGATAGGTGTCATTGCTCCCACTGACACGTGGAATGTTTGGAATGGTTATTATTGTACCGGTGTCGTTGTCGCTGTTGTTTGTTGTCAGTGTTGTCGGTCGTTTGTTGCTGCTGGTGTTGGTGTCGTCCGTACAGATATTCA
>CM065729.1:9454421-9456921 GCA_033310375.1 Conus canariensis
TAGCGCAGAATCAGCGTTTGTTACGTTCACGTTTTCTCAATGAGTGGGACAGGCGTATGCCTTCTATGTATTATGAACCTTACGGGTAATGTTGACATTTTCGTGACGTTTACAGTAGGCAAGCTATTGCCTCATACACACATTACGCCGGTCAATTTTTTGTTTGTTTGTTTTCGTTTATGCCAAATGTAACAACAGGTCACATTTGCTTAAAAAGTCTCTAACACATCCCTATGTTGCAGAAGTTTCATCAGTCACTTAATCGGAAATTGAATTTGAATGAATTAGATCTAAGATTATTATCATGTACAAAAAAAATATCCGCCCAGATTCATTCAATCTCGGCTTCACCAACGGCAAACTAGTACAGCTGGAAAGAACAACCCAGACAGACAGGTTGTTTTTTTTTCCCAGAGAAAGTGCCTCTCTGATAGAAATCCTGACCAGACAGCGCATTTCCTTTCACTTTCAGGATTTTTTTCCCGATAGTTGTGTCTGAAACATTACCACTCTTATGATCATTGTTGTCTGAACAACGTTTCTTCTGCTTTGCTTTTTGTACTCCCAGTTCTTATAGAACAGGGAGTACTTTAGAATCGGACGAAGAAATGCTGTGTGTGTGTGTGTGTGTGTGTGTGTGTGTGTGTGTGTGTGTGTGTGTGTGTGTGTGTCCGTGGTCAAAATGTGTTCCACTCGCTCCAGACAAACTACTGGTATGTTCATTATAGGTCACGGATGATGCCCGATGTTTAAGTTTACCGTTATATCCGCTACTAACGGCCCATAATGGTTTTCTTCTGTATGAAAAATCTCAGAAAGTACTTGGCCGATCTTTCTGAAAATTTGTAAGTATGTTCATTATAGGTCACAGATGATGGCCGATGTTTACCAGAATAGCCATTACTAACGGTTACACCAGCCCAAGACGGTTTGTTCTCTTTATGGAATATCTCACGCGTATTCAGGATAAACTGGGAGTACGTTTATATGCTTTGCATCTTGTTCTTTTCATTCCTCTGATACAGTTATCCAGGTCGTTAGCATGTATCTTTCAAATTTGTCCACTTACGACAATACAGTGAACTCCAAAAGTGTTCCTTCAATTCCTCACAGGCGTAGAGTGGCATCCAATCACTACACAGAACATGTTTTCATTGTTTTCAGAAGTTGTTTTACATGTCAGAAGTTGTTTTACATGTCAGAAGTTGTTTTACATGTCAAACCTTTCACTATGAAACAACGCTTTCACTGTTCATTTCACCGATGACGTGACATCCTTTTACGTGACATTTCATTTTTTTTTTTCAAGAAAAATGTTTTCAATATTTACCTCGCATCTGCGACGTCTGAACTAAAAGCAGGGTAGTGCCTTAATCTATCGGAGGCCATAAAAACCCACCACTTCCCAGACTGCACAGAAGTCGAAAGTCCCACTGCGGGGAGGGAGGGGGGGGGGAGGGTGGGGAGGGGTGAGGGGAGGGGGGGACAGCCTTTGAAATCAACCCGCCCTCCTCCCCCTCCCCCCACACCCTTCCCTGCTCCCCTCACCCGTGTGCCTTGATCCCTCGACAGTATTGCCCGTGGGGGCATGGGGAAGAAAAACGGCGTAGAAATGGTGGACATGAGAAAGGACTGTCCACTCCCTGCGACAGGGTCAAACGGTGTCTGCGTACTGGCAGGTCTGCCGGCGGAACTGCAGACAGCACCAAAAAAATCTCTGAGACTATCACTGAGCACACTACAGAGCTGGAACCACCCCCTAGACAGGTGCGTGGAAAAATCCGACAACGACTTTACTTTTTTGTACTCCCAGTTCTTGTAGAACAGGGGAGTACTTTACAATGGGAACGGAGATATGCTGTGTGTGTGTGTGTGTGTGTGTGTGTGTGTGTGTGTGTGTGTGTGTGTGTGTGTGTGTGTGTGTGTGTGTCGGTCCGTGGCCAAAATGTGTTCCACTCGCTCCAGACAAAACGACTGGGCCGAATTTTCTGAAAATTTGTAGGTATGTTCATTATGGGTCACGGATGATGCCCGGTGTTTTATTTTACCGTTATAGCCGTTACTAACGGCTATAAGGCCTCATAACGGTTTTCTTCTTTATGGAATATCTCAGAAAGTACTTGGCCGATCTTTCTGAAAATTTGTAGGTGTGTTCATTAGGGGTCACAGATGATGGCCGATGTTTACCAGAATAGCCGTTACTAACGGCTGTAACGGCCCAAGGCGGTTTTTCCTCTTTATGGAATATCTCACGCGTATTCAAGATAAACTGGGAGTACATTTATATGCTTTGCATCTTGTTTTTATCTAATCTATGTAGCCCAGTGTGTTCACTTGTATCATTTCTGACACCATTTTGTTGACCCCAAAATTCGTCCAGACAAATCCATTATTTCAGTTTTGAAAGAAACCGACACTCTGATGGTCGTTTTCGACCAAAACATCAACTTCAAAAGTCACGTTCAGTCCCTAGAAAACATCCTGTCGGAAAGGTATGAAG
>CM065729.1:9469421-9471921 GCA_033310375.1 Conus canariensis
GCGGAAGCATTGGTTGACACATTAGTTGATGTATTTAAGACACATCAATTGACACATTGTGAACGAATTGGTCTACATATTGTTGACTGCTTGGTTTATGGATTGTGAACACACTATTTGACACATTGTGGAAACATTACTTGACACATTGTGCACATATAGGTTGATACAGTGTAGAAACATTGGTTAGTAAACATTCTTGACACGTAAACTGACACGTTGCTGACACATTGGTGGACACATGAGGTCTGTTTTGTTGACACATTGCGGATATATTGGGTGACACATTGCGGATATATTGGGTGACACATTGCGGACATATTGGGTGACACATTGCGGATATATTTTGGGTGACACGTTGTGGATATATTGGGCTACACATTGCGGACATATTGGGTGACACATTGCAGACATATTGGGTGACACATTGCGGATATATTGGGTGACACGTGACATATTGGGTGACACATTGCGAATATATTGGGTGTGTGGATATATTTTGGGTGACACGTTGCGGTTGTATTGGGTGACACAGTGCAGACATATTGGGTGACACGTTGTGGACATATTGGGTGACACGTTGCAGACATATAGGATGACACGTTGTGGACATATTGGGTGACACGTTGTGGATATATTGGATGACACATTGTGGATATATTGGGTGACACGTTGTGGATATATTGGGTGACACATTGTGGATATATTGGGTGACACATTGTGGATATATTGGGTGACACGTTGTGGATATATTGGGTGACACATTGTGGATATATTGGGTGACACGTTGTGGACATATTGGGTGACACATTGTGGATATATTGGTTGACACATTGTGGATATATTGGGCGATACGTTGTGGATATATTGGGTGACACATTGCGGATATATTGGGTGACACATTGCGGACATATTGGGTGACACATTGCGGATATATTTTGGGTGACACGTTGTGGATATATTGGGCGACACATTGCGGACATATTGGGTGACACATTGCAGACATATTGGGTGACACATTGCGGATATATTGGGTGACACGTGACATATTGGGTGACACATTGCGAATATATTGGGTGTGTGGATATATTTTGGGTGACACGTTGCGGTTGTATTGGGTGACACAGTGCAGACATATTGGGTGACACGTTGTGGACATATTGGGTGACACGTTGCAGACATATAGGATGACGCGTTGTGGACATATTGAGTGACACATTGTGGATATATTGGGTGACACGTTGTGGATATATTGGGTGACACATTGTGGATATATTGGATGACACGTTGTGGACATATTGGGTGACACATTGTGGATATATTGGGTGACACGTTGTGGACATATTGGGTGACACATTGTGGATATATTGGATGACACGTTGTGGACATATTGAGTGACACATTTCAGACATATTGGTTGACACTTTGCGGGCAAAGTGGATGACACAGTGCGGACATAATTTTATTAAGTGACACATTCTTGACAGTTTGGGTGACACATTGGGGACACATTGGGTGGCACGTTTCGTACACTTTGGTTGACCCAGTAACTGGTTGTTGGTGTTATGTCCTGTCCTCTCCTCTAAAGGACTGTCTGCTCATCCGATTCCTAGTTGGTAATTCCCTAATCCAAATGAACCAGTCGAAATGACTGTCTGCTTCGTCCGATTCGTACTTGGTAATTCACTAATCCAAATGAACTACTGAGTAACCGGCCATTCATTATTTGGTCTGCTGGGAGTAGATTAGAGAGTAGATCCATTGATTGATAAGTAATTGACTGACTGGATCAATCAATCAGACGGGTAGCCCAGTTTATCTGCATCCATGATTTGCTAGACTAAGAAATCGATTCCATCGACTGAATGACAGACAAGTCGTAGAGTGATCGGATGGCTGAATGTAAGACTGATGAATGATTATTGATCATTTAGTACGTTTTGAAACGTGGAGGTCAGTGATTTTTGAAAAAAAAAAAACACTTTGAAAGAGTGATGGCTCGCACTGTGGCTTCATCTTTGTGTAATCAAGATGCTTTCAGCTCTGAATAGAATTTGATGTTGTGATGGAATCATTAGATCAGTCATTGTCAAGAAGGCAACTCACCCGTCCCTTCCCCCCCCCCACTCCCAAACTCTCTCTCTCTCTAGTTCTCTCTCTCTGTGTCTGTCTCTCTTTATCGTCTGTCTCTCTAGCACCATACACACACACACACACACACACACACACACACACACACACACACACACACACACACACACACACACACACAGAGAGAGAGAGAGAGAGAGAGAGAGAGAGAGAAAGGCGGAGCCTGCACACACACACACACACACACACACACACACACACACACACACACACACACACACACACACACATAATAATAATAACAACTAATGATAATAATGATATTATTACTAACAATAATAGTAATAATGATATCATTATTAACATTAATCATTATTATTATTATTACTATCATCATTATTATCATTAT
>CM065729.1:9481921-9486921 GCA_033310375.1 Conus canariensis
CACAACACAGAGGCATACGCGTGCGCGTCCCTTAGCGAGCGTTCGCTCAAAAAGCTCACCTCGCTGCCTTCCAACATCCACCCCCTCCACTCCTACTCCCCCACCGGGTAGACCCCCTCCCCCTCCAACCCCCCCCCCCTCATCCCCCTTGATTGTTGACAATTCAGATGGCACCATTATTTTTCATCCGTTCGCCAGGGACAGGAGACCACGGCACCCACCCCACCCCACCCTCTTCCCCAGCCTCCTCCCTCCCCCACCCCCCCCCACCCCCCCCACCCCCCCACCCCCCATTGCGCTGCCTTCAAGCCCGGGATGCCGGTGAGGTGAGACAACACCGGAGTTCATATTTCCATAATCCATTAAAGCGGGAGGTTTTCAGGGGGAGGGTGGACAGCGTTTCCAAACTGTCCCCCAGGGGGCCTGGTGTGTGTTGTTGTTTTTTCTCTGCAGGTCTTTATGGCCCGCTGGTTCCGCTGGTTGTCGCGGGACATGTTGCACGTGCGCTGTCTGTGTTGCGGGTGGTGGTGGTGGTGTGGTGGTGGTGTGTGTTGTGTGTGTGTGTGTGTGTGTGTGTGTGTGTGTGTGTGTGTGTGTGTGTGTGTGTGTGTGTGCGCGCGCGCGCCTGTGTGTGTGTGTTTCTGTGTGTCTGTGTATGTGTGTCTGTGCATGTGTGTCTGTCTGTGTGTATGTGTGTTGTGATCATTCATAATGCATTGTCGGCAGTGGGATATCGGTGTCGTTCGGCTTCGCAGCCGCTCCCAGTCTGTGGACGGACTGCTTGTTCGTCTGTCCTGGCACTGTGTGTGTGCCTTCCCTGCTGCTATCAATAAACGTTGAGTGTGATAACTCTCCCTCTCTCTCTGTCTCTCTCTTTACCTCTTCTTTCTCCTTTGTATCTCCCTCTCTCTCTCTCTCTTCTCACTCTCTCTCTTTCTCCCTTCTCTCTCTCTCTTTCTCTTCTATTCTCTCTTCCTCTCTCTTTTCTCTTCTCTCTCTTTCTCTCTCTCTCTCTCTCTCTCTCTCTCTCTCTCTCCTATTCTCTCTTCTCTCTTATCTTTCTTCTATTTCTCTTCTCTCTTCTCTCTCTCTGTCTTTCTCTCTTCTGTCTCTGTCTTTCTCTTTTTCTTCTCTCTGCCTTTCTCTCTTCTCTCTCTCTCTGCTCTCTGTCTTTCTCTCTTTCTCTCTCTCTCTTTCTCTCTTCTCTCTCTTTCTCTGTCTTCTCTCTTTCTCTCTTCTCTTTCTTTCTTTCTTTATTTCCATCTTCTCTTTCCTTCTTTTATCTCTCTCTCTGTCTTTTCTCTCTTTTTTCTCTCTTCTCCCTCTCTCTTTCTCTCTCTTCTCTCTCTCTTCTCTGTCTGTTTCTCTCTTCTCTCTGTTTCTTTCTCTCTTCTCTCTCTTTCTCTCCTCTCTCCCTCTCTTCTCTCTCTGTGTTTCTCTCTTCTCTCTCTCTTTCTCTTCTCTTCTATTCTCTGTCTGTCTGTCTGTCTGTCTGTCTGTGTCTCTCTCTTGCCCTCGTTTTCGTGTTTTCCTACTGCTGACTGCCTCTCACAAACGAGGCAAATCGACAATAAGAAGAGATCTGTAATCGCCTGAATATGTTAGACTGAACAACAACAACAACAACACACAAGAACAACAACACCAAGAACAACAACAACAACAACAACAACAACAACAACGCACGTACAGACCCTCAGTACTCTCACCTGGTTTTTTTTCTTTTTAAACCTCCATGTCGTCATTTAGCACATGGAAAATTAACATCACATACGGCTTTTAATTCCATTATCTGAAAGCTATTTTCTGTTACAGTAAAGGAGGTCTAGAAAATGTTTCCACATGTAATATACTATTCATTTTGTGCAACAGAAGTTAACATAGATAGATAGATAGATAGACAGACAGACAGAGATAGATAGATACATAGACAAACAGATAGATAGATAGTGAGTTAGAGAGCCAGAAAGATAGATAGATAGACAGACAGGTAGATAGATAGAGAGATAGATAGACAGATAAAATTAATAGATAGATAGACATGCAGATAGATAGATAGATAGCCAGACAGATAGATAGACAGACAGATAGATGGATGGATAGACAGACAGACAGAGAGACAGACAGACAGATAGATAGATAGATACAGAGACCGACAGATACTTAGATAGATAGATAGATAGACAGACAGACAGACAGACAGACAGAACGAACGAACGGAATTTTATTTTACCAGGGTAATGAGATAAGCAAATTGTATATGCTTTTTTCCACCCAGCCAGATAGATAGATAGATAGATAGATAGATAGATAGATAGATAGATAGATAGATAGATAGATAGATGATGGATGGATGGATGGATGGATGGATGGATGGATGGATGGATGGATGGATGGATAGATATGGATGGATGGATGGATGGATGGATGGATGGATGGATGGATGGATGGGCGGATGGATGGATGGATAGACAGATGGATGGATGGATGGATAGACAGATGGATGGATGGATGGATGGATAGATGGATGGACAGGGAAACCGTTTGTGGAGACCCGATCCTTGCCACACAACCGAGCCTTTCTGAGGAACCTGGTGAATTAGCGACCCAGTGATTTCCATGAAGTGAAGGGAGAAGAAGAAGAAGACGAAGAAGACGAAGAAGAAGAAGAAGAAGAAGAAGAAGAAGAAGAAGAAGAAGAGAGAAGAAGAGGAGGAGGGAGGAGGAGGAGAAGAAGAAGAAGAAGAAGAAGAAGAAGAAGAAGAAGAAGAAGAAGAAGAAGAAGAAGAAGAGGAGGAGGAGGAGAGAAAGAAGAAGAAGAAGAAGAAGAAGAAGACGAAGAAGGAGAAGAAGACACTTCCAGTAACCTTACATGATCTTTTTCTGCTGTGTATTAAGTAGAGGAATAGCTGATTGTCTGGAAGACAACTCAGTTTGTTAGCAAAAGAACGCGCTGAATGAAAGAAAATCTGTACAGCAACTGTGGGTGTATGTGTGTATTCTTTAAAACAATTGTTTATATCATATCCTGAAGGTCAGAAGGAGCAGACAGTGCAGTTGTTCTGTCAACTTTCAGGAATGTTTAGCTGAAAGGTGTGCTAATTAAACTATACAGAATACGAGACAGAGGCAGCTGTTTTCAAATGAAAAAGATCAATAGGTAAGAACATCAAATGTGTGCGGTCCATTCCCTAAAGGGTCATTATACAAATGTGTTCTCAAGGAAAAGACGTTAAACCCAACATTGTTTAAAATCTATCTGTTAATAACCTTACAAATTATGTACAGGACAACGACTTAATATTAGAAATAAAGAACATTAAAAAATCCATGTCTGTTAAATGCAGATGACCTTGTAATCCTGTCCACATCCAAAGCTGGGCTACAGAATACGCTAAATGAACTTTGTCAGAAGTGCAATAGAGGGACTTGAAATCAGTCGAGAAAAAAAAAATGGTCATCTTCACCAAACAGATTCTAAAATATTCAACAGTCGGAAATCAACGAATATATTTCAGGTTCATTTTTCCACCGAAAAAAGGAAAATTCACAAGTGCGCCAGAACATGAAACAAGGCAAGTTAAGAAATCCCTGCTATGACGGCCAAGCAAAACTTCAGAGCTATAAGCAGATGTAATGATGCGCATGTATTAGAAGCTAATCACAGCAAACTTAAAAGAAGATTGACCGTTCCGCCGCACGAAGGAGATAAACAAATTACAGGACAAAACATTCACGTATTTTGACCTCTTTGATCTTCTTCAGGAAAGACAAACAACATTCAAGGCAGTGAACACGAAGAACGAACAATCACTTATCTCCTCAAATCGGGCGCAAAATGGATGTGGAAGATTTTGTTTTGTCTTTGTCTTTTTCCTTCGGCGGAACAGTAAATCTTCTTTTAAGCGTGTTTCAATTTCCGCCTGCATTCACCAAACTTTGAAACCGGAATAGCGCAGTTGGTAGAGCGCCGGGCTCGTGATCCTGGGGTTGCGGGTTCGAATCTCCGCCGGGCCGTTTCCCTCGGAGTTTAACATTGGTTCTGACTCCATTTCCAATACAGTCTTTTGAATGAGACTATAAACCGAGGTTCCGTGTGTGAACGCACGCTAACATCTTGCACACACGTAAAATCCCATCACCAACTTTCGGAAGAGTAGGCCAGTTTGGCCGTTGGCATGGATACATAGCATGCACCCTGCTTGAGAAATGGAAAGAATGAAGGAAGTAAGGAAACTGAGTGAACGATATTGAACGATACTGACTGGATGACACGGTAAAAGACTGAATGAAGAGCCAGCTGGCAGCTCTTCAGTCGGCACTACCCAGGTAGGCAGCCCGTTGTGTAAATGAGCGTGGATTGTAAAGCGCTTAGAGCTTGGTCTCTAGCCGAGAATAGGCGCTGCATAAGTATTCATTATCATCATCATCATCATCATCATCATCATCATCATCACACTAATTTCATTATAGTTTCCATTTCAACATCACTACATGAACAGCTCACATATTTCCGCATTTTCCAGTAAAGCCCGTCACAAACATTCCCTCATGAAAAAAATACATACAAAATTCCGTACGAGTCTACTAGGTCTGCATAAAAAGGCAATGACTCTCCCAGCGTTAGCAGAGCTTGGACGTTCTCCTGTCAGCCTACAAACGGTATGTTAGACACGGAGCTTCTGGTGACACATAACAAAAGCAGACAGAACGTTATTCCTCAAACAGTGATATAACAACGTGCTTCAGCATATGCATACGCCTGGTAACTTGTGGCTATACTTTATCCAAAGTGTTCTGCGTACAACTGGAATGAGAGAAAGAATTGATGAACCCTTAGCACGGAGCCGGAATAACCATGTCATAGAAAAACAGGCAGATGGAGAAACGCTGGGTTCTGCATACAAAAAAAACAAACAAAAAACAAAAAACAAAAACCCAACAAAGCTGCACTTAAAGACATCATTCTTACTTCAACATTTCTGAATACTACCGATCAG
>CM065729.1:9494421-9501921 GCA_033310375.1 Conus canariensis
GTCCAGTTGTTTACTAGTTTACAAAGATGCATACGTATTGTTGTGCGGGGATTTGAACAGTAGAACGGGTAATGTTTCACATTATTGTCAAGGAGTATCAAGTACTTTCGATTTTCAACATGCAAGTCATCCAATCAACGCTAATCGATTATCTGAGGATTCTGTACTGAATAATTACGGCAAAATGATGTTGAATATGTGTACTGCACTGGATTTGTGTATTCTTAATGGTATGTGTCATGGCGACCGTCAAGGTTGCTACACGTACGTTTCAGACCATGGATGCAGTGTAAATGATTACTTTGTTATGTCGTGTGATTTGCTTGCATTATTATGTGATTCATGTGAGTTACGAGTGTCTGAGAGATTCGATTCGGATCATATGCCTGTGGAATTTCATTTGAGTTACGGCAGAGGTAATGTCAACTCGGAGATAAGTCCTGAACACAGTTTTACATTGGAAAGGTTTATATGGAATGAAGACCGTGCTGATGTGTTTATGAGTAATATTTCCACGCAACAGACTCAAGAAAAAAATCAGATATGCAGTTAGTGTTATTGATGTCAATGTAAATGAGGCGTTGAATGTTTTCAACACCTGCATCAAAGATGCAGCACAGTGTATGAAGAAAGAAATAAGAATTAATAATTCGAAATCAAAAGATTGGTTTGATTCTGAATGTCATGACAATAAAAAGAAAGTCCGAAATTTATTTAGAAAATTTAAACGTACGCATGACGACAAAGATCGTGATTTCTATTGTAGGGCAAGACGCGAGTACAAACACTTGCAAAGGATTAAAAGGAAGCAATTTAACAACGCATTGCTGACAGAACTAATTGCATCTATGGAAAATCAGAAAGAATTTTGGAAGAATGTACATCGAATTTCATTAAAAAGAAAACAACCAGTGAACAGCATCAGTATTGAAACCTGGTACGAACATTTTAAGTCACTTCTAACGAAAGACGTAGATCCTAACAGCGGGTTACAACTGGATCATAATGAAGGAGAGGATGATTATTTAAGTCGTCCGATTTCAAAAGAGGAAGTAATGTTTGCTCTAAGAAAAATTAAGAAATGTAAAGCTCCTGGACCAGACGGTATAATTGGTGAGCTGCTGAGGTATGCTTGTAAAACTGACCTGATTGTGAACTTTTTTGTAACCTTCTTCAATTCTTTATTTGATAAGGAATTTATCCTGAACATTGGACGGAAAGTATTGTTCTACCACTGTACAAGAAAGGCAACGTGAATGATCCTAATAACTATAGAGGAATTTCTTTAAGTGACGCTAGTAGTAAATTATACAGCACTATTATCAATCGCCGTTTACAGGAATGGGTTGAAGATAATAATATCACTGGCGAATATCAGGCAGGTTTTAAGCGCAATTATTCAACTGTTGATCATATATTTACTTTGATGGCTTTGGTGCAAAAACAGTTTTCTTTAAATCGTAAGCTGTATGTCGCTTTTATAGATTTTGAGAAAGCATTTGATTCTGTTAATAGAACTATTCTGTGGTCTATTCTCTTAAAAGCTGGTGTTCATGGAAAACTGTTTAGATGCATAGTTAGCATGTATTCCTGTGTTAAAGCTAAGGTTCGGTGTGGAGGAAATATGACTGACTACATTCAATGTACATCTGGTGTAAAACAAGGGGATGTGTGCAGTCCTGTTTTATTTTCTCTTTTCATTAATGAGTTAACATCAGAGGTTGTTAGAAATGGAAAACATGGTGCACAATTTACTTGCGATGCTCTTGAGTTGTTTATTCTTCTCTTGGCAGACGATGTTGTTCTGATGTCTGAAACTATTATTGGCTTGCAAACTCAACTAAATAATCTATCACGATCTGCATCTTCACTTCAGTTAACAATTAACATGTCAAAAAGCAATATAATTGTGTTTAGAAAGGGTGGGTTTTTAGGAATTAGAGAAAGGTGGACTTATAATGGAGTGTTTATGCCTGTGGTCAACGTATATAAATATTTAGGAATATATTTTTCAACGAAATTAAGCTTTACTTTTGCATGCAAGGATCTTGCCAGTAGAGCTAAGCGTGCACTACTATGTATCATGCAACACTTATCAAAATTAGAAAACCAGTCTTTGAAATTATTTATAAAATTGTTCGATTCTCAGGTACAGCCTATCGCTCAGTATGGAGCTGAAATCTGGGGTCTTTATGATTCTGCTGTTTATTGTGAAAATGTCCATTTATTTGCATTGAAAAAGTTTCTAGGAGTGAGCATGCGAACACCTAACGATTTAGTCTACGGCGAAGTAAACAGATATCCAATATATTTGAATTCTGCGACAGCTTGCATACGTTATTGGTTGAAAATAACACAAATGGAAATTTCAAGGTTGCCCAGGAAAGCATATAATATGTTGTATGATTTGGATGGTAGAGGGAAAAGAAACTGGGTTTCTAACGTGAGGACTAAATTACATAAACTTGGATTTGGCTATGTTTGGCTACAACAGAGCGTTGGGGACATAAATGGATTTCTTCGTGCATTTCGGAATAGATTGATAGATTGCAGATGGCAAGAATGGTCATGTCACGTTCATGAAAGTGATCGATTTGCTTTTTATAGACAGTTCAGATCTATACATTGTGTGCCGGTGTATTTATCTGTTGAAATGGATAATCATTTAAAGTATATCATGACAAAGTTCAGATTAGGTATTTCTGATCTTTCTGTTCATTATTATCGTTATAAGAAGCATAACAAACTTGATCTGACATGTCCGCTTTGTAAATGTGCCGAAGAAAATGAAGTTCATTTTGTGTTGTGCTGTCCCGCTCTAAGTGACCTGAGGAATCAGTTCATTCATCAAAAATATTGTAGACATCCTTCTTCATTTCGACTTTCATTAATAATGGCATCTACAAATGAAACTACTGTAAAACGTTTTGCTATTTTCTTGTACAAGGCATTTAAAATTCGAAGTATAGCATGTAGTTAGGCATTGGTTGTTGTATGTTGTTTCATATCGTGTATGCTTTTAATTGTGGATGCCTAGATGTTTGATGATTTGCTTATTTCTGTCTGAAACGATTTGATCTCAACACCCCCTTCATTAGGGGCCATGGCCTGTATGAATAAAACATCCGTATCCGTATCCGTATCCGTATCCACCGTCTCTGTACGTGCCCCCCCCCCCCCCCCTCTCAGTTACAATTAATCACTGCCTGATACACATGTAAGGCCAACCGTGTGCAGACCAGAAGTGAGGCCTGCCTGCTATGGTGTGCCACTTGTGTTGTCAGTGAAAGTGTAAGTCTGCTGTGATGTGCCACTTGTGTTGTCAGTGAAAGTGTAAGTCTGCTATGATGTGCCACTTGTGTTGTCAGTGAAAGTGTAAGTCTGCTATGGTGTGCCACTTGTGTTGTCAGTGAAAGTGTGAGCCTGCTATGGTGTGCCACTTGTGTTGTCAGTGAAAGTGTAAGTCTGCTATGATGTGCCACTTGTGTTGTCAGTGAAAGTGTAAGTCTGCTATGGTGTGCCACTTGTATTGTCAGTGAAAGTGTGAGCCTGCTATGGTGTGCCACTTGTGTTGTCAGTGAAAGTGTGAGCCTGCTATGGTGTGCCACTTGTGTTGTCAGTGAAAGTGTAAGTCTGCTATGGTATGCCACTTGTATTGTCAGTGAAAGTGTGAGCCTGCTATGGTGTGCCACTTGTGTTGTCAGTGAAAGTGTCAGTCTGCTATGGTGTGCCACTTGTGTTGTCAGTGAAAGTGTGAGCCTGCTATGGTGTGCCACTTGTATTGTCAGTGAAAGTGTGAGCCTGCTATGGTGTGCCACTTGTGTTGTCAGTGAAAGTGTAAGTCTGCTATGGTGTGCCACTTGTATTGTCAGTGAAAGTGTGAGCCTGCTATGGTGTGCCACTTGTGTTGTCAGTGAAAGTGTGAGCCTGCTATGGTGTGCCACTTGTGTTGTCAGTGAAAGTGTAAGTCTGCTATGGTGTGCCACTTGTTTTGTCAGTGAAAGTGTGAGCCTACTATGGTGTGCCACTTGTGTTGTCAGTGAAAGTGTCAGTCTGCTATGGTGTGCCACTTGTATTGTCAGTGAAAGTGTAAGTCTGCTATGGTGTGCCACTTGTATTGTCAGTGAAAGTGTGAGCCTGCTATGGTGTGCCACTTGTGTTGTCAGTGAAAGTGTCAGTCTGCTATGATGTGCCACTTGTGTTGTCAGTGAAAGTGTAAGTCTGCTATGGTGTGCCACTTGTGTTATCAGTGAAAGTGTCAGTCTGCTATGGTGTGCCACTTGTGTTGTCAGTGAAAGTGTCAGTCTGCTATGGTGTGCCACTTGTATTGTCAGTGAAAGTGTAAGTCTGCTATGGTGTGCCACTTGTATTGTCAGTGAAAGTGTAAGTCTGCTATGGTGTGCCACTTGTGTTGTCAGTGAAAGTGTGAGCCTGCTATGGTGTGCCACTTGTATTGTCAGTGAAAGTGTAAGTCTGCTATGATGTGCCACTTGTATTGTCAGTGAAAGTGTGAGCCTGCTATGGTGTGCCACTTGTGTTGTCAGTGAAAGTGTGAGCCTGCTATGGTGTGCCACTTGTGTTGTCAGTGAAAGTGTCAGTCTGCTATGGTGTGCCACTTGTGTTGTCAGTGAAAGTGTGAGCCTGCTATGGTGTGCCACTTGTGTTGTCAGTGAAGTGTAAGTCTGCTATGGTGTGCCACTTGTATTGTCAGTGAAAGTGTCAGTCTGCTATGGTGTGCCACTTGTGTTGTCAGTGAAGTGTCAGCCTGCTATGGTGTGCCACTTGTGTTGTCAGTGAAAGTGTAAGTCTGCTATGATGTGCCACTTGTGTTGTCAGTGAAAGTGTGAGCCTGCTATGGTGTGCCACTTGTGTTGTCAGTGAAAGTGTAAGTCTGCTATGGTGTGCCACTTGTGTTGTCAGTGAAAGTGTCAGTCTGCTATGGTGTGCCACTTGTGTTGTCAGTGAAAGTGTCAGTCTGCTATGGTGTGCCACTTGTGTTGTCAGTGAAAGTGTCAGTCTGCTATGGTGTGCCACTTGTATTGTCAGTGAAAGTGTCAGTCTGCTATGGTGTGCCACTTGTGTTGTCAGTGAAAGTGTCAGTCTGCTATGGTGTGCCACTTGTATTGTCAGTGAAAGTGTCAGTCTGCTATGGTGTGCCACTTGTGTTGTCAGTGAAAGTGTAAGTCTGCTATGGTGTGCCACTTGTGTTGTCAGTGAAAGTGTAAGTCTGCTATGGTGTGCCACTTGTGTTGTCAGTGAAAGTGTAAGTCTGCTATGGTGTGCCACTTGTGTTGTCAGTGAAAGTGTAAGTCTGCTATGGTGTGCCACTTGTGTTGTCAGTGAAAGTGTAAGTCTGCTATGGCGTGCCACTTGTGTTATCAGTGAAGAATAGCTCAGTTGGTAGAGCGCCGGACTCGTAATCTTGGTGATCCTGGGGTTGCGGGTTCGAACCTCCGCCGGGGCGTTTCGGTACAGGGAGATTTTTCCCTCGGAGTTAACATTGGTTCTGACTCCATTTCCCATACAGTCCTTCGAATGAGACTATAAACCGAGGTTCCGTGTGTGAACGCACGCATAACATCTTGCACACACGTAAAATCCCATCACCAACTTTCGGAAGAGTAGGCCAGTTTGGCCGTTGGTATGGATGACACGTTACACATAGCATGCACCCTGCTTGAGAAATGGAAAGAATGAAGGAAGTAAGGAAAAGAGTGATCGATATTGAACGATACTGACTGGATGACACGGGAAACGACTGAATGAAGCGCCAGCTGGCAGCTCTTCAGTCGGCACTACCCAGGTAGGCAGCCCGTTGTGTAAACGAGTGTTGATTGTAAAGCGCTTAGAGCTTGGTCTCTAGCCGAGAATAGGTGCTATATAAGTATTCATTATTATTATTATTATTATTATTATTATGTGCCACTTGTGTTGTCAGTGAAAGTGTAAATCTGCTATGAAGCAGACTGAACGAAGCAAATGGGAAGAGAATGCGCAAGTCTAAGAGAGAGAGAGAGAGAGAGAGAGAGAGAGAGAGAGAGAGAGGAGAGAGAGAGAGAGAGAGAGAGAGAGAGAGGAGAGGAGACGAGAGAGAGAGAGGAGAGAGAGAGAGAGAGGAGAGAGAGGAGAGAGAGAGAGAGAGGAGAGGACAGAGAGAGAGAGAGAGCGAGAGAGACGAGAGAGAGAGAAACGAGACTGAGAGAGAGAGAGAGCGAGAGAAAGAGAGAGAGAGGAGAGAGCGAGAGAGAGAGAGAGAGAGCAAGAGAGACAGAGAGAGCAAGAGAGACAGAGAGAGCGAGAGAGAGAGAGAGGGGAGGGGAGAGAGAGAGATGGCACATGCTGGCTGTCATAATGATACAACCTGGCACAGAGTGTGTGGGGGGAACGAGGAGGGTGTGTGCGTGCGTGCGCGTTGGTGTGGTGTGTGTGTGAGTGTGTGCGTGTGTGTGTTGAGTGTGTGCGTGTGTGTGGTGTGGTGTGTTGTGAGAGTGTGTGCGTGTGTGTGTGTGAGTGTGTGCGTGTGTATGTGTGTGTGTGTGTGTGTGTGTGTGTGTGTGTGTGTGTGTGTGTGTGTGTGTGTGTGGTGGGAGGGAACGGAGGGGTGGGTGGGTAGGAGGCAGGGAGGGAAACCTCATCCGACAGGATTGAAGGACTGGCTGTCCTCCTGATGCCCAGTATGACCATAAAGTTTGGGCAGCATCCCCCCCCGGCCCCCCCCCCCCCCCCCCGAAATAACTGGGGATATACACATTTCATTGCTGCCGCTGATTAGGTCTGCATAAACGGCATTGTTGGCACCATACCAGACGGGCGATAAACATTTATTGAGGTTGATTAGGGAATGGGGTGGGGGGGTTGGGGGTAAGGGGGAAGTGAGTGAAAGGTGAAGGGTGGTGGTGGTAGTGGTGGCGGTCCAGGGGTGCAAAGAAAGACGGGGGAGTGGATTGGTGAATAGAGAATGAAGAATGATTGGGGGGTGGGGGTGGGGGGGTGCATGAAGGAGTAGACATGCATTGGAGGATGAAAGGGGGCGGTGGATGGGGATGTAGACAGACAATGAAGAATGATAAGGGGGGGGGGGATGAATAGGGGCGTGGACAATGAGGAATGAGGGCGGAGTGGATAGGAGTGTAGACAAACAAAAAATAACGCAGTAGTGAATAGGGGAGTACACAAACAATGCGAAATGACAGAGTAGTGAATAGGGATAAAGACAAACAATGACACCTGACAGGGGAGTGAATAGGGATAAAGACAAACAATGACACCTGACAGGGGAGTGAACAGGGTGAAGACAAACAATGACACCTGACAGGGGAGTGAACAGGGGTGAAGACAAACAATGACACATGACAGGGGAGTGAACAGGGGTGAAGACAAACAATGACACCTGACAGGGGAGTGAACAGGGGTGAAGACAAACAATGACACCTGACAGGGGAGTGAACAGGGGTGAAGACAAACAATGACACCTGACAGGGGAGTGAACAGGGGTGAAGA
>CM065729.1:9524421-9529421 GCA_033310375.1 Conus canariensis
TGTCTTCTTCCTTCCACGGTTCCCTAGAGGTTTGTTTTAGCAAGGTCATTAGATCTTGTTACATGGCCAAACCAACGTAGTTTTCTTTTCCGTGATTCATGTCAGTAGATCTTCGAGGAGTCCAGTGTGCTGCCTGATGTTTTGACGCAATTCCTGATTGGTGATGTCATCAGCGTATTTGACGTTTAGTATCTTGCTGTGGTAATCCGTTTCCGTGGGTTCGATTCTTCTTTCCAGATTAAATGTGAGGATGCATAGCTCGCTTGCGCACAGAAAGTTACACAAGAGCCTACCTTTGTGTTTCTTGAAATGGCTGTTGTCCTTCCATGCAGGTTTTAATTTGGACTGTGCTGTTGTTATTTCTGCTGCACCTTGAGAGGATGTCTGGTTTGGATCTCTCAGTGCTAGCGATCCATCCAGGTAAGCGAATTGTTGAACAGGTTCTTGTTCTGCGTTGTAGAATGATGTGGATTGGGCTGGCCGTAGTTGGTTTGACCGTTGGTATGATATCAGTATTGATGGTGGTATTGTGGCTGGCCGTCAGGTTGGTCTTCTGGCCGTTGGTAGTGATATCAGTATTGATGGTGGTATTGTGGCTGGCCGTCAGGTTGGTCTTCTGGCCGTTGGTAGTGATATCAGTATTGATGGTGGTATTGTGGCTGGCCGTCAGGTTGGTCTTCTGGCCGTTGGTAGTGATATCAGTATTGATGGTGGTATTGTGGCTGGCCGTCAGGTTGGTCTTCTGGCCGTTGGTAGTGATATCAGTATTGATGGTGGTATTGTGGCTGGCCGTCAGGTTGGTCTTCTGCCGTTGGTAGTGATATCAGTATTGATGGTGGTATTGTGGCTGGCCGTCAGGTTGGTCTTCTGACCGCTTGGTAGTGATATCATATTGATGGTGGTATTGTGGCTGGCCGTCAGGTTGGTCTTCTGACCGCTGATGTCCATGCTATATTGTGTTTGTTCAACAAGTTTGGCGAATTCGTGTTTGACGAATTCTTGTTTGGCGAATTCTTGTTCACCGCTGGCCAGGCCATCAGTGTCATCTACAGATGGAAGGTCTGTGATGGCCCTTCCTCTAATGCTGACCATGCTGACATGATCTTCAAATGTATGTGCGTCTCTGTGAGTGAATGTATTCGTAGATATACACATGGATGGCTGTTTGCATTAGTGTGTATCTGAGTGAACAAAAGAAAGAAAAAGATTTCTTTGGACTGAAAAGGTTGGGGAGGGTTACATAATATTATGTGTATGTGTGTGTCACCACAGAAGGTGTCCAATAACTATTATTATGTTGATATATATTAATTTCAGAGCTGGAATGAACTTCTTCCATTTGCAAAATCTGTGATCCATATTTAAATCGCAATTCATTCCTCTTTCGTAACATTGAAATTAGCACCTTCGTTTTCAAATGTGACCCAGATCACTCACTTAGAAATTGTTACTAATCAGAATCGAAAACAAGATTCTTAATGTTAGGAAAAAGTCGAATATATATGAGAAATACGGAACTTGGGAAATGTTCATGCATGTGACGTTTTTGTAAACATGAAACCAAATCTCCAAGGTGAGCGACAGTGGAGGGGTGCGCTCATGTTAGTGTTCAGCTGACCGATCACCATCACAACCAACACAATCCTGGAACCGTCACAACCAACACAATCCTGGAACCGTACACAACCAACACAAGTCCTGGAACCGTCACAACCAACACAATCCTGGAACCTCACAACCAACACAACCTGGAACCGTCACCACCAACACAAACCTGGAAGTGCTATGTGCACTGCAGGGCTTTGTCTGATTCGGACGTAGTGTCTCTGCCATGCTTTTGCACGTTGCCCATCTGTGTGGGCGTCTGGTGACCACGCCAACTGGCCTTTGATGTTTGGCGCCTGTTAGCTTTCCTGGCCTCCCAGAGAAAACAATACCTGGATCCTTCATACGGAGGAGGGGGGGGGGGGGGGGGGGTGAATGAGGAGAGGGATGAATGAAGAGGTGGCATTCAGGTGTGTTTGTGTGTGTGTGTGTGTGTGTGTGTGGGGTGTGTGGTGGGTGTGTGTGTGTGTGGGGAGAGAGAGTGAGAGAGAGAGAGAGAGAGAGAGAGCCAGCCAGCCAGCCAGACAAACAGACAAAGACAGAGAGAGAGAGGGGGAGGAGAGAGAGAGAGAGAGAGAGAGAGAGAGAGAGAGAGAGAGAGAGAGAGAGAGAAGCACTGACCACTCTCCCTTATTTTTCTGGCAGGCAGGCGCGCGCGCACACACAGTCGCACGCACGCACACACACACACACGCACACACACTCACTCACGCACACACCGCAGCGCACGCCACACACACACACACACACACACACACACACACACACACACACACACACACACACACACACACACGTGCATATACATATAAACGCACATATGCACCCACGCAAATTCTGAGAGAGAGAGAAGAGAGAGAGAGAGAGAGAGAGAGAGAGAGAGAGAGACAGACAGACAGACAGACAGACAGAGAGACAGACAGACAGACAGACAGACAGACAGACAGACAGACAGACAGAGAGAGAGTGAGAGAGAGAGAGTGAGAGAGACAGAAACAGAGACAGAGACAAAGACAGAGAGACAGAAAGACAGAAAGAATTGGATGCATTGAGTAAGAGACTGACTGAGGAAAACAAGTCCGAGTACTGTCCTTCACAAAAAACAAACCAACAAGCAAACAAACAAGCAACAACAACAACAAAACAAACCCACACAGACATATATGGAGAAATTTGAAAAAAAAAGGAAAGATAAGAAAGTTTTGGTCCAATAAAAAGCACATAGTTGTTCAATTTTGTGGTCCCAGGACACCATACGTATAGTTAAGTTTCGTCCGCTTTATGGATGCATGTTTCAGAGTAGTGCCCAAATGTCTTATTACAACCACAGATATATATCTCTCGTGCCAGGTTGATGGCTACATTCATTGTTAATGGAATGGTATTGTACAGCCCTATTATATAATCGCAAACGAGAATGGAGCTCCATAGCATTAACTTCATCACCCACCTTCTTATAACTTCATCATCCACCTTCTTATTGATCTTCAGATGAGGAAACAATAGTCTTAAATTGTATGATGTGGGGGTTTCGTGCAAATTTGATGGAAATATTACTTTGAATGTCTTAGATGTAAGTGGGCTAACATGCATGTCAGCAAGAAAGAAACCATTTTTGCCAGGTGCGTACAGCGGAGATCAAACAGGTCTTACACCCAGGAGATACACAGCATTAGACTTTTGTACGATTTAATCCCCATTTTAAATAAAGAGAATCTTACAAGGGCTGCTGTTATGTGTTGATTTTGAAAGGCCTTTAATACTGTTGACTGAAAATATATATCGAAAGTATTTAAGGCTTTGGGGTGCTTTGAGCTTTGGGGTGTTTGGGCATATTTTCTAACTGGATCGAAACGTCATACAGAGACACCAACGGCACTGTGAACAGAAATGGAAATGCATGTAGCTGATTTGAAACTAGTGCAGGTTGGCGATAAGGTGACCTGATCTTACAGTACATAGTTGTTTCATATTTTGAAGTTCTAGCGAATATATTAAAAAGTCTGCGAATCCTAATAGACATGAAATTGCACGATGTACTGATGCCCTACAATCTTTACAGTACGGACATCAACTGTGCTTAGAATCATTGGGGAATTTAGGATTATACCAGGTTTGAATATGAATTGTCAGAAGACAACAACGCGAAAGAAAACAACGAAGAAGCACAAGATCAGGATGGAACTTCCAAAGTTTGAAATTATAGGAATATGAGAGAAAAAGAGCTGACAGATTGTACTGTCATAAAATATACGAAATATTCTCAAAAAATGAAACTGTATGCAATGCTTGGGTAAAAAAATTCTACTGCCACAAAGAACAATAACCCAAAGTCCATAATACTATCTAAAATTGCGTATTCGTGAATTCTGTCACCAAGTCTATCACACCAGCTTCTACAACCATTGCGAGTTCGTTAAAAATTGAAAAAAAAGCAAGATTGTATTAGCTGGAAGCAGTACAGAAAGAATAAACGAAGGGAACATTGGATTTCCAGACTGAAACAGCTTTATGTAAGCCTGGAACTTAGGATGGATGAGAAAACTAAGGAAAAGGATCAGATGGAGAGCATGGTAACAATGGAAACTCGAATATTAAAAAAAAATGATTAGATGTTTATAATTGTGAGGTATGATTACTTCCGTCTCCTGGCTTGCTGGGATGCCAGCTTGTTGAGACACACAGAGAAAAACTTCTGTATGCTAGTCAGTCCCCTCTCTCCCACCCTCACTGTCTGTGTCTATCATAGTGACTTACAGCTCTGTCTGTACCTCAGTCTGTCTGTGAGTCTCCCTCTCTTTGAGGGGACTACGGACCAGACAAGGATGACAGCATCGAACGCAGCGACCTTCGCTGGCATCGTCAGTCTCTGTCCCTTCCCTCATCAATTCTCCCCCCCCCCTCCCCCCCCCCGCCCCCGCCAAACCTCCGTCCTCTCGGTGTAGAAGAGGCGACGGATTATTTCCTGCGAGAATGGCTACGAAAGGTAAACGTCGCCAAGCGTTCAGGGCCAGACGGTATGGTCATCACCACACCCCAAGACATGGGCGGTGAGTAAACGCATGCAGAGAATTTGCGTCTGAATGAAACGAAAACCGAACAGGGTGCTCAGTGGGGTTTTTCTTATTTCTTTTTTTCTTTTTTTTTCTTCTTCGTTTTGGAATGTCTTCGTTAAGAATGGGACAAAGAAAAAATCACCATACCAGGCTTTTCCTAAGCGGAATATTACTTTGTTGTTGACGAAGAGGTAGTTTTCATCATACTTTGTTGTTGTCTTGGTTTTTTTTTTTTTTAGAGGTTTTGGTGTTCATTCCAAATACTGCACCATCCCGGTTTTCAGAGTGTTAATGTTGATTTCGATGTGTTGCAACATGTGATTGTTACGTCCAGACGCT
>CM065729.1:9541921-9544421 GCA_033310375.1 Conus canariensis
TCGTCTTCGTCTTGTTGTTTTCATTGTTGTTGTTGTTATTGTTGTTGCCATTGTTGTTGTTGTTGTTGTTGTTGTTGTTGTTGTTGTGTGGTGGTGGTGGTGGTGGTGGTGGTGGTGGTGTGTGTGTGTGTGTGTGTGTGTGTGTGTGTGTGTGTGTGCGTGCGTGTGTGCGTGCGTGCGTGCGTGTGTGTTTCGCGAACGTGGCAAACGTCCGAGCCTTCGGATGGACGTTTAGTTCTTATGTGTGTATGGGCGCATTGCTAGACATGTGTAAGTGTGTCCCAAGCAGCGTGTTCAGACTGGCACCACCGTTTCTTATGAACAGGCTGACTTGAAACATGTTATTTCTTCATTTTTTGGAGTACAAGAGAAAGTCTCCGGGAATTTTGTGTCAGATCGTATTTTTGATATGAGTTACTGATTTTCATGCGTGAAAAATCGGTAGTCATGCAGTATGGGACATACTTTTTTTTTAAAAAATTGAAATCGTGTTATGCTTTGGCAAGCGATAAGCCAAGGAGGACTTTTTGAACTTATAAGACACTAGGACTTGTAATTTGACTTCTTTAGTTGTAATATGTTCAAAATGGGATATAAATTAAAACAGGTCTTAGCCCGTAGTTGTCTCAAAATGTAACAAACCCAGTTCAACTTTAACATGTTCAGTTATTGAGCATTGCTTGCGAGAACTTTGCGCTTCATGGCATCATTTTAGAGTGATCGTAGCTACGATACATTCTCTTTACTCTGCAGGTTCATCAGTTCTTTCTTTCTTTCTTTCTTATTTACTTCTTTACACGCTTACTTATCGTTCATTCATTCATTCATCCATTCATTCATTTCTTTCTGTGCATACTTTTAATTTCGTTCAATTATCGACGTATTCCTTTTACTATATCTTTTATTAAGTTCGAATTATATTAGGATATATGAGAACCGTCTCCATTTAACACACCGTAGGCTCAGTAAAGTATATGTAGTAGATCTACGGCATTTAAAACGACCTGCAAGCCGAAAACATGCATTTTCCCTAAAATGTTTAGGCACTTCTGTTGGTAACTACTTCTCCATTTTTTTTTCTCACACTGATTAGTTAGACAACTGTTTTTGTCAGTGACCAGTCTGCTGACAGACGTCTTTCTACACGCATAGGCTTAGAATTGAAATAAGTGTTGAAATGAGATACGAATCGGTCCAAACAATTCTTAAGTGTGGTATGATACGCTTGTTGACTTCTTTCCTGTCACGTGTGTTTTTTTTGTTCAACCTGGACTACAGAACAGATCAAACCAACACGAAGAGAACAGCACTCTTTCTTGCTGTCGGATTGCCGCTAAAGTGGCGGTACCAGAGTTTATGCCCCTACCCCCCTCCCCCCCCTCCCCCGAGCCGGCTGAAATGCTGTCTGATGACAGTTGTGGATGTTCGCCCTGTCTGCCAGGTCTGTAACCAGGGGAGCGACGGGAATGAAACATGCGATGCCGAAAGTTCTTGGTTGCATGCACTGTTGGCTCTAGAGTCCAGGTGTACAGTTGCGGTACAACTAAGACTAACAATGGAGTGACTAGCTTGTGTATTTTGACATCAAAGAAAACGATGTAGGCCTGCGGCGGTGCTTGTCATGGTGTGGTGCAAAGAAAGATACTTCACAAATTGTTGGAGCGTAGCCCCACATGTACATGTGGTCCTGTTAAGTTAAAATGTGTGTGTGTGTGTGTGTGTGTGTGTGTGTGTGTGTGTGTGTGTGTGTGTGTGTGTGTTCTTTCCAAAAATGTGTCATGAACTATGTGTGTGGAGGTTGTTTCTTGTTTTCTTTCAATTCCTTTCTTTTTTTTTGCTACGTCGTATCGAAGATTGATATCATCGCCAGTTGGTTTTTGTTCATAAGAAATTACACATTTACTTTTGGATAAAAAAAATGGTATGAGTTGAGCTGCTAACAGGCGACAGTCCCCAGTCCTAAAAACAGACTGACAGACAGGGGCGGTCACTGTAACCAAGGAGGGGTGGGGTTGGGGTGTGTGGGGGTGGAGGAGAAGTATGGAGCCAAAAGAGACGGGTCGGTAGAGAATGGACGGCAAGAGTGTCCAGTTTCTGTTTGAAGGTCAGGGTGGGGATGGTGGGTGAGAATGGTATTCTTCTTGTTTACCAATCCAAGAACTTTGGCAAAACTTGAGCCGGGGAGGAGAAAGAGAGGATGGGGTAGGGGAGTGAGGATGGGGTGTGTGTAGGGGAGTTGGGTGTGGATGGGGAGTTTGCAATGCCTGGTTCGCACACCTGCACTTTCGTGTTTGCTAGTGACGCTTTTCTGCGATATCTCACCTTTTTTCCATTTCACTTTTAAAACAGAATGCACGCTGTAAGGCACGGTCACATGTGCATCGACTGTCACCGCCTTTTTTTTGCATTGCTACTAGGCTGCACGCCGTGACACCTTGATGAAACTGAAACTGAAACTTTTTGCATTGCTGATGTTGTTTTCGGTATCGGTCTATTTATA
>CM065729.1:9549421-9556921 GCA_033310375.1 Conus canariensis
AAGAAGTAAGACCACTGGGAATCATGGCAGCCTGCAGAAACAGAAGCTCAGGCAGATGAAGAAGCAGCGCACAGAAAATGTCAGCCGAAGCTCTACAACCTGCAGCTGATGTTAAGACGCCAACGATGTTCACGATGGCCTTCATACTGTATATAAGATATAAGGGATGTGGTTCAAGCTCCGTTCGTGCATCAGACCTGTCCGCGCCGCTAACAAGCAACACTGCTGTACTTGCGCCCCAGGCAGAGCATTAGGACACTTCTCTAAACAGAAGGTCGTCCATTTCAGAATGGTGATAACAGCATTGCCACGAATGCCAGTGAAGGAATCACTCACTACTTGACCCCACCCTTTAGTACAGACACTTTAAGGAAAATATCACAGAAGAGCACACAGCCAGTAAGGTATCTGGAGCCGATGGCATTCCTGCAAACTGTATAAAGAATGGAAGAGAAATTCATGACCCCGTTCCAGATCACGGGAGAATAGCCAAGGTGCCACAAGGCTTGAAAAATGCTCCTAACGTGCGTATATGCAAATGGTAAGGGAGACCAAAATATATCTTGTGATTATCATCGTGAGATTTCTCTCTTGCTAGGAAAGTGCTTGGAAACAGTGTTCTCAGCAGAAACATTGCTATGGCATTGAATCTCAAGGGGGGCTTTGAGCAGGCAGCGGCAACAGCACCATAGTAATTGCCATCAGTAAGAAGTAGGTCAGTCACGCCACGGACTTTGTGAAGGAAGTATGTCAGTCAGACCACGGTCTCGTGCAGAACTCTCTTTGCCCAAGCTGTCAAGACAAATGACAGAAAGATGGCCTGCCATTTTATCTCAGAGAGAATCTTGAAGAAAGGAGCCCCCCGCCTCCCTCCCCCGCCCACCTTCCCCCTAACTCTTTTACTACACCCCACTCCCGCTGCCTTCCCCTTGCCTCTCCTTCATCACAGTACATGGGTTTAAAACAAGCAATTTGCTTCTCTTGTGTTGAATGCTAATCTTTTTTTTTTTCAATTCTATTTACCCATTTATTTGAGAGAGAGAGAGAGAGAGAGAGAGAGAGGAGAGAGAGAGAGAGAGAGAGAGAGAGAGAGAGAGAGAGAATAAAAATGATACAAATCTTCCATTCAGATTAAGGCCAAAGCCCCATCCTGAAGGGGGTTTCATAAATGCATCATATGATATTCCTAATACGTAACGAAATGAAATGATGAAAAACTGTAGAGTTGTTCGAAAAAGCAAAATACATCAAGACATTATTGTGCGAATTCTCTTGTTTGCCCCAGGAATCTACATGGCTTGATTCAAAAGTGTATTCCCATTTCTTGTCGACAGTAAGATAGTTCACCTGAAATTACAGGCTTCGGCGTTGTATTTGGATTGGATAAGTTTTATTCTAAGATCGTTCAGAGCGGAAGCACAAAACAAAACACAAATGTATTTCATCTGGGAGAGAGAGAGAGAGAGAGAGAGAGAGAGAGAGAGAGAGAGAGAGAGAGAGAGAGAGAGAGAGAGAGAGAGAGAGAGAGAGAGAGTTGTTTACGTTTCTAACATTTTGTTTCCTCGTGTTCTTTTCTGTCTCTTTTATTATGTTTATACACGCACACGCCGTTAATTTGGGATCGCTTTTCTACTTTTAGTTTATTTGTTTACATGTTTGGTCACATGGACGCCAGTAAACTACCACATCTGCAGACGACATGTTAAACATTAAAGAAGGAAAAGAGTGAGGAAAACACGTCAGAGAAGAAATGTGCCTGCAGGAATATAACCAGCAAAGTTAGTAAAGCAGCGGGTTGGGACAGCAATAGTGAAATGGAGCAATTGTCAACCATCAATTCTTCGTCTTTTTCTTCTATCATCATTTTTTTTTCTTCCTTTTGATCTCTATTTCTCTTTCTCCTCACATCCACCCCCCCCCCTTCTTCATCCTTCTTCATCAGTGTTCTCATGCTTCTCCGGCTCATCTCTCTCCTACTTCTATTCCACCTCTCCCACCCCCCCCCCACCCCTCCGCTTCCCTTTTTATTTTTTCTTCTACTTGTTTGTCTGCCCCCCTCCCCCCCTCCTCCTCCTCTTCTCTTTTTGTTCCACCTCATCTCCGTTGGCTACTCTTCCAAAGCCTCTCACCTTTTTCTGCTTAACTTCCACCTCCTGCCCCTTAGTTCCTCTTCCCCCTTTGTGTTGGTGCTGTTGCTGCTACTGCAACTGCTGTCTCTTTCTCTTTCTCTCTCTCTCTGTCTCTCTCTTTCTCTCTCTCTCTCTCTCTCTCTCTCTCTCTTTATCTCTGTCTCTCTGTTTCTCTCTGTCTCTCTTATTTTTCTCTCTCTCTCTGTGTCTCTGTCTCTCTCTTTCTCTGTCTGTCTGTCTGTCTGTCTGTCTGTGGGCTCCGCCCCCACTCCCCTTCTCTTTGCGTCCGCCTTCTTAGACCACCCTCATTTCTTCCCTCCCCCTCTCTTCCAGTCGGTGTGTATGTGTGTGTGTGTGTGTGTGTGTGTGTGTGTGTGTGTGTGTGTGTGTGTGTGTGTGTGTGTGTGTATGTGTGAGTGAGTGAGTGTGTGTGTGTGTTTGTGTGGACGCGTGCATATGCATACATGCCTGTGTGTGTGTGTGTGTGTGTGTGTGTGTGTGTGTGTGTGTGTGTGTGTGTGTGTGTGCGTGCGTGCGCGCGCGCGCGTCCGCGCGTGTGTGCGTACGTGCGTGCTTCGCTGCATGCGTGATTGCATGCGTGACTCTGTGTGTGTGTGTGTGTGTGTGTGTGTGTGTGTGTGTGTGTGTGTGTGTGTGTGTGTGAAGACCTATGCGTGCGGTGTTAGCACTTTTCTAACCCGACATTACATTTTTCATAAAAGCAGAGAAAGAAGAACGCGGCATTTTGAAGCACACAAAGCGCGTTCGCATGCCCAGTGACAGGAAAGAATGGCAGGCAATTGACGACATGAACAGAAAATCATGGGGCATAACGTGATCTCCGTCCTTTGGTTTCTGCAACAAAATGTATCGGTGTTCTATTTATATGGATTGGTAGTCGTTTGGAAGTGTTTTCCGGGTTGAACGTAATATGTGTTGCTGTTTCATTTATCATTCATGCTCGAATCCATGATAGTGATATTTGCCGGCATGTCCTCGTTAAATTGGGTTATTTTGTTGTCTTCTAACGGGGCATCGCGTTTAGGTCATTTGTTTTTTTTTTGTTTGTTTTTTTGTTGTTTTTTTTTTGTTTGTAAATGTGTGCAGTCTCTTTACTGTTATTACGTATTGTGCTAGATTTTGGTCTGAGGTATATACGCTCTTTTGACTTGACTTTGTGTCTCTACCATGGTTGGGGCGGGGGGGGGGGGGGGGGGGTGTTGAGGTGCAGTCGATTGGGTATAATCAGCTTGAACTGGACTGGTACGGGGTGCAGACAATATCCAGGTTAGGATCTGGTGACACGGATGTGGAGCTTGACCCTGGGTAGGGTTAATGTGTGACGTTGATACGAACTCCAAAGGTGTTCTTCAGAGGCGTGAGCGGCTAGTGCAGTAAATAACCTCCCCTTGTGACTCAACCCTCTCCTTGTCCCTGCCCCCGCCCCCGCCCCCGCTCCCCCCCCCCCTTCCTCTCCGTTCGCATCACTCCCGTTCCTGTCAGCCAGTGATAAATACCTCGCAGCATTATTCCAGAATCTTCCTCGTGTTTGATTGGATCAGCAGTCTCATCTGTTTGTTTTTTTTTAACCACATTACAAAACTCTCAAGAGGTAACTAAGTGCCAGACATTCTTATCTGGCAATTCAGCCTGATTCTCTGACCGAGTGTCCACTATCAGCAGAACACTGAGGGAACAGTGTGCTCCCTAATTTCCACAGTTTTTAGAACACGGAACAATGTCAATCGTGCTTCACCCAACTGGCGCGGCATCGATGGAACGATGCACAGCGCGATTCGCACACCCAATAGAAATCTACAGAACCATGTGCATGATCATTTCCACAGCTAGGAAAACACTAAAGGAACGATGCAAAGCGTGATTCGCACACCCAGCAGAAATCTACAGAACAATGTGCGTGATCATCTCCACGGCTAGGACAACACTGAAAGAACGATGTACAATGTCATTCCCACAGCTAGAACAACACTGAAGGAACGATGTACAATGTAATTCTCACAGCTAGGACAACACTTAAGGTACGATGTACAACACACACACACACACACACACACACACACACACACACCCCACGCGGCGCGCGCACATAACGCACGCACGCACACACACACACACACACACACACACACACGCCCACGCACGCACGCACGCACGCACGCACGCACGCACGCACGCACGCCACGCACACACACACAATACACACACACACACACGCGCGCGCGCTCGCACACAGATGCTATAATTCTCTTGTTGAGTACACTACTAAGGGAACAGAGTATACTGTCATTTCCACATTTAGTACCACAGAGTAAACAGTGTGCACAGCCAGGATGGCACTGAAAGAAAACTGTACCACGTAACTGCAACAGCCAGTAAAGCATGGAATGGATAATGCACAGCATGGGACCCATATTGCAACAGCCAGTAAAGCATGGAATGGATAATGCACAGCATGTGACCCATATTGCAACAGCCAGTAAAGCATGGAATGGATAATGCACAGCATAGGACCCATATAGCAACAGCCAGTAAAGCATGGAATGGATAATGCACAGCATAGGACCCATATAGCAACAGCCAGTAAAGCATGGAATGGATAATGCACAGCATGGGACCCATATAGCAACAGCCAGTAAAGCATGGAATGGATAATGCACAGCATAGGACCCATATAGCAACAGCCAGTAAAGCATGGAATGGATAATGCACAGCATAGGACCCATATAGCAACAGCCAGTAAAGCATGGAATGGATAATGCACAGCATAGGACCCATATAGCAACAGCCAGTAAAGCATGGAATGGATAATGCACAGCATGGGACCCATATAGCAACAGCCAGTAAAGCATGGAATGGATAATGCACAGCATAGGACCCATATAGCAACAGCCAGTAAAGCATGGAATGGATAATGCACAGCATGGGCCCATATAGCAACAGCCAGTAAAGCATGGAATGGATAATGCACAGCATGGGACCCATATAGCAACAGCCAGTAAAGCATGGAATGGATAATGCACAGCATAGGACCCATATAGCAACAGCCATAAGCATGGAATGGATAATGCACAGCATGGGACCCATATAGAACAGCCGTAAAGCATGGAATGGATAATGCACAGCATGGGACCCATATAGCAACAGCCAGTAAAGCATGGAATGGATAATGCACAGCATGGGGCCCATATAGCAACAGCCAGTAAAGCATGGAATGGATAATGCACAGCATAGGACCCATATAGCAACAGCCAGTAAAGCATGGAATGGATAATGCACAGCATGGGGCCCATATAGCAACAGCCAGTAAAGCATGGAATGGATAATGCACAGCATAGGACCCATATAGCAACAGCCAGTAAAGCATGGAATGGATAATGCACAGCATGGGGCCCATATAGCAACAGCCAGTAAAGCATGGAATGGATAATGCACAGCATGGGGCCCATATAGCAACAGCCAGTAAAGCATGGAATGGATAATGCACAGCATGGGGCCCATATAGCAACAGCCAGTAAAGCATGGAATGGATAATGCACAGCATAGGACCCATATAGCAACAGCCAGTAAAGCATGGAATGGATAATGCACAGCATAGGACCCATATAGCAACAGCCAGTAAAGCATGGAATGGATAATGCACAGCATAGGGCCCATATAGCAACAGCCAGTAAAGCATGGAATGGATAATGCACAGCATGGGACCCATATAGCAACAGCCAGTAAAGCATGGAATGGATAATGCACAGCATGGGACCCATATAGCAACAGCCAGTAAAGCATGGAATGGATAATGCACAGCATAGGACCCATATAGCAACAGCCAGTAAAGCATGGAATGGATAATGCACAGCATGGGACCCATAGTCAAGACAACAAACAGGGAACAGCAATTCACCCGAGATTCCCACACCCGAAACCTCACAATACACCGAAATTCCCACAGCCGAAACAACAATATACACTGACATTCTAACAGCCGAAACAACAATATGCATCGACATTCTCACACCCGAAACAACAATATGCATCGACATTGTCACAGCCGAAACAACAATATACACCGAAATCCCCACAGCCGAAACAACAATATGCACCGACATTCTCACAGTCGAAACAACAATATGCGCCGACATTCTCACAGCCGAAACAACAATAGACACCAAAATTCTCACATCCGAAACAACAATATGCACCGACATTCTCACAGCCGAAACAACAATATACACCGACATTGTCACAGCCGAAACAACAATAGACACCGAAATTCTCACATCCGAAACAACAATATGCACCGACATTCTCACAGCCGAAACAACAATATACACCGACATTGTCACAGCCGAAACAACAATAGACACCGAAATTCTCACATCCGAAACAACAATATGCACCGACATTCTCACAGCCGAAACAACAATATGCACCGACATTGTCACAGCCGAAACAACAATAGACACCGAAATTCTCACATCCGAAACAACAATATGCACCGACATTCTCACAGCCGAAACAACAATATACACCGACATTGTCACAGCCGAAACTACAATAGACACCGAAATTCTCACATCCGAAACAACAATATGCACCGAAATTCTCACAGCCGAAACAACAATATGCACCGACATTCTCACAGCCACTGAACAGCACTGAAAACACAGCGTGCATCGTTAGTGTCACAGCTAGGACCACACTGTGGGGCACACGTAATTCGCACATCCACTGTCAGACTGACAAATCAAATCAACGCACATAGGAATTCCCGCACTAGGACATTACAGAAGGAACAGTGTGCGCTTTATTCACACAGTCAGATCGGCATAAAATGGCGGAGCTTGGCATGTCCAATGAAAAGAAAAGAAAAGCAAAGGGGAAAATGCAACGGTTTTTTTTCTTCTTTTTTTTTCTTTTGTTTCTTATTCTTCTCCTTATCCTCCTCCTCCTTCTCCTCGTCGTCGTCGTCCCCTCTCCTCCACCACCACCACCTCCTTGTTGTTGTTGTTGTTGTTGTTGTTGTTGTTGTTGTTGTTGTTGTTTTCTTCTTCTTCTTCTTCTTCTTCTTCTTCTTCTTCTTCTTCTTCTTCTTCTACTACTACACTACTACTGCTGCCGCTGCTGCTGCCGCTGCTACAACTACTACTACTACTACTACTACTACTACTCCCCCTTCTTCTTCTCCTCCTCCTTCTCCTCCTCCTCCTCCTCTTCCTCCTCCTCCTCCTTCTTCTTCTCTTCCTCCTCCTCCTCCTCCTCCTCCTCCTTCTTCTTCTTCTTCTTCTTCTTCTTCTTCTTCTTCTTCTCCTCCTCCTTCTCCTCTTCCTCCTCCTCCTTCTTCTTCTTCTTCTTCTTC
>CM065729.1:9561921-9576921 GCA_033310375.1 Conus canariensis
CTGATCAATGAGAATGAGTATGATTAAGATGATGCTACGGATTTCCATTCCGGTTTGAGACTGCACGACAGGGCTGTACTCTACGCTTTCTTTCATAATGTATATCCCGGCGTCAACCAGGCACGAGAGATATAGACACCTGCAGTGTTGGTCAGGAAATTTGAGCAACACTCTCAGAAACGCATCCATTAAGTGGATGAAACTCGACTGTGTGGTCCCAGTCTTCCCAACTGAGCCCGTAGCAAACTCAGTTCGGGGTAGGAGCCGGTCGGAGCAGAAAAATCCCACATGACTCTGATGGGAATCGAACCCACGACCTCCCAGCCGGGAGTTCGCGACGCTGACCACTTCGCCATATGTCCCGTAACTCAGACGCACGCACGCAAATCGAAACTTCGCCGTGATTTTCGTGCTCAGCAGAACGACACTAACAGACTGAATGCGTGGTAAGCGTGCGGTTGACTGGTTTTAAATGTGGACATACTCTTCATTTTCTTTCTTTTATTTAAACAAAATTTATATCTCATACGTAAATTTATTAATTCTCCTGAAAAGCTAAGAGAGAGAGAGAGAGAGAAGAGAGAGAGAGAGGAGAGAAGGGGAGCAGGGCGAGAGGAGGGGCGACGGAGCAAGCGAGCGAGCGAGCGAGAGAGAGAGAGAGAGGAGAGAGAGAGAGAGAGAGAGAGAAGCCAAGAGGTAGGGGTGCAGAGGAGAACGGAAGGGAAAAAAAAGGAAGAAGAAGGAGAAGGAGGAGGAGGAGACGGAAAAAGAAGAAGACAGAAAAAGAGGAAGAAGAGAGGGGTAGGGGGCAATGGAGGGGAGAGGGGCCCGGGTAGGGGGATGCTAGAGGAAAGTCTAAAGGAGCAGGAGGGGGTGTAAAAGGACAAATCGAGAGAAACATGGAAAACGAGGATAGACAACAAGAAAGAGATGGGGAGGAGGAATGAGAGAGAAGAGAGAGAGAGAGAGAGAGAGAGAGAGAGCAGACAGACAGACAGACAGACAGACAGACAGACAGATAGAGACAGAGAAAGAGAGACAGAGTGAGGAGGGAGGGAGGGAGAGGAGGGGGAGCATACTGCAAGGAAAAAGAATTTAAAAGCCGAGATATACAGGTGCGAAGAAAAAAAAAAGAAACGAAAGAAAATAGCATAGGCAAAGACAGCAAAGAAAGAAAGACAAAGGGGAGGGAGGAGGGATGAAGGGCGTGGGAGGAGAAAGGAAGAGAAGTTTTATAGCTGTAACACAGAAAAGGGATTGGTACAAGGATTGGGGATGAGGATGAGGAAGAAGGGGGCGAGGAGGGGGGTGGGGGTGACGTTGTGGTGGAAAGATAATCCAAGGAAAAAGTTTCTCCAAAAGAATGAATAAAGAAAGAACACATAATGTGCACAGGAAATATTCCTATGACAGGTTTTATTTCTAACCAAATGAATGTTCAAAACCACACACAATCGAGAACCTTGCTTTTTCCGTTACAATGGTTACTTAACAGATATAAAGTGTCATATATTGAGAGGAAAAACGATTATTTTTGCAAATTTGATTTAACCATAGTGTGTCAGGACGTCTACGATCAGAATGTACCAAAAAACACAAAATTTGAATTTCCCGCCATTTTTTAAAAATCCATCAAAAATCAATAATAATACATTTTATAGCATAAAAACAGGCAACAACATGAAGCTCATGTCATAAACGAGTTTTTCTGTTCATAATGTGCACAGAAAATATTCCCGTGACACCTTAAATTCCCACAAAATGAATGTTCAAAATCTAACACAAACGAGATGCTCGCTTCTTTTCCATTACAATGGTTACTTAACAAGCATAAAATTACATGTTGCCAAGCTTGTGAACACCCATCCTAAAATATAATAACTGCCACTGAAAACAGAGTGGCATTAAGATGCAACAAAATATTCATGGTAATTGAAATTTGTTTATCTCACCGATGCTGACACAATACAAACCGTGGGTACAAAACTGACTTGGATTTGGTTGCCTAAGGAACACGTTAGCATCAATTGAGGACAATATTGATACCCATAAAGGAATGTGATATTGCATGTCGTTTTGTCAAGTTGACATCTGCTTGTCTGTTTTGGACAAAAAAAGCATGGGTGTAAGATCACAGTACAATTTCAATGTTTCTTAAGTGACCATCCAAGCTCATTACCACGAAGATTCAAGGCAATTAAAAAACGTGACAAAAAAGGCACTTTCAGGCAATTTTATGACAAAATCATTTAAGGGATGAATTATGAGTGTCCAAAGATCGTGCTGACAAAAAAGATTTCCTTTATCTGTTTTCTGTGAGGAGTACGGTCTATTTTTTAAACTTTTTGTGAATGTTCGTTTTCTGAGCTCAAGGCGAGTACACGATCGTGTGTCATCACACCGATTATTTTGTTCCCACCAAAAATTCCGTGGTAATGAAACCAAAACTTGAAATAGCCATTATTTCCAAATTCCAGTCAATGTTTTACGACCCATTTGGCTTTAGTTTCTCGGTGCCAAAAGGTCATATCATTTGTGCACGATTTCAATTTTAAGTCACCAAATTTTGGAAAGCTGTTGTCAAGCCCAGAATTAAGTAAATAGCTACACAGACGTTTTCGCCACCCATTTTATTTGCAGATCGACGTAAAGTCTTAGAACATGATGCATGTTTATATTTTGGGGCCGCGTGGTAATACAATTTTTTTAGGCAACCATTTCCCAAAACCGGGTGTGTGTGTGTGTGTGTGTGTGTGTGTGTGTGTGTGTGTGTGTGTGTGTGTGTGTGTGTGTGTGCGTGTGTGTTGTGTGCGTGCGCTCGCGTGCGTGTTCGAGCGCACGTGTGTGTGTGTGTGTGTGTGTGTGTGTGTGTGTGTGTGTGTGTGTGTGTGTGTGTGTGTGTGTGCGCATGCGCGCGCATGTGTGTGTGTGTGTGTCCGTTGTATGTTCTTCTGTCTGTCTCTCTCTCACTCTTTGTTAGACGCGCGCGTGCACAGAAAGAAACCAACAAACAACAAAAATCCGAAGAAGAAGAAGAAGAAGAAGAAGAAGAGGAGGAGGAGGAGGAGAAAGAAAGAAAAGAAAACAAAAAGAAGAAGAAGAAGGAAGAAGAAGAAGAAGAACAACAACAACAACAACAACAACAACAACAACAAAACACACACCACACACACACACACACACACACACACACACACACACACACACACACACACACACACACACACGTGAAGGAATACGATCTGTTTCAGGTAAACACAACAGACTGTCAGCAATGTTACAACAGACTGTCAGCAATGTTACAACAGGCTGTCAGCAGTGTTACAACAGGCTGTCAGCAATGTTACAACAGACTGTCAGCAATGTTACAACAGACTGTCAGTAGTGTTACAACAGACTGTCAGCAATGTTACAACAGGCTGTCAGCAGTGTTACAACAGGCATGCACGGCCTGAGGGTAAACTTTAATATGTGACGACAACGTGGCCCATCAGTAACTTTTTGTTCATTTTGTTCATTTTTGGTTCATGAGCTGATTATTCAGTTTTAGTTCATTAATAACAGAACTGTCCCATTTTATTCACTTTTGGTTCATAGGCTGATTATTCAGTTTGAGTTCGTTAATAACAGAACTGTCCCATTTTATTCACTTTCGGTTCATGGGCTGATTATTCAGTTTGAGTTCATTAATAAAAGAACTGTCCCATTTTATTCAGTTTTGGTTCATGGGCTGATTATTCAGTTTTAGTTCGTAAATAACAGAACTGTCCCATACTTTTGGTTCATGGGCTGATTATTCAGTTTGAGTTCATTAATAACAGAACTGTCCCATTTTATTCATTTTTGCTTCATGGGCTGATTATTCAGTTTGAGTTCATTAACAACAGAACTGTTCCATTTTATTCACTTTTGGGCCATGGGCTGATTATTCAGTTTTAGTTCATCGATAGATCACGACGGTCAACCCCCCCCCCCCCCCCCCGCCCCTGCTCCCCCATTTTGTCCACGTCACCTTTGTAGTCTCCTCACTTTAAGTTCTCTCCGTCTCCTGTTATTTTCGGTTCAGTTTGTCCGCTCGCACTTTAGTACCTGTCCGTGCAGCACCAACTAACTGAACATAGTGCGCACAATTACCACCTCTGTTCCAATAAGAATCGCCCTGATGACTCCCAGTCTGCCAGCACTCGGGGCCTCTCTCCTGCAGTCTATGGCGTGGGGGACAGCGTCAGGGTTTGCTGATTCAGGGTGTTCTGGAATGGTCGTTTTACGGCCAGGGTCTCTGGCCTGGTGGGTGCCGTTATTACCGGCATCAGCTCTTTGATGACCGGTTCTTTTTCTTTCTTTCTTTATTTTTTTTTCTTTCTTTGTACACAGTTTGACTCCTACATACCTCCTACATTGCCCTTAAGGCAAGGTCTAGAAGTTAGGGACGTGTGTGTGTGTGTGTGTGTGTGTGTGTGTGTGTGTGTGTGTGTGTGTGTGTGTGTGTGTGTGTGTGTAAGCATGCTACATAACACCTCAATTCAAAAGGGAGTCTTCGTCAGACTTCGTGCAGTTTTACCAGGTTTCGTTTGTTTCATTTTTGTTATTCTCAGTCTTTGTATCGCTGTGTATAATTCGGTTAATTACTAGGCCACCACGTTGAAGGTGATATTATCCAGTATCCCCTGTGGGTTGGAGTCGTTGTAATTTTCTGCCCTCTGTGTCAAATGTGGCTTAAATTCACGTATGCTCTGCACTTTGTAAAGTGGACAGAAATCTCTCTTGTAGTGCGGGAAATCAGAGGATGAACTGTTGCTTTATTTCACCCCCCAATAAATGGAATGAAAAGCCCGTAGTTTGCAGAGGATCAACAGCAACTTTGTCCAAAGACTTTGGAGATGAAACTTTACATCTTTTCAGGAAAGTTATTTCTCCAAAATGTTTTCTTTCGCATTTTCGTGAAAGGTTTTTCGTTTTCAGGATGGTATGCAAGAATATGAAAACGAACATTATTTTCTCTGGATACAGGCCAGCACCCCTAACGAAAATGGTGAAGTCAGTAACGAAGTAGAGAATAGTTATTGTTAGCAGCGATTATCCGAACGCCATATTGAAAATCACAAGTAACTGGGTAAGCCACACGGGCAATGAAATAATTAGTGTAGAAATGCTTGAAACTTGAAAGAGCGGCTTCATGGACAGTTAAGTGAGATTTAATTGACATTTGTATTGACTTTTGTAAAGTTTATGTAAACGCTTTCCCCTGAGGTAATGAAGATCAGAACAATACAAAAAACGAACTTCATTTTCCCTGGATTATAATCAACACAAAATTTCTTATTCATGTTTAAATAGCACGATGACAGGAAAATCAGGAACCCTAAACCTAAGCTTTATTTATGCTGTTTCTAATGTAAATATTTCTTTTAATTTCTTTATATAAACCCGATTACATATGTAGGGGTGTGGTTTTGAAATGGTGAATGTTAATCAAATGTGACACTTACAGATGTAATAGTACGAGTCCTGCCACATACACTCTATAACTCTTTGCCTTAAAGAACCTTAGAAGCCTGAAATAAAAGGAACGTCGTTCTAATTCCACCATTGGAAAACCGATATGGATTCATGCTGCGATAAACATTTGCAACATTCGTCATCTTACATTGTTGTCGGGTTGTTTACACGAGAGTGTCAGCAACTGGTGTCGGATGATCAACATGTATTGTCTGGGATATGACACACATGATAATGTCAGTCAGCGTCAGCCATTGATGTCGGATTGTGTACATGCCCTGTCTGGAGTATTACACACGTGACAATGTCAGCCACTGGTGTTGGAGTGTCACAGTATCCTGACAAAGAACACACGTGACAATGTCAGCCACTGGTGTTGGATGTAGATCTCACAAAACCTGCGTCAGCCACTGGTGTTGGAGTGTCACAATATCCTGCAAGGAGCATAAACACGTGACAATGTCAGCCACTGGTGTTGGAGTGTCACAATATCCTGCAAAGAGCATATGACACTTGACAGAGTCAGCCACTGGTGTCGATTGTCTACGTCTCTCATCTGGAACATGACACACATGACATCCACAGGCAACAAGCCAGCGCATCAGCTGGCAGACGAGCGTCTCCCAGCAATAAGCAATAAGCTTGCCAAGTACAGGCACGTATGTGGCCATGATTCGTTGTCCAAGATCATTCTGCAGGGTAAGTGGAGGGTGGGTACATAGGCCGCCATGATTCAAGACCATCCACAGGACACAACGGCAGAAGCAGACCAAAGAAGCTCTTAGACTGGCAACATGATGGACAGAACTGCTGACTGAACCTGTCTTGTTGCACATGACTGAGGACAGTGGGCAGTACACATCCATGTCGCGTACCTCAAGTACCTGTCGCCCCCCCCCCCCCCTCCCACAACGTAATGTCCTGGAACAGTAGAAACAAACATCAACTTCTATTCACACAGCGATTGCAACGCTAGTTAAATGACATCCTATGGAGGTCAGATGATGCAAAGCAGTTTGCACCAAGAGCTAGTGCAGATCGGAATAAAGACCTGACCTCCTTGCCACATCATTTCAGGCCCAGTTTCTGTCAGGTGTTCTAGAAATGGAACCAAAGTGGTACAGATTAGCACCACTCCGTCTCAATAACTCTTTGTCGACCGACGACTATCACACACCGAAACTTTTGAAATACATACTTCAATGAATGAACCAGAAGTGGAAGTTTCAAGAAGATAACTATTAAAAGAAGCAACAAATACAACCAAGAGTCGACAAATTGACATGCTGATATTGCAGTGGACATTGTTAACAACAACGAATATTTCAAAACTCTCTCTATCTCTATTTAGTAACGAGAAACTCTTAGGGAGAGTTTGACAGCAGAAGGGTTTCAGAGACCCCCCCCCCCCCCCCACAATGGCCTCGGAACCCTGTCCCATGTCTGTGAGCATAGGGTCCTGTTCCTTCACCCCCCCTTCAATAATGAGGTGGCCTCGGTGTAGAGAGCCCGTCACGGTCTTTTCAGCCTCACCCACGCCCTGCTCGGGGGAGTCGGTCTGTGCTGTGATTACCTGACGTCAGTCGTGCACTCTTTGCTGCTCATCACTGGACCTTGACCTCCCCTGTCATGTCGATTGTGACGTGACTCGTGGGAGTTGGTGACCCTGCCTGCAGATTGTTTGATAGGATGACGTCGGCTCTCGACCTCCCGACTTGCAGGCGAATGGCCTGACATCACGGGATTGTCTGGGAGGAAACCCGTCGATCCATCAGACAGTCGTTTTTGCGTCGGACTGGTGTTTTAGCACGCAGTAGTCTTTCACTCGAACCGGAATACACAACGACCAGATGAGTGTGCACTGGACTGGTGTTTTAACGCATTGTGTACTTTCACAAAAACGTACATACCCAACAACCAGATGAGTTTAAATCGGACTGGTGTTTAGCACAGCTTCCCTTCACACACACACACACACACACACACACACAACACACACACCACACACACACACACACACACACACACACACACACCCTCAACTTTACCATCTCCTATAAATCTTTTCACGCAGGCTTCGTGCCTTGTGATGTCTTGAAAAACGTTGACGCCATTTTCCCCTTAGGCTGTTTCTGGCATCCTGCTCCACATCACACGCGTTTATCTCCCTGCCATGTACATCTGACCATCATCTGACTGGAAGGGGGGTAGGGGGTGGGGGGAGGTGGAGAGGGGCAAGGGAGACAAGGTAAGGGGGGTGGGGGACGGGAGAGGGCGTCAGATGTGGCTGGAATTATGTTTGCCGAGTGGAAGTCCCAGATCCTCTTTCGTGGAACCATTCTTGGACTTCAACGTTTCCTGAACAAAGCCTGCTCACATTCAGAGACATTTTCCAGTGTTTGATTACACTGAATACTCTGACAGTGTTAGGTCTTGAGAAGGTTTCGGTCGTTCATGTCCTCAGAAGACATAATTATTTGCATCGTTCATAGCGTCTTGTGTTATTGTCAGTGCTCTGACTGATGGTTGTCATATCGTCTGCAGCTTGGTTTAGTTCACGTCATGTCGTTAATGAGTTATAAAAGAACACCCTGAGTGACTGGAATTGGTCACTTCAATCAAATTTAGCTCTTTCGCTTTGTAGACAATTTTCATGCGCTGACAAATTTTATCAGAGACGTTTTCGTTTATTTACCACTTCTTACTGGTATATTTTTGCTAAAATGACTTGAAATTTATTTGATACATCTGGACCAAAAAGTCTTTACCACGCATATGAAGGGAGAGAAGAACAGAAAAGGGAGACAATCACAGTTCCTTTACATCCTTGTACTCGTGTGAAGTGAGAGGAGAACGGAATGGGGAGACTACAACAATCCCTTTGTACCTTTAACACAGGTGAAGTCAGAGGAGAATAGAAAGAAGAGACAACAACAGTTCTTTTGTACCTTTACCACACATGTTATGTCAGAGAAGAACAGAAAGAAGGGAAGGATATCAGTCCCTTTGTACCCCTACACACATGTGAAGTGAGAAGGGAACAGAAAGGGGAGAAACTAACACTCCTTTGTACCCTTACGACACATGTGGAACGAGAGAAGAACAGACAAGGGAGACAAAAACAGCCCTTTTGTACCCGTACCACATATGTGAAGTGAGAGGAGAACAGAAAGAAGACAGAACAACAGTCCCTTTTAACTCCTGCACATATGTGAAGTGAGAGGAGAAAGAAAGGGGAGACAACAACATTGCTTTGCACTCTTACGACACATGTGAAATGAGAGGTGAACGGAAAGGGGAGACAGTCCTGTACCCTTGCCGCACATAAAAAGGGAGGGAACAGAAAGGGGAGACAGGAACAATCCTTTTGCACCCTTCCCACGATGTGAAATGGGACGAAAATAGACAGGGGAGACAACACTATTCCCTTTGCACCTTTCCCACACATGTGCAATGAGAAGAGAATGAAAAGGGGAGGCAACAATATACCCTTTGCACCCTTACCACACATGTGAAATGAGAAGAGAATAGAAAGGGGAGACAACAATATACCCTTTGCACCCTTACCACACATGTGAAATCAGAAAAGACCAGAAAGGGGAGACAACAATATACCCTTTGCACCCCTCGCACACATGTGAAATCAGAAGAGAATAGAAAGGGGAGACAACAATATACCCTTTGCACCTTTACCACACATGTGAAATCAGAAAAAGAACAGAAAGGGGAGACAATATACCCTTTGCACCCTTCGCACACATGCAAAATGAGAAGAGAATAGAAAGGGGAGACAACAACAGTCGTTTCCCGCCCATAACAGTTCGGCCCACTCGCCCGTTTTGATGTGTTGATGAGATTGCCCAGTGTGTTGATATAAACCTTGAAGACCTTTGGCGTTCCCCACCCTCTCAATTTATTATTATTATTATTACTTAAATAACGCCTATCCTCGGCTAGAGACCAAGCTCTAAGCGCTTTACAATCCACACTCGTTTACACAACGGGCTGCCTACCTGGGTAGTGCCGCCTGAAGAGCTGCCAGCTGGCGCTTCATTCGGTCGTTTCCCGTGTCACCCCAGGTTCAATATCGTTCACTCAGTTTCCTTACTTCCTTATTCTTTCTATTTCTCACTCAGGTTGTATGCTATGTGTAACGTGTCATCCATACCAACGGCCAAACTGGCCTTCTCTTCCGAAAGTTGGTGATGGGATTTTACGTGTGTGCAAGAAGTTATGCGTGCGTTCACACACGGAACTTCGGTTTATAGTCTCATTCGAAGGACTGTATGGGAAATGGAGTCAGAACCAATGGTAACTCCGAGGGGAAAATCTCCCTGTACCGAAACGGCCTGGCGGAGATTCGAACCCGCAACGCCAGGATCACCAAGATAACGAGTCCGGCGTTCTACCACTGGGCTATTCCGGCTCTTCATAGTTTCGCCCTCCAGCCCATAGATACAGAGTCCTTTTCCCTCTTCCTCCCCCCCCCCAAAAAAAAAAAAAAAAAAAAAAAAATCCTTGAAATCATATGTGCCTAAACGAAAACAGTAGCAAAAAACAAAAACAAACAAACAAAAAGCATCAAAGTATGAGCATTTTCTATGGTAGCTATTGTACGATATATTGTACGGATTACTTTTTGATACTAAATACTAACTGAACAGAAGAAAAAGAAAAACAAACGAACACCGAAAGGTCCTGTTGGTAGATAAAATAACAGTAGGATGTGCAGGCATTTTTGTCGTTGACACACTGGCGTTCTTGAACCTGACTAAGTCATCAAGATAAATTCAAAGAATGCTCTCCCTTCCTGTATCCATGTTTATGGACTCACAAGTATACCAAAATGTTTATTCCATCATAATAGAATTCTAGAAAAGTAGTACATGTAACGATTTTATCATGTCCTCCCATTTCTCTCATCATGGATGCATTCAAAAGTAACATTTCTAACAATATCCCCAATGACTGTATTTGTTGTGTCTCAGTGGCCCCAACACATTCATGCCATGAGAAGCGTATGGTTTGGAAGGAAATTTGATATCCCACAACTTCAGAACAACTTTAGACCTGTGCAGGTTTCTTTGGAGACTCCATACTCACGTCAGTGCTCTGAAATCAAGGCTTGTATCTGCACTTGTTTTCCTGTATTGTTCAATCGTTCAATTCGCTACAATTTTCTTTTTCAAATGGTCGTAATTTATCATTTTTTCATATGCACACATAGGCTATAATATGAATGTCCCATTTCCACTCATTATCCGTGCACACACTCTGTCTGTCTGTCTGTCTGTCTGACAAACAAACGCAAAGAGAGAAAATGTCACGTTCACGATATTCAGAAATTTGAATTGACGTTAGATTGCATGACACTCATACATGTATTGGTCGATAACAAGTTTGATCAGAAAGCCGCTGAAAACCAGCTTCAGGCCGGTGCAGGTTTCTCTGTCCAGTATTATGTCAGAACTGCTAAAACTGAGGCTGGTTACCTGCACTTGTTTTCCTGTACTATTCAAGTGTTCTATATGCTACAAAAGCAGTTTGTCAAGTTGTTTTTTTACCTTCCAAATGGTCATAAGCTGTCGTTTCCATGGGTACATGTGGGCTGTTTCTGAATGTCTTATCTCCATTCACTATCCGTGCATGTATACGCACTGACCACAGCGCACGCCCATGCACACTCACTGTCTGTCTCTCTCCCACAAACACACATAAAGAGGAAAAAAGTGCCGTGTTCACGGTATTTGAACTGACATTAGATTACATCACACTCAAAATCTATTGGCTGATAATAGTTTGCACAGATAGCCACTAGCTCAAACACCCCTGAAAGATTTGAATACAAAGCATGTATGCATAGTTAAGGATAAAAAAAACATAGTTACATTCACCATTGAGTCTCATCACAAGACATTTTCAAATCCAGAAATAGAGATCCCTGAGCTCAGCTCTCGTGAAATAAGCAGAAACGAAGGACAAGAAGAACAAGAACAACAACAAGAGGGATCATTCTGCCGTTGCACATATTTCCCCCCTCTGCACAGTAAACATGCAGTAAATGAAGGCCTGACGTGCAGGAGTCGGTGCCTATAGCCTCCATTCTATGGCAGAAACAGCTTCAGCTTGGCCGCGTCACTGTGGCCCGGAATGGCCGTTTTATGGCCAAGGTTCCCAGGGGAGGTCGTTATGACCGCCATCAAATCTGTGATGAGCTTTGGCGCAGGCTTCCCAAATTATCCGTGAGGTGTGGTGTGAAAGCTTTGTTTTCCTTTTCCGTCTTCCTCTTTCGAGACCGCTTTTCCGTTGTTTTCGTTTTCCTCTCTCTCTCTCTCTCTCTCTCTCTCCTCTCTCTCTCTCTCTCTCTCTCTCTCTCTCTCTCTCTCTCTCTCTCTCTGTGCGCTAGGGAAGAGTGAAAAGCACTGTGTAAGGGTTTCAAATGCGGTAGGGTGCGGATGGGGCTGACAGGGAGGTGAGTAAATGCAAATGCATTTTTTTTGTCCCTGTCCCTGTCTGTCCTGTCTGTCTGTCTGTCTGTCTTCTGTCTCTCTCTCTCTCTCTCTCTCTCTCTCTCTCTCTCTCTCTCTCTCTCTCTCTCTCTCTACCTTGTCACTCTCACAGTCAATGTAACCATCTCCTGTTCTCTATGCAGACAACATCTGGTGTCTACACATTGCCACTGTTCTAATGCAATTTAACAGGACCAGTTGTTTTTCTTCTGTTTTACCATGCTCAGGTTGACAGTGAAGTGCATTTCTTGCCTAAATGTTCTGTAAAGATGTGTGAACCACATTCCTCCCAGAATCACATTCCTCGCAGAAGCAGCTGTACCTTCCATTTAAAGGAAGAGGTTTGTCAGCTATGTCTGTAATCCTCTCCCCGGAGACTCAAGTTTTGGTCAAGGAATGGGATCTTCAATCTACATCAGATCAGCGAAATAATTCCGCCGTTCACTCAACTAAGACACGTCTATTGCTGTAAGCTGTGTGTATGCGTGTGTTTGGGGGGGGTGCGTGCCTGCGTGGGTGCGTGCATGGAGAGAGAGAGAGAGAGAGAGAGAGAGAGAGAGAGAGAGAGAAGACAGACAGACAGACAGACAGACAGAGAGGGTGGGGTGGGGGTGGGCTATCACACACAGATACAACAGAGATGATCATTATCATGGAATAGTATTTTGCATCTTTGGGGTATGTGGAAATCACTATTTAGTGTGTTCATTCAAACAAATACCTGAAGCGTTTCTGATTTCATTAGTATGCATACACACCTCTCTGTGTTACAGTCCTCTACCCGATTTAAGCTGTGATTTTCTTGTCATGATTTGCTTCTTGAATGTACGTTAATCCCAGCTCTGTCCTGTGTGGATTAGCTTGCTTCTATCAATACACTACCATGCTCAACTGAATGTGGTCGATTTCAACGTTGTGTCCTAAATGTGACCTTTAATTTGAAACCCTTTTCGTCATGTTGCGCTTCAGTGCCTGTGAGTGCTGTTGCAGGTAATTGCAGAATCTATAGCAGAAGCCAAGTCTTAACTGGCACAGGAAATCAGGAGATGAAGGTTCACGTCACTTTGTCCAGTGAGAGAGACTGATAGGTTAATGGTGTTTGGGAAGAACTGACGACGTTGTCAATTATGATATTATGATAAAATGTATTTGGCCCAAGCGTTTGTTTTGATTTTTGCTTCTTATAGCACGTTTTTCATTGAGGCTCCTATCTGGCTGCAGGGGACACACCTAGCACGTATTTCCATTGTGTTCAACTTTGGGGTGAATTCTGGTTGCAGCTGTCTTTCACTCCCGGTCATTCTCTGTCGACTATTGTCTGGCGAACTACAAGAAGGCAAACGCTCTCATGGAGGCCAGAAAAAGCGTTTCAAAGACAGCCTCAAATCTTCCCTGAAGGCCTTCAACATCAGCCACACAACATGGGAGCAGACTGCCAGGTCAGAGACGGGTGGCGATCAGGTGTCCGCAAAAGTGCAGAACCTGTGAAGGCAACAGAATTGCTGCAGCTGAGCAGCGCAGGATGATCAGGAAGACCAGTGTCAACAGATCTCCAACTGCTGCCACCATCCCCTGTCCGTACTGTGATAGATCTTTCGGGCGCAGATCGGCCTGACCAGCCATCTACGCACTTCACCTCCGATCCCAGGATGACTAGATGGTCTTCGTCGTCTCGACGGACAAACAACAACAACATGTTTGTTAGATACAGACATGGGCTAGTTTCCTGGCTCTCTGTCTTCTAGTCTTGTTTTTCAATTCAATCATTATTTTCTAATAATAGTGGTTTTCTCTAGTGTGACTGTGCGCGGGGAGAGAAGAGTGCAGACTTTGGAAAGGGATGGAATGTGTCCCATTTTTCTCCCTTCTTTCTTCCTGTTCCACTGTCACTTTGTCACTGGGTGACTGTTCATTTTTGACAGTTCGGAAATTTTCCCCTTTCGTTTTCTACCTATCACCCCATCCACTCTGTCTTTCTGTCTCTGTCTGTCTGTCTGTCTGTCTGTCTGTCTCTCTTCTCCTCTCTCTCCTCTCTCTTCATCTCTCTTCATTTGCGTCATTTGCAAAAAGCGATTCCTCACGTGGTAATCCTTCTCAGAAAACGACCTAGTTTTGCCAAATGTTCATGCTAGTGAATGACCATATTAGGCTCAGAGGAGGCTGTCATTACCCGATTCATTGTCCGCGTGGTGCTGGCACTTTGCAGGACATGTGCTTTAGGGTTATTCTGAAGACCACAGCTGGATTAACGCTGAATGTCAACACGGGCAGCTTTGCTTTGATCTGCCTGTGTTTATGGAGATTTTCATCCTATCAAATGTGTTTGTCAGTATGGAACGGGTTTGTTTTGATTTGCTCTTTATATGGCGTTTTTTGACTGGATAAGCACTGACTATTAACATGGATCCTTGCATCAGTGATGAATATCAGCATCGACCTTTTTTTTTTATTTGTCTGTGTGTATGGAGATTTTCACTGTGTGAACGCTGGATATGAATGTCCACAAGGTTTTTCTTCATGTGTCTGTGTTCATGGATTTTGCATTTGATTAGTGCCGAGTGTAAACATGGGCAGGTTTGGTTTGTCTCTCTAAGAGAGAGAGAGAGAGAGAGAGAGAGAGAGAGAGAGAGAGAGAGAGAGAGAGAGAGAGAGAGAACAGACTAAAACAAAAGAGATGCTGATTATGATGGAAGAAAACGTTGCATGTTTTGGGTATGTGGAGATCACTATTTATGTGTGTTCATTCAAAAATGTATCTGTTCAGCGTTTTCAACTTCATTAGTCCTCTGGGTGCATGCACACGTCTCTGCAACACAGTTTTCTGCTCGATGGAAGCTGTAATTTTCTCTGTCATGATTCGCTTCTTGTGTCTACATTAATCCCAGCCCCCCTTTGTGTGTTGATTAGCCTGTTTCTATTAATAGACCACCATGTTCAACTCAGTTGAGTCTTAAATGTAACCTTTAATTTGAAACTCATTTAGTTATGTTGC
>CM065729.1:9584421-9601921 GCA_033310375.1 Conus canariensis
TTTTTTTTTCTGAATATAAGCATGCTCGGGTTTGCTTTGGTTTTCCTGTGTTTATGACATTTTCAGCGGATCAACGGTGAATTTCAACATGCACAGGTGTGTTTTCGTTTGCCTATGTTAATTGAGATTTTCACCGATTCAATGGTAAATACCACCTGGTAGAGGGGGTGGTTTGTTTGTGTAGTTAGAGATTTTTTGTACTTACTCAGCCTTTGATATCAAAAGAGACAATTGGCTGCATAAACCTTCATTGAAGAACTGATGTTCCAGTCTGAATAATCGCATTATTTCATTTCTGGACCGTTGGTAGATGTTAAAGCAGGGTTCCGTTTGTCTGCGGTTATGGACTTTCCCTGGCGATCAATGCTGCTATCAAAATACGCAGAATTTGATATGCCTGTTTCTAGAGAGCTGTCCACGTTGTTATTGGCTTTGCTCTCTTGCTCTTCTTCTTTCAGTGGCTGTCCAATTATGTCTCTGTGTGGCTGCCTGTTTTTGTTTTCCAGCATTTCTTTTTTTGTCTTCCAGTCTTCATTTTCCATCCTCACATTAATCCTTACTTTCTATGCGTCTTTCACTCTCTCTGTCTGTCTGTCTGTCTGTCTGTCTGTCTGTCTCTCTCTCTCTCTCTCTCTCTCTCTCTCTCTCTGTCGTCTCTGTCTCTGTCCATATCTGTCTCTGTCTGTCTGTCTGTCTGTCTGTCTCTGTCACTCTATCTCTGTCTCTCTGTCTGTCTGTCTGTCTCTTTTTTCCCCAGCTTACTTTAAAACTTCACATTTTCTGGTTTTAAAATGTGGTGACTGAAAGCCGAAGACTGAAACGTAAGAGCAAAGCAGAAGTACTGGGCAGCTAAACAAGTGGAGTAGGAGTAAGCACATGACAAAACAAACACTACTGGTTCTGCATTTTATTGGTTCCGTTCGTTTGGGAGTCACTTTTCCTGCCTGTTCTTAACGGCGGTCTTTCAGAATGATTTGCATGGTTTGCGAAAAAGGGGATGCTTCATTTGATAATCCTGAACAGACAACACGCTAGGTGGATGGCCGTGTTATGTTCAGAGGAGATTGTTACGACCCGATTTATTGTGCACGTGGTGATGCCTCTGTGCTGGAAACGTGCCCTGAAATTGGTCTGAAGACCAGGGCGGAATCAACGCTGAATATCAGCGTGGACGGGTTTGTTTCCATTTGCGTGTGTTTATGGAGGTTTGGCTGGATCCACGGTGAATATCAACATGCCTGGGCAGGTTTGTCTTGATTTGCATGTGTTTCTACACCTTTGTTTAAAAAACTGGATCAACGCTGAATATCTACATGGGTAGGTTTTAATTGATTTGCAGGCGTTTATGGATTATTTTTTTTAATGAATCAACGTTGCATATTACCAAACCCAGGGTTTTTGTTTGTCTGAGTTTGTGGAGTTTTCCAGTAGATCAAGGCTGAGAATCATCGCAAAAAGAGTTTGGTATGTTTGTGTTTATCGAGTGTTCCACCAGATCAACGCTGGATATCACCATAAACAGTGTTTGGTTTATCTGTGTTCATCGAATGCTCCTCTGAATTAACGTTGGATAGCAAACTGTGTAAGGCTTGAATTGCCTGTGTTTACTTTACCAGGCCGTTCTTCTTGAAGAGTATTTTTTTTTTGCAGTGGAAAATAACAAAAGGCTCCAGGTCCATGTTTCTCTTGGGGCAGTAGATGTACCTCACTGTCATGTGATTTTTCCTGTGAACTTGACACTGCAGAGTCTAGCCTTCTACAATGCTATCCAGCTCTTTCCTTTCCATGAATATTTTTGTTTGAATTATATTGCACAGAGATGGTTATTAAATCTAAGAAATATTTGTTGGTGGTTTAAAAGGTTTATGTTCTACTGTAAAAAAAAAAAAAAATCTAAAAATGAAAGAAAAAATATTCGACTGTCAAATTCAGGTGATGTTGATCTAAGAAGCAGAAGTCTGGGGCTTGGAGCAAACCACACTGTCACCGAAAGAGTTGCAGCTACTTGCAAATTTAAAAGCCTGCAAGATGTTGAAATGCACACACCAAGGGCTCTCCTGTATTGTGAAACCAGCAGGTATTCCCTACATATACAGACGCATCGCCTTAGCTTAAGGCTGTGTCAGACCAATTGACATAAGATAGAACACCAAGGCTACATCGAAATGTTGTTATGCTCTGCATAGTTATGCGGGGATTGTCTTCAGTCGTGACAAGCTCCTAACACAACATTATCAGTCTCCAAAATCCCTCGAAGTCGGAGTGTGGCTGCCCACGTGGCAGGGTAATCAGAAACGGTCACACACGTAATGTTCACATCCCTAGCTGATGCATTTGTACCATAGTGTTCAAGTGCTTCAGCTGTTCGGATGATCCCTGGAGTCATTTAGCCAGGGTACGACGACGACGACGACAACAACAACAACAACAACAACAACAACAACAACATATACAGACGCATCAAAAGCGTATCAAATACATGTTGAAATTTACCACAATGGGTCATTTTTTTCTGAACACATGGACAGATAAGTCACTCTTCGTTCTTTGTTTGTACTGTCCTAAATGTTAAATGTGATTTTTTTTTTGCCTGAAGAAAACCCAAGAGGTCGAAATGCATTGTGTCTTGTCCTGTGCTTTGTTTGTCAATGTCCTTGGCGGTAAATAACCCCCTCTCTTTCTAAATTTGACCACAATGGGATAAAACCGTACACAAAGGAAGAGTACAAAGTGCTCCTCCCTGTAACAGTGATAAGAACTGAGTGTTCAGTATTTCCGCCACTGCATGTATGTAGGGAGTGTGGACGACGTTAATCCTTTATTTCCGTCCTCAAGCTGAGACTTTTTCGTCGTCATTTGTAAGACTGGAATCCAAATGAAAGATATAGTATCTATTCTGTTTCTAGTCGTTTGTCGGAAACTGATCACCGTGTCATAGAGTCTGTTTATGTATACAACATTATGTTCCAGTGCGTGTGTTGTGTGTGTGTGTGTGTGTGTGTGTGTGTGTGTGTGTGTGGTGCGTGCGTGCGTGCGGCGTGCGTGCATGCGTGCGTGTGTGTGTGTGTGTGTGTGTGTGTGTGTGTGTGTGTGTGTGTGTGTGTGTGTACTGTGTGCGTGCGTCCGTGCGTGTGTGTGTATGTTTATGACTAGTGAACGCAGAATTGTGTGTGTATGTGGGTGCGTGCGTGCGCGCGTGTGTGTGTGTGTGTGTGTGTGTATGTGTGTGTGTGTATGTGTGTGTGTGTGTGTGTGTGTGTGTGTGTGTGTGTGTGTGCTCTACTTATATTTTTAGATGTTGAATTATTAAAACTTGTAAAGCGCCCTGTAGCCTACCTTGTTAGGATGGGCGCTGTAGAAAATTGTCCTCTTTATTATTATTATTCATCGATATGGAAACTCTTTAATATCTCAAAATATACATGATTTGAAATTCTGTTCTTGTGAAACATCTGAAAAGAACCAGACCCGGTGTACCCTTGTGACAAATTCATCTGTCCAGACATTAAAACAAATGTGAAAATTATAAACTGTCCGTATTATCCTCAGACAGAAGGCTAGGAACATTTATCCTGGTTTGCGCACAACGTGAAGCTTTATGTGAAATGCACATTCCAGAAAAAAATATGACTCACATCAAACGGTGTTAAACTTACTGAGTTGCTCTCTGATACAAGTAAGTGCATGCGTCCTACTGTGTTTCACGACAGTTTTCACTTTAAGAAGTCTGTCGATTATACAGACTGGAACATCAGTTCTTCAATGAAGGTGTATGCAGCCAGTTTTCTTTTGATTGTTGTGATATTTCTATATGTATGGCATGTAAGAATGGTCTTAATGCTGGAAAGTTTCTTCGTTCATATTCTCTCTCTCTCTCTCTCTCTCTCTCTCTCTCTCTCTCTCTCTCTCTCTCTCTCCTCTCTCTCTCTCTCTCTCTCTCTCTCTGAAAAGGTCATATCTGTCTTTCCTCCTGAAAGGGGATGTTATGGTCTTCGTGACTGAAATTCTGTTCCCTCTATTTGACAGTGGAAGATGGAAGGGAAAGAGACGGGGAGAATGGGGTGGGGGTGGGGTGGGGTCCATAATTTGAGTTAAAGCGTAGTCTTTGTTTAAATGAAAGAGAGAATCATGCGACAGGTATTCACGTTGGTTCTTTTTGTATATAATATATATATATATATATATATACTTTTCCTCTGTAACATCATGTCTGCTACTCCTAATACCAATGATTTTGCCTTGTTTCTGTCTGCTTAAATCAGTAATTACAATCGAACCATTCCCTTTATTATTGACTGTGTACTGCGAAGAGAAATCTATGAGCTATGCGCAGTTGCAAATTTTCTCCCGATTTTTGCAGAAAATGGACAGTCCAAAGGACCTGGTTAAGAAACCTTTTGTGTTCATTTTCTGCAAAAAACGCAAAGCATTAAGTGATAGCGATTGAAAGGAATCTAAAATCGTTTGTCTTGAACACAATCCGCCAACGAATTATGCGATCCTGTTACAGCGGGTAAGAAAATCTCATATATATATTTTTAACAACACTACAAAGGAGCTTTGCATTGCTGCTGCTGCTGCTGTGCTGCTCTGCTGCTCTCTCTCTCTCTCTCTCTGTATTCCTCTCTCTCTCTCTCGTCTCTGTATGTCTCTCTCTCTCTCTCTCTCTCTCTCCCTATCTCTCTTCTCTCGTCTCCTCTTCCTTAAAATGTGTCTTTCTCTGTTCCTCTTTCCTTTGCTCCGTTCTCTCTCTATCTGTCTGTCATCTGTCTGTCCGGCTATCTGTCTGTCTGTTTGTCTGCCTATCCGTCTGTCTGTCTTTTTTTTTTATCTACCCTCCGTCTTTTTATCTACGTCCTCCCCCCCCTCTCTCTCTCCCCTTGCTCGCTCGCTTGCTCGCTTGCTCATTCGGTCTGTCTGTCTGCCTGTCTGTCTGTCTGTCTGTCTGTCTGTCTGTCCCTCTCTCTTTCCCGCTTCCCACTTTAGGCCTATTGTCATAACAGAATAGAATGTAATTTCCGTAATGACCATGACGATGTAATTGAAAAAAGGCCATTTGTTTGTCAGCGGCAGAGAGAGGCCTCGCGCCGTTGTTGTGGAGCTTGAATCGATGATAACAGCAGCAGCAGCAGCAGCAGTACATCTTCTCTGGTTCCTCATTAGCAGAGAGAGGCGCCGCTTTGTGCTGTTCGCTTGCCGGTTTTGGTCTTTGGCCAATGAGGAGAGCGAGGACACGTGGCATTTCAGCTCCTGAGGAATTGTGAAGGAGATGCCGAGTTTTGAAGGGAGAAAAAAAAAAAGGAAAAAAAAAGAACTTAAGGGAAACATAACGGAAACTGTAACAGGCAATTTTTGTTTAATGCGTTCATGCACAGCCGTAGTCCTTCTTGATGATGATGTGTTGTTGTTGTTGTTGTTGTTGTTGTTGTTGATCTTCTTCTTCTTCTTCTCTTTGATGACGCTCTATTTTCTTTTATCCCTCTCTGTCTGCCTGTCTTTCTTTTCTCTCAGTTTCTGTGTGTGTGTGTGTGTGTGTGTGTGTGTGTGTGTGTGTGTGTGTGTGTGTGTGTGTGTGTGTGTGCCTCTCTTTCTCTGTTTCTCTCTGAAGCTTATTTCACTACTCTATTTTCTTCTCGTGGGTGTGGGGCTGCATGCTTTAAAACCCCAGACATATCTTGCACCCTCGTAAATAAAGATTTTCCCTGTCTACCCCCCCCCTCCCTCTTTTTCTCTTTCCTCGTCCCTTCCTACCTTCCACCCCCACCCATCTCTCTCTCTGTCTCTGTCTGTCTCTCTGTCTCTGTCTCTGTCTCTCTCTCTCTCTCTCTCTCTCTCTCTCTCTCAATGCTTTTCCTAATTCCTTCTTAAGTGTTTAGGACAGTGCCTGCATGTTTCACTTTATATGCCTGGCACACAGTCCAAAAACATTGGGAAAGTGGTTGTTTTCTTCTGTGCTTGCCCATCTTCTGTCTGTCTGTCTGTCTGTCTGCCCTGTTTACCTTCATGGCTGTGCTCACGGTGTCTGTCCTTAAGAGATGGATTGTGAAGGTGTCTGTTCACAACAGATGTAGCATGAAGGTATCTGTTCACAACAGATACAATGTGAAGATGTCTGTTCACAACAGATGGAATGTGAAGGTGTCTGTTCACAACAGATGTAACATGAAGATGTCTGTTCACAACAGATGTAACATGAAGATGTCTGTTCACAACAGATGGAATGTGAAGGTGTCTGTTCACAACAGATGGAATGTGAAGGTGTCTGTAACATGAAGATGTCTGTTCACAACAGATGTAACATGAAGATGTCTGTTCACAACAGATGCAATGTGAAGGTGTCTGTTCACAACAGATGGAATGTGAAGGTGTCTGTTCACAACAGATGTAACATGAAGATGTCTGTTCACAACAGATGGAATGTGAAGGTGTCTGTTCACAACAGATGGAATGTGAGATTTCACAACAGATGAAGTGATGTCTGTTCACAACAGATGGAATGTGAAGGTGTCTGTTCACAACAGATGGAATGTGAAGGTGTCTGTCACACAGATGTAACATGAAGATGTCTGTTACAACAGATGGAATGTGAAGGTGTCTGTTCACAACAGATGGAATGTGAAGATGTCTGTTCACAACAGATGGAATGTGAAGGTGTCTGTTCACAACAGATAGAATGTGAAGATGTCTGTTCACAACAGATGGAATGTGAAGGTGTCTGTTCACAACAGATGGAATGTAAAGATGTCTGTTCACAACAGATGGAATGTGAAGATGTCTGTTCACAACAGATGGAATGGTGACGGTGTCTGTTCACAACAGATGGAATGTGAAGATATCTGTTCACAACAGATGGAATGTAAAGATGTCTGTTCACAACAGATGGAATGTGAAGATGTCTGTTCACAACAGATGGAATGGTGACGGTGTCTGCTCACAAGATCAATCACCTCAGTGGTAAGTGGATGTTCACCACATCAGTCATGGCTGGGTGTACAGCGCCTGTCCACAAGCGACGGAATGGAAAAGTGTGTCAGTGTACATGTTGAAATGCTATGTTGAAAAAAAAAACAAAAAAAAACTGTTGCACGCTGGCTCCATATTTATTACTTAAATAAGAAAGGAGTCGCGGTGACCGTTTTTGTTGCTGTTTTTGTTGTTGTTTTGTTTTGTTTTGTTTTGTTTTGTTTTGTGTGTTTCTTTTCCGTGACGCTGTTTTCTTGTGACATTCTGTACTGCTTTTTCTGTCTCCTACTCATTTGATGGTTTAATATTTACGTTCAATGTCGTCTTTTTCCTCCCGTGTTTTCTTCTCCTTTTGAAAGTCATTGTCATAGTGAGTTCGGAACTGTGCAGAGATATCTGCACTTGTTTTTTTCTCCTATTTATTATCTTAACTTCCTTGTTTGTGTTGTTATTTGTTTGTTTCCTGGTCCTACCTGAGAAACACCGTAGGTCCAGGCTCGTTACTTTTAGTATTTCTTGTGTTTATTGGGCAGCTCTGTGTTTGAATTTGTGTTGGCCTGGTTTTAACTCCCGCCTGCAGTCATTATACTTTGAAATGTGCAGGGAAGAGCTGTGTAATCTACATGCATTTATTTTGTGTGTGTGGTGCTCCTCACGTTTTGGAGGGATGGTGTTTGTAGAGAAGATTGGGAAATATGCCTTCGAAGGTTGAAGACGTGTCAGAGTAGTAACAGATTTTGATTTCCTTGTCAGTATAGAGGTTTCTGATAATAAGTCAGCCTGCACACTCCCCTCTGTCTGTCTGTCTGTCTGTCTGTCTTCTTCTCTCTCTCTCTCTCTCTCTCTCTCTCTCTCTCTCTCTCTCTCTCTCTCTCTCTCTCTCTCTCTCTCCGACACCTGAAACGATAGAGGGTAGCAACAGACATGTGTTTGCTTCGCCCATTGAGTTTCTTGACAGTGTGGTTGATATTTTCGAACCCCGCTCATTTTCTTTCAGTTGTTTTTGAACGATACTTGAGCGTTGTGTATGTGATTGTTCTTTTGAGTACAGCAGTGAGAGAAGCGATCTTGATGTAAAATGGAAATCCCCACAAGAACTACCAAATGCTTTGACCTTCAAACTGGTTGAGCGGGTAGATCTTGAATCCATTCACATCAACCGCTCCGTTTGAATGGCGAGTTTTGGTAAAAAAAAAAAAAAAAAAAAAAAAAAAAAAAACCCACACCTCTTCTACAGTGCAAATTTTCCACTGATCCGTGACTCGTCTTGCTGGTTGTGTGAACGTGTAACATTTGCATACGGGTAACGTTGTGATAAAAGCCGGTCACTTCGTGTAAGCGCCACCTAATCAGCTGCCTGCCGTCTTTCTGTCGTCGGCTGATGACACGTCAGGCCGAGAGATGATCCAGACATCGAAGGAAGACACGACCCGTGCAGTTATGAATTGAAAAAAGAAAAAGCGAAATCTAATAGGAGGCAGGGAAAAGTAAAATAACAAACAAGTAGGTTAACTCTTGTTCCCATTCGTTTGGAGTTATGGGCCTGTAACTGTTTCATCGTAGGGGGAAGAGGTACCCCACTTCGTGATATAATGAAAAAGAAAAAGTCTCCTTTTCCACTGAGAAGACCCACTCAACGCCATTTGATGAGACGTAATGTTCATTGAAGTTTAGATTGTCTGCCCTTAGAAGCTAGCTCAGTGGTGCAGATGATTGGAGCACGGTGCTGATGACGACACGTACGTTATGGTTTTAAAACCCAGTGTGTGCAGCTGAAGTTCCCCGCCTTGATTATAATTTATTGAAATACAAAAGCAAATCTCTTTTCCCTCTCTCCACTCCTTGTTTTTATTCTTCCAGTTTCGTACGGCAATAATGATTTGGTAATCAACATGTGACGAATGTTCCTTTGCAATACCAAAGCGACTGTTTCGCGCCGTTAGCAGAAAGAACGGCGTGTGACACGGTGGAAAGCGCACTGGCTCTGGACAGTATACAAAGGGGAGACAATTCCACGTTTTCAATGTTTGTAAGAATCAACTTGGTCACATTATAAGTATTTTGGCCTGCTTTTTATCTCACTCGTTTTCGTTGAAAGAGCTTCAAAATCTGATGCAGTTCCTACTTTGGAGGCAGGGATACCCTTTTTCATTTCGCGTGCAGAACTTGTGTTATGGACTTGCAATATTATTATCATTATTTTATCAGTATTGTTTTTTCATATAGATTTTATGATGATGATTGTTATGATTCAGTTCAGTGATTGGCTCGCTGGTAATCAAATATTTTGTTGTAAATTTAGAATATTTTACTTCATCAAATGGGAATGTCATAACCTCTGCAGCCTACGGTGAGATTAAGAGAAAGAAGGAGTGTTGCTTACAGTAAGTTGCGTCAAAGATTTCAGTAGTATTGTTAGTATAAACTGTAGCTTCCGTCTTGTTACAAAAAGAAACCCGCATCTCAAAAGTGTGTTTTGTTTGTCCCATTAAATGGACAAAATAAGTTGATTTAGATAGTTATATTTAATAGTCATGATGTAAAACTCCTCAGACTAGACAACTGCACTCCTGTGATCTTTGTTAACGTGTGTTAGTGTGTGTGTGTGTGTGTGTGTGTGTGTGTGTGTGTGTGTGTGTGTGTGTGTGTGTGTGTTTGAAGAGAGAGGAGGAGGAACAAAAGCAGATGGGATGGGCAGAGAAGAGAGGGGAAGAGAGAAAAGAGGAGAGAGAGGAGACAGCAGAGAGAGAGACAGAAAGAGAGAGAAGACAGACAGACAGAGAGAGAGACAGACAGACAGAAGAGAGAGAGACAGACAAGAGAGAGAGAGACAGACAGACAGAGAGAGAGAGAGACAGACAGACAGAGAGAGACAGACAGAGAAGAGAGAGAGCAGACAGAGGAGAGAGAGAGAGACAGACAGACAGAGAAGAAAGAGAGAGAAGACAGACAGACAGAGAGAGAGAGAGAGAGGAGAGAGAGAGAGAGAGAGAGAGAGAGAGAACAAAAGCAGAGAGGATGGGACGGGCGGAGGAGAGAGAGAGAGAGAGAGAGAGAGAGAGAGAGAGAGAGAGAGAGAGAGAGACAGACAGACAGACAGACAAGAGAGAGAGAGCAAAGCAGAGGGAGGGACGGGCGAGAGAGAGAGAGAGAGAGAGAGAGAAGAGAGGGGAGGAGAGGCGAGAGTGAAGAGAGAGAGAGAGAGAGAGAGAGAGAGAGAGAGAAGCAGACAGACGACAGACAGACAGACGACAGACAGACAGAGCAGACAGACAGAGAGACGAGAGAGAAGAGAGGCAGAAGAGAAGAGAGACAGAGACAGAGACAGAGAGAACAAAAACAGAGGGGATGGGATGGGTGGAGAGACAGACAGAGGAGGGTGGACCTGTGCGCAGGATTTCACCTTTCATGTCTTTCTTTTTTCAACACTATCCTTTTGCGTCTGTCCCTCCTTTCCTCCCTCCCTCTTCTCTTTTTCTCTGTCTGTGCCATGTCTGTCTGTCTGTCTGTCCATCCATCGGTCTGTTCTGTGTTTGTCTGACACACTCAAAGTCATTTTTTTTTCTTCTTCTCTGAAGCATCACTGCGCATTGGCATTCTGCTGAGGAGGCGAGCAGGCTTGTGGCAAGCACTGATGCTTTTATCTGGTAATTTACGACAGAAAAAGCGTCAGATTTTCCCAGGTCTCAACACTTCAGAAGGCCCAGTGCATGTGCAGGGGGGTGGGAGTGGGTGGGGGTGGGGGTGGGGGGGGGGGAGGCTTTATTGTGCGCGTCCATTTCACATGCGATGGATGGTTTTCCTTGCGGGCCGTTGTTCTCTTTCCATTGTCTGGAACACGATGCCGGAGTGATGGCCGGCATGCTACCTGTTGCGATAGAAGGAGATTGAGTTATCTGAGTTCAATTACATTTCGGATCAAATATTAGCATGCTTCCTTCGATCCCTTCACCCCCTCCCCCCACCCCCCACCACCTCCCGCATCCCCTTGTCTCTCTCCACACTCTCTAAACACTTTCTCGAAACAGGATTGGTGATAGATTTTTAGGAGAGAAAGAACGTAGAGTAGTGAAAAGATGATGCCACGGTTTTTTTTTTTAAAATACTTATTTTGTGTGTGGGTCGTGCGTCGTGGCGCTGGTCGTGTGTGTGTGTGTGTGTGTGTGTGTGTGTGTTCAAAGATGTCGAAGAAGTCCGAATAATACTATACTGATAATAAAACAGATATAATGATAACTGAAAGTAGAAAAAAAAAACGATTTGGTATGGCTGAGTCACCTAATCAGTCAAACTGAGTGAAATGACAGCTGAAGAGGAGTACAGACAGAGCAACACGCTTCAAAGGAAACCCAAGATACAAGAACCACTCAAAACGGGGGGCAAAGGAATGATAAGTTAAAACACAACAGACACCATACAAGTGACTTCTCCACAGATAATCATGTCTCCTTCAGACATCTACACAACAGACACAAAATCCACACAGTAACACTCCCCAGATGACTTCCATGACAAGAATCACAGCGTATAAAGCGTGAATGGGGGACATTTTTCTTCCATCGTCCATCATTCCACACAGAGGAAAGCAGGGTATGAACCCGCAACATGGAGACGTGGACAGACAGGTCATTCACTGGGGCACGGACCTCTGCGCTTGACCGCCACACCTGGTGCTCCACCCAATGTCCTGGCCTTTCTAACCCTTCGTGAATAGTGAGAGGAACAGGAGGAAATCAGAGCAGCGACACGGTGAGTGGTGATGGGGCGTTATACAGGCGAAGTGAAAGGAACAAGAACTAGAACAGAGGCACGGAGAGTGCTGGCACTTTGCTGGCAAAGTGGAGGAAACAGGAAATGAGAACAGTGGCACGTTCAGTGCAGTGACTGCACTTCATTAATTACAAGAGTGAGGGTATTAGAAGAAGGCAGAACAATGACACCGCAAAGGGACGGCATTTTGTCGCAATAGAGCGGATGATAAGTCTGAACAGTGGCACGGAGGGCGGTAAAACTTTACTGGAAGAGTGAGAGAAAGGAGACGGCAGACCGGAGGGACATTGAGCGATGGCACTTTATGGGAAGAATTAGAGGAACAAGGAGAAGGTAGAACAGTGCCACTGAGACCCAGCCTCCACTTGTTCCTTAATCCGCTAATAATGATGATAATGATAATAATTATAACAACAATAATAATAACAATAACAATAATAATAATAATAAAGAGGACAATTTCTATAGCGCCCATCCTAACAACGTAGGCTACAGGGCGCTTTACAAGTTTTAACAATTCAACATCTAGAAAATATAAGCAGGACACACACACACACACACACACACACACACACACACACACACACACACACACACACACACACACACATATATATAAATATATATATATATATATATATATATATATATATAATATGCACGCACGTACGCACACAGCACACATGCGCGCGCACAGACAGACAGACAGACAGACAGACAGACAGACAGACAGGCACACACACACACACACACACACACACACACACACACACACACACACACACACACACACACACTGGAACATAATGCTGCATACATAAACACACTATATAACACGGTGAACAGCTCATGTGTACAGGAGCAAAGTGTGCAAGTGATCGAAACGTGAACTCAAAACACGACTGGTGACAGCAGAACACATCTAGGAGCCATGATCGTCTTGCGACCTGTTCCCCTCACAGAGTAGAGAGAGGGAGGATAGGAGGGGGGACGGCTGGTCCTTCTCTGAACATCTTCTGCTGCCATGCTCTCCCTGAAGTTCCTGACTGCTGGAGAGTGAGGGGGAAAAAGAAGTTGAAACAGGGGAGGGTGGTGATGGTGATGGTAGTTTAATGGAGGAGTGAGGGAAACAAAGTTAGAACCGTGGCACTGAAGGTGATGACAGTGAATTGGAACAGGTAGGACAACAAGACATGAGAACAATGGCAAGAAGGCTGATGACAGTGAATTGGAACAGGTAGGACAACAAGACATTACAACAATGGCAAGGAGGCTGATGACAGTGAATTGGAACAGGTAGGACAACAGAAATTAGAACAATGGCAAGAAGGCTGATGACAGTGAATTGGAACAGGTAGGACAACAAGACATGAGAACAATGGCAAGAAGGCTGATGACAGTGAATTGGAACAGGTAGGACAACAAGACATTACAACAATGGCAAGGAGGCTGATGACAGTGAATTGGAACAGGTAGGACAACAAGACATGAGAACAATGGCAAGGAGGCTGATGACAGTGAATTGGAACAGGTAGGACAACAAGACATGAGAACAATGGCAAGGAGGCTGATGACAGTGAATTGGAACAGGTAGGACAACAAGACATGAGAACAATGGCAAGGAGGCTGATGACAGTGAATTGGAAGAGGTAGGACAACAAGACATGAGAACAATGGCAAGGAGGCTGATGACAGTCTGTTGGAAGAGGTAGGACAACAAGACATGAGAACAATGGCAAGGAGGCTGATGACAGTCTGTTGGAAGAGGTAGGACAACAAGACATGAGAACAATGGCAAGGAGGCTGATGACAGTCTGTTGGAAGAGGTAGGACAACAAGACATGAGAACAATGGCAAGGAGGCTGATGACAGTCTGTTGGAAGAGGTAGGACAACAAGACATGAGAACAATGGCAAGGAGGCTGATGACAGTCTGTTGGAACAGGTAGGACAACAAGACATGAGAACATTGGCAAGGAGGCTGATGACAGTCTGTTGGAACAGGTAGGACAACAAGACATGAGAACAATGGCAAGGAGGCTGATGACAGTGAATTGGAACAGGTAGGACAACAAGACATGAGAACAATGGCAAGGAGGCTGATGACAGTCTGTTGGAACAGGTAGGACAACAAGACATGAGAACAATGGCAAGGAGGCTGATGACAGTGAATTGGAACAGGTAGGACAACAAGACATGAGAACAATGGCAAGGAGGCTGATGACAGTGAATTGGAACAGCTAGGACAACAAGAAATTACAACAATGGCAAGGAGGCTGATGACAGTGAATTGGAACAGCTAGGACAACAAGAAATTACAACAATGGCAAGGAGGCTGATGACAGTGAATTGGAACAGCTAGGACAACAAGAAATTACAACAATGGCAAGGAGGCTGATGACAGTGAATTGGAACAGCTAGGACAACAAGAAATTACAACAATGGCAAGGAGGCTGATGACAGTGAATTGGAACAGGTAGGACAACAAGACATGAGAACAATGGCAAGGAGGCTGATGACAGTGAATTGGAACAGGTAGGACAACAAGACATGAGAACAATGGCAAGGAGGCTGATGACAGTGAATTGGAACAGGTAGGACAACAGAAATGAGAACAATGGCAAGAAGGCTGATGACAGTGAATTGGAACAGGTAGGACAACAGAAATGAGAACAATGGCAAGAAGGCTGATGACAGTGAATTGGAACAGGTAGGACAACAAGACATGAGAACAATGGCAAGAAGGCTGATGACAGTGAATTGGAACAGGTAGGACAACAAGAATGAGAACAATGGCAAGAAGGCTGATGACAGTGAATTGGAACAGGTAGGACAACAAGACATGAGAACAATGGCAAGAAGGCTGATGACAGTGAATTGGAACAGGTAGGACAACAAGAATGAGAACAATGGCAAGAAGGCTGATGACAGTCTGTTGGAAGAGGTAAGGGAACAAGAAGTGAGTACAATGGCACAGATGACGAACATGCATTCGAAGAGTGAGGGGAACAAAGTTAGAACTGTGGCACGGAGGATTATGACAGTTTATTGGAGGATTATGACAGTTTATTGGAGGATTATGACAGTTTTGAAGAGTTAGGAGAACAAAAATAGAAGATGGCACGGAGGATTTGACAATTTATTTGAAAAAAAAAGAACAAAAACAACAAAAAATGGCATAGAGGATTATCACAGTTAATTTGGAAGATGGAAGAGTTAGGAGGGAGGACAAGAAATTAGAACGGTGGCACCGAAGGTATGACAGTTTATCTGAAGAGTGTAGAACAAGGACACATTAGAACAGTGCACTAGGATGGAGATAATGGCAGTATTGGATGCATGGAAGAGTGAATAGAACGAAGTTGGAACAGATAGGATGCAGTACTGGAAGAGTAGAACGAAGTTGAACCTGCACTAGGGCATGGCAGTACTGGAAGAGTGAATAGAACGAAGTTGGAACATGGCACGTAGGGCATGGCAGTGACTGGAAGAGTGAATAGAACGAAGTTGGAACATGGCACGTAGGGCCATGGCAGTGCACTGGAAGAGTGAATAGAACGAAGTTGGAACACTGGCACGTAGGGCCATGGCAGTGCACTGGAAGAGTGAATAGAACGAAGTTGGAACACTGGCACGTAGGGCCATGGCAGTGCACTGGAAGAATGATGGAAGAAGAACAGTAGCACGGAGGATGACAACGGTTTAATGGACGCATTATGAAGGTAGACACGGGATAATAAAGGGGTTTGTTATACCTGACTGTCTCTCCATTTCTCAATAACACATCGACGAATACATACAACACACGCTGAGATGGAGAATCAGTTTTTGCATACAGTGACTACGGCAAGACCTATGTCCCGTCAGATCCTGCTGTTGGTAGAGTCATGGCTCGGAGACAGTGAAGTCACTCCGATCCTTGGCGTGCTTTTTCATGTATTCCAAAGACTGCATGGACAACTGGAACTACCATAGGTCCTAATACAGGAGCAGAGAAAAATGTAGTGTGAGCAACATCATCCCATTTAACACATCCTCTGCGCCCACTGTCTGTCATCTCAACTGCTTATGCATGGTTCTATGTTTCCTGTGGGAAAATGAGATCCTTGCCTGACATCATAGAGAATGTAGCCACCACACGTGTTGCCCTTGTGTCTTTTTTTCTTGTCATAAATCGTCTCCATCATCCACTTCCAAATTGTTCTTTGCCTATCTACCTCTCTGTTCAGCCATTTCACGATTTGTTTTATTTGTAAGATAACAAACAACCAGAAACATGAGAGAAGGAAGGAAGGAAGGAAGGAAGGAAGGAAGGAAGGAAGGAAGGAAGGAAGGAAGGAAGGAAGGAAGGAAGGAAGGAAGAACAACCAACCAACCAACCACAACCAACCAACCAACCAACCAACCACAACCAACGGACGATTCAGAAAATACAAAAGAAAGAAGGAAAGTGAGGAACACAGAGAAAAAGAAAGAAAGAAAGAAAGGTAGATAGAAAGAACGACAGAAAGAAGAAAAAAATAACTACATGATTATTTCCTGTCTGATTTCCTCCCATTTTGATATCATGACCACTTCGTCCATTTGTACAGGATGGATTGTCTGTGAGTCTGCCAGCTTAATGGTTGATATATGTGATGATATCAGGCTGGCTTCCTCGTCCATGTTTGTGACCATCATCATCTTGGTTCTGCTGTGTCAGACTTTACTTCCATCTCTGTGTTTTCGTACGCATATTTCAACCTGACTTTATCATTGTTTGGTGTTGCAAGCTGTGTATCTTTCGAACACCATCACGCACCAATTTCAGAATTTTGCTTCTCATTCATCTTCTATATTTAATAAAACTTGTAGGCCCTGTATCTGGAATTCTCTGTCCGTTTTTAAACGAGTGCCACTCCTGTGCCGATCGAGCGTTTGCTGTAGAAGAAACCTCGCACGGTACAGGGAAAAAAAAATCGATGGACCGATTTTGACCAGGTTGTTGTTCTGAAAAAAAAAAAAGTGATTCCAGAAGTGGGTGTTGCTGAGGGCTGATGATGTCAGCCTTATAAGGTTGCCGCTGTGATGAATATCCTCTGCTACCTCGTCCCCCTTTCCCCCTACCCCCCACCCCCGTCTCCCCCCCTCCAGCCATGTTCCACCCTTCTCTCCCTCCCCCCTCCTTTCCCTAGCCGACCCCCTGTTCCTGGCTTAAAGCGATCGTTGTGGTGAGTGGTCTTGTGTGGCTGTGTGCGGTGTGTGACAGGGTTCATACAGGTCTCCAAAAGTCTGGAAAAGTCTGGAACTTTGATGTCCATTTTCCAGGTCCTGGAAAAGTCTGGAAAATCGCACCATGGCCTGGAATAGCCTAGAAATTGAAGAATCAAGCATAATTGCTTGATATTATGCATGGCTGCTTTAATTTTCAGCATCATTTAGCGTTTATAATGTAAACAAAAATTATTCCGTGCCCTCAAAGGTGATATTTCGTCTCTTGTGCGTTTGTGTGTATAACATCACTTCAAGGCATTACGTTATGAACAAAGTCTTGAAAGTGGTATTGAAAATGCAGGTCTTGGCCTGGAAAAAGTCTGGAAAAATCTGGAATTTTTTATTTGCATTTCCTGTATGAACCCTGTGTGAGTTCGCCTTCTATTCTTTTCTTGTCAGGTTTTCTCACTAAAAGGTGAGCTCTGTGTTCGCGGTCTAATCTTGACCCTCGTTCTTCCTTCCTTCTTCGTCGTCTTCGTCGTCTTTCCTTCCATTCTTCCTCTTCTTCTTCTTCG
>CM065729.1:9614421-9636921 GCA_033310375.1 Conus canariensis
CAGACAGACAGACAGACATAGTTGAAGATTTAAGAGACTTGATTGTGACATGAGGAAAGCGTACAGACTTTCAGAAACAGAAATTTACTGGTCAGTTGAAACGTTCAACTAAGAAAAAAAAAATCTGCAAAGATCTGATGTGTTCCAAGCTCTCGTTTGTTCACAACACGAAGCATGTTACAACGCCCCTCACCATGGCTATGGTGTGTGGTCAAGTGTCTCCCAGACGGACGGACAGCGGGTTAGACCACCGGTCATCAGCCGTCAGGGAAAGGGGAGAGAGGTCAGAGCGGAGACCCTGGAATCTCCTCAGTGTCATATTAGTGTGACAGGGGCCGGGACGACAGGGAGATAAACGTCCCACGACCAATGACCGCACACAGCAGATCAATAACACCGTGAAGGATAGGAACAGGAATGACTCAGACTGGGAGGAATTCGCAGCAAAGTAGATAATACGCACAGGAAGCGATGAACTTCTGAGTCTTGGGTTCGAGACTTGCACGCTATTTCTCAATATGACCTCCCCACCCCCACCCTATCCCGACCCCTCCCACCTCCAGAACCCCAGTCTTGTACTTCTTTTGGCAGGGGCCGTTGGAGGCCGTCTTGAAAGGCTAACCCACCTCAGCATTTAGACGACGATGTAAGTTTTATTTTTGATTCTAAAATCATCTACAAAAGCAGCGTGGGCTTTGGACAATCCAGACAGTTTCCTGTGGTTGCAAGAACAATCTATTTTGTCTGACATTTTTTGTAAATGATTGAAGAATAGACATCAAAAGTCAGCTTGCTTAGCAGAGTAGTGCTGACAAGCTCAAACTCATCAAAATGGTCAACTTTCTTTCCATTCTTTTTTCTCCCTTTTCCCCTCTGCTACAGCTGTGAGATTTACCATTTGTGATCTTTTTTTTCACATGTGATATCTTCGACCCCAACAAGAAGGTAGTCCCATTCATTGATCAGGGATGACATAATCAAGACATCAATGTGATTATTCTTTTTCATCATCATCATCATCTCATCTTCTTCTTCTTCATACAGTTAGACAGCAACCCCAGAGGCGCTGACGAAGGCTGCTGTACGGCGGAAGCCCTCCAGAGATCCAGAGATCTTCTCCCTCGTCGTTATATGGCCAGGTCTCTGCTTTAAGCTTTGTATACGTAGCAGGAATTGTTCTACGTTACTTCTTATCTGATCTGTTGGCACACGATGGCTTACTCCCCTACCAGTGATAACATGCCGTTTTTTTATTTTGTATCTTTTGAAGGTATGCGTTCAGACACATGGCCTTGGTTTTACTTCTCATCCAAAGAACTTGGAGGCTGATGGAATCCACAGCGACGTTGAATCTACAGAGGAAATATCGGATCAGGCATCTTCCAGCCGGAATTGAGCCCAAGAGTCATGGATCACGAGAAGAATGCTTTGTCCTCTGGGGCGGAGTGGGCTCATCTTTCCATCAGTGACGAGGTTTGGGATTAGGCCAACATTCTTCGGGAATGCAAGTCATTTGCTATGTATTAAGTGTCCTTGACATTTAGTCCAAGAGATTTTGTCACCAAAAGCTAAAACTTTGAGTTTCCTTCAATTCTCTTTGTCAGAATGGCTTTGTCCACGTTGTCAAATCTTGCTTCATCAGCTATGTCGTCTTACCTTTTTTCCCCATTCATTTTGTATCTGTCGACATTACTTCCGGGATGTTTGTGTTGTTACTCCTGAACTTTCCTTTCACTTTACGCCAGGTTTTCTACTTGTTTGTCTCTTATCTTGGAGTTACTGTCTGATAACTGTCTTGCCAGGCGTATCTTGCCTCTCTTGACCTTTATGTTGAAGCGTTGGTGAGTCCCTCACCTTCATTTTTCAATCGACGTTATCTATATTACTTCAATATCTGTCCTTGTGTAAGCGGTTATCTCCCTTCCTCCTAACAGAATTACAGAGTGTGGTTGACACACAACACGGAGAGTTCACTGGTGTGCCTGCTAACAGAATTACAGAGTGTGGTTGACACACAACACGGAGAGTTCACTGGTGCGCCTGCTAACAGAATTACAGAGTGTGGTTGACACACAACACGGAGCGTTCACTGGTGTGTGGTGACACAAACACGGAGAGTTCACTGGTGTGCCTGCTACAGAATTAAGAGTGTGGTTGACACACAGCACGGGAGTTCACTGGTGCGCCTGCTAACAGAATTACAGAGTGTGGTTGACACACAACACGGAGAGTTCACTGGTGTGCCTGCTAACAGAATTACAGAGTGTGGTTGACACACAACACGGAGAGTTCACTGGTGTGCCTGCTAACAGAATTGCAGTGTGTGGTTGACACACAACACGGAGAGTTCACTGGTGTGCCTGCTAACAGAATTACAGAGTGTGGTTGACACACAACACGGAGAGTTCACTGGTGTGCCTGCTAACAGAATTACAGAGTGTGGTTGACACACAACACGGAGAGTTCACTGGTGTGTGGTTGACACACAACACGGAGCGTTCACTGGTGTGCCTGCTAACAGAATTACAGTGTGTGGTTGACACACAACACGGAGCGTTCACTGGTGTGTGGTTGACACACAACACGGAGCGTTCACTGGTGTGTGGTTGACACACAACACGGAGCGTTCACTGGTGTATGGTTGACACACAACACGGAGCGTTCACTGGTGTGTGGTTGACACACAACACGGAGCGTTCACTGGTGTGTGGTTGACACACAACACGGAGCGTTCACTGGTGCACCTGCTGTACAGGGCCTAAAGGAAAACAAGGCTACCGTCCAATGGCGGGCAAGATCACTGGTATACACAGTGCTTGCTTTTTGGTCATCTACATTGTTTTTAGACTCGGATAAATTGACTTATTATTTAGAATCAGAGGATCAATGGTGATTAATATAACCAAAAATGAAAATAAAAAGCACTCATAAGAAAAGGACACTTGGCAAAGGACGGGGATAGATCAGTAGGGTTTTTATTGAAGGGTAAGAATTTACTAGAAACAACCAATTGACCACGCAGAAGACAAATGTCCAGTTTTGAAATATAACAGTTTGATTGTTTTTCCAGAATGACTTAAAATCCAAAACTGGCGACACATTTCAACGACTTTACAGGCAGATAAAAATATTTGTGCACAGAAATGTGATCACCGACATTGAAAGTGCCTGTCCTCTGTGTGGTTCGACTTTCATTCCAAAGAGACCGGGGCTTAGGTACCGACATCTTTGAGCATGCAACACTGTTTTCCGCAATTGACACCAAGGTGCGGTCACTGTCACATACAGTACTGGCTCTGTTTACCACTTGATTGACATACAGGTGACATGACCATCACTGTCAACAATACCTGCTTGCCATCAAAACGTTCCATTTTCTCCCTTCAAAGCAGTTACCACTTATTTTGTTTTCTGGAGATTTAAGTCAAGTGGTCTGCACTGGAAGTTGAATCTGCCAGCTTCCTGGAAATATTCTCGTCAGAATTCGTTTCCCACTTTATTTCAACTTTTGATTCGTTACGTGCGTGTGTGTGTGTGTGTGTGTGTGTGTGTGGGTGTGTGTGTGTGTGTGTGTGGGGTGGGTGGGTGGGTGTAGGTGTGTAACTTCGCGCGGGAGTGTGTGGGTGGGTGGGTGGGTGGGTGGGTGGGTGTAGGTGTGTAACTTCGCGCGGGCGTGTGTGTGTGTGTGTGTGTGTGTGTGTGTGTGTGTGTGTGTGTGTGTGTGTGTGGGTGGGTGGGTGTAGGTGTGTAACTTCGCGCGGGCGTGTGTGGTGTGTGTGTGTGTGTGGTGTGTGTGTGTGTGTGTGTGTGTGTGTGTGTATTTAATTTCGTTTGTCCATCAAGTATCTCTTTACTTCACCCCGGAAAGGTCGGCGGTGTTTTGTTGTTACCTTAATCTCCCCTTGACTTTCTCGGTGCTGGCTTGGCTGCCTCTATCTCCTTCCTGTTCGTGGCAGTCAGTGTGTCATTCAGGCATCGCCTGGCTGGGCCGATCTCTCCCTCACTTGACCTTTATGCTGCAACGTTGATGCGTCTCTCACTTTTATTTCCTATCCACGCTGTCCAGGTTCACCTCAGTTCCTGTCGGTGCCCATGCAATTATATCCCTTCCTTCCCGCAGAATGAAAGAGTCCGCTCGACACAGGAAATCGATGGAGCAAGTTAAGTTCCGCTGTTGTCCCAGAAATGGATTTTAGAAGTCAATGTTGTGTTCACGGCAGATAGTGTCGGTGTCATAAGGCCGACGCTGTGAGGAATGCGCGCCAGTTTTCAGTTGATAGCTTTGGGGGGGAGGGGGAGTGTATTGTGGCGTCAGCTTCACTACTGTGTTGCTATGCGGATTAACTCTTTTCTTTTGTGCTATCTTTTACTAGAGTTTTGTTTTGTGGATGAGTATGTTAAGTCACTCAAACTGGTGTTCTGTTTGTAAAGTCAGGCGACTGTTGGTGGCAATGTAAACAAATGTTGAATGTAATTAATAGAGAATCACCAAGAAAACGTAGACAAACGAATCGTTTGTCTACGTTTTCTTGGCGGTTCGCTATTAATAACAATAGAAAATTGGTGTTCTATAGTGCGAATAAGTCCATTGTAGAGTCACTTTAGCTATCATGTAGTATATTATTGTGTGATTTAGTATGCTGTTGTGGTACGTGATAGAGTGTGTAATAGTGTGAGTCAGTATGTTGCTCTGTAGCTCTAACCAGCGAATGATGATGTGACTTAGTGTGTTGTTGTATCACTCTCGCCAGTGTTTTGTGCAGGTTACTGTGTTGTTTCACTCACAGTATTGTGTTGTGTGAGTGTGTAGTGTGGATTGGTGTGTCGTTGCCACACTCACGTCTGTGTCGTTTTTGTCACTGTGGTGTTTCGTGAGTCTTTGTAGTGTTGCATGAGTTCATGCTGTGTTGCCACTCTCACTTGTGGTTGTTATGAGTTAGTGTTCTGTGACGTCACATTCACTAGTGCTTTGTTATGTAGATACCGTATTGTGTTGTTATTCTCACTAATGTGATGCGTGAGTTTGTGTGGTGTTGCAACATTCGTGTTGTTAGTTACGGTTTCATTGTTTGAGTTAGTGTGTGTGTGTGTGTGGTGGGGGGGGGGGGGGGGGGGGGGCTGTGTCACACTCACTAGTGTATTGCTGAATGGGTTATGTTATTATTCTTCTCTTGCTAGTGTGATGTGTGAGTGAGTTTGTGGTGTAGTGTCACATTGACTAGCATGTTGTTAAGTGACTGAATGTTCTGTCGTGTCAGCGGTGTGTTGTTTGATTTAGTGCGGTGTTGTGTGAGGTAGTACAAAGCTGAAGAGTCAATTTCTGTGATGTCTTGCTTGTTGGTGTGTTGTGTGAGGTTACAAAGCTGTAAGAGTCATTGTTGTCATGTCTTTTGGTGTGTTGTGTGAGGTAGTACAAAGCTGAGAGAGTCATTGTTGTGATGTCTTGTTGGTGTGTTGTTGAGTAGTACAAAGCTGAGAGAGTCATTGTTGTGATGTCTGCTTGTTGGTGTGTTGTGTGAGGTAGTACAAAGCTGAGGAGTCATTGTTGTGATGTTGTGGGTGTTGTGTGAGGTAGTACAAAGCTGAGAGAGTCATTGTTGTGATGTCTTGCTTGTTGGTGTGTTGTGTGAGGTAGTACAAAGCTGTAAGAGTCATTGTTGTATGTCTTGTTGTTGTGTGTTGTGTGAGGTAGTACAAAGCTGAGAGTCATTGGTGAGTCTTGTTGTGTTTGTGTGAGGTCAACTAGAGTCTTGCTGTGTGTTTGTGTGGTGTGTTGTTGAGGTAGTACAAAGCGAAGGTCATGCTGTGATGTCTTGCTTGTTGGGTTGTGTATGTACAAAGCTGTAAGATCATGTGTTTCTGTTGTTGGTGTGTTGTGTGAGGTAGTACAAAGCTGAGAGAGTCATTGCTGTGATGTTCTTGTTGGTTGGTGTTGTGTGAGGTAGTACAAAGCTGAGAGAGTCATTGCTGTGATGTCTTGCTTGTTGGTGTGTTGTGTGAGGTAGTACAAAGCTGAGAGAGTCATTGCTGTGATGTCTTGCTTGTTGGTGTGTTGTGTGAGGTAGTACAAAGCTGAGAGAGTCATTGCTGTGATGTCTTGCTTGTTGGTGTGTTGTGTGAGGTAGTACAAAGCTGAGAGAGTCATTGCTGTGATGTCTTGCTTGTTGGTGTGTTGTGTGAGTAGTACAACTGAGAGTCATTGTTGGTCTTTGTGTTTTGTGGTAAAGCTAGAAGCATGTTTTGCTTTTTGTTGTTGAGTGTACAACTAAGGCATGCTTATTCTTCTTGTTGGTGTGTTGTGTAGGTAGTACAAGCGAAGAGTCATTGTTTGATGTCTTGCTTGTTGGTTTGGGAGTAGTACAAACTGAAAGTCATTGTGTATGTCTGCTTGTTGGTGTGTGTGTGAGGTAGTACAAAGCTGAGAAGTCATTGTTTGATTCTTTTGTGTGTTTGTGAGATGACAAAGCTGAAGAGTCATTGTGTGATTCTGTGTTGGTTGTTTGAGTATACAAAGCTGAGAGAGTCATTGTTGTGATGTCTTGCTTGTTGGTGTTTGTGTGAGGTAGTACAAAGCTGAAGAGTCATTGTGTGATGTCTTGCTGTGTGTGTTGTGAGGTAGTACAAACTGAGAGAGTCATTGTTGTGGTGTCTTGTTGTGTGTTGTGTGAGTAGTACAAAGCTGAGAGAGTCATTGTGTGTGTCTTTGTTGTGTGTTGTGTGAGTAGTACAAAGCTGAAGAGTCATTGCTGTGATGTCTTGCTTGTTGTGTGTTGTTAGGTATACAAAGCTGAGAGAGTCATTGCTGTGATGTCTTGCTTGTTGGTGTGTTGTTGAGTAGTACAAAGCTGAGAGAGTCATTGCGTGAGTCTTCTTTTGGTGTGTTTGTAGGTAGTACAAAGCTGAGAGAGTCATTCTGTGATGTCTGCTTGTGTGTGTTTGTGAGGTAGTACAAAGCTGAAGAGTCATTGCTGTGATGTCTTGCTTGTTGTGTGTTGTGTGGGTAGTACAAAGCTGAGAGAGTCATTGCTGTGATGTCTTGCTGTTGTGTGTTGTGTGAGGTAGTACAAAGCTGAGAGAGTCATTGCTGTGATGTCTTGCTTGTTGGTGTGTTGTGTGAGGTAGTACAAAGCTGAAGAGTCATTGCTGTGATGTCTTGCTTGTTGTGTGTTGTGTGAGGTAGTACAAAGCTGAGAGAGTCATTGCTGTGATGTCTTGCTTGTTGGTGTGTTGTGTGAGGTAGTACAAAGCGAGAGAGTCATTGGTGATGTCTTGCTTGTGGTGTTGTGTGAGGTAGTACAAAGCTGAGAGATCATGCTGTGATGTCTGCTGTTGTGTGTTGGTGAGTAGTACAAAGCTGAAGAGTCATTGTGTGATGTCTTGTGTTGTGTTGTGTGAGTAGTACAAAGCTGAGAGAGTCATTGCTGTGATGTCTTGCTTGTTGGTGTGTTGTGTGAGTAACAAGCTGAGAGTCATTGCTGTGATGTCTTGCTTGTTGGTGTTTGTGTGAGGTAGTACAAAGCTGAAGAGTCATTGCTGTGATGTCTTGCTTGTTGGTGTGTTGTGTGAGTAGTACAAGCTGAGAGAGTCATTGCTGTGATGTCTTGCTTGTTGGGTGTTTGTAGGTTACAAACTGAAGAGTCATTGCGTAGTCTGCTTGTTGGGTGTTTGTGAGTATACAAAGCTGAAAGTCATTGCTGTGATGTCTCTTGTTGGTGTGTTGTGTAGGTACAAAGCGAGGAGTCATTGTGGATGTTGGTTTGTTGAGTATACAAGCAGAGAGCTTGTGTGATTCTTCTTGTTGGTTGTTGTAGGTATACAAAGCGAAGAGTATTGGTGATGTCTTGTTGTGTGTGTTTTGGTAGTACAAAGCTGAGAGAGTCATTTGTGATGTTGCTTGTTGTGTGTTGTGTGAGGTATACAAAGCTGAAGATCATTGCGTGATGTCTGTTGTTTGTGTTGTTGGTAGTACAAGCTGAGAAGTCATTGCGTGAGTCTGTGTTGGTGTTTGTGTGAGTAGTACAAAGCGAGAGAGTCATGTGTGTGTCTTGCTTGTTGTGTTTGTGTGAGGTACAACGAGAGACATTGCTGTGATGCTCTTGGTGTGTTGTGGAGTAGTACAAAGCGAGACATTGTGTGATGTCTGTTGTTGTTGTGTGAGAGTACAAAGCTAGAGAGTCATTGTGAGTCTTCTTGTTGGTGTTGTGTGAGTAGTACAAAGCGAGAGTCATTGGTGATGTCTTCTTTTTGTGTTGTGTGAGGTAGTACAAGCTGAGATCATTGCGTGATGTCTTTTGGTGTGTGTGTGAGGTATACAAAGCTGAAGAGTCATGTTTCTTGTTGTGTGTTGTTGAGGTAGTACAAAGCTGAGAGAGTCATTGTGTGATGTCTTGTTGGGTGTTGTGTAGGTAGTACAAACGAGAGTCATTGCTGTGAGTTCTTGTTGGTTGTTGTTGAGGTAGTACAAAGCTGAAAGTCATGCTGTGATGTCTGCTTGTTGGGTTGTGTGAGTAGACAAAGTGAAGTCATTGCTGGATTCTGTTGGTGTGTGTGTGAGGTGTACAAAGCTGAAGAGTCATTGTGTGATGTCTTGCTTTTGGTGTTTTGTGAGTGTACAAAGCTGAGAGTCTTGCTGTGATGTCTTGTTGTTGGTGTGTGTTGGTTACAAAGCGAAGAGTCATTGGTGTGTCTTGTTGGTGTGTTGTGTGAGAGACAAAGCTGAGAGTTTGTGTGGTCTTGCTGTTGGTGTTGAGGTTCAAAGCTAAGAGTCATTGTTAGTCTGCTGTGGTGTGTGGTGAGGTATACAGCGAAGAGCTGCTGTGTGTTGGTGAGTAGTACAAAGCTGAAGAGTCATTGCTGTGATGTCTTGCTTGTTGGTGTGTGTGTGAGGTAGTAAAGCTGAGAGAGTCATGCTGTGATGTCTTGCTTGTTGGTGTGTTGTGTGAGGTAGTACAAAGCTGAGAGAGTCATTGCTGTGATGTCTTGCTTGTTGGTGTGTTGTGTGAGGTAGTACAAAGCTGAGAGTCATTGCTGTGATGTCTTGCTTTGGTGTGTTGTGTGAGGTAGTACAAAGCTGAGAGAGTCATTGCTGTGATGTCTTGCTTGTTGGTGTGTTGTGTGAGGTAGTACAAAGCTGAGAGAGTCATTGTTGTGATGTCTTGCTTGTTGGTGTGTTGTGTGAGGTAGTACAAAGCTGAGAGAGTCATTGCTGTGATGTCTTGCTTGTTGGTGTTTGTGTGAGGTAGTACAAAGCTGAGAGAGTCATTGTTGTGATGTCTTTGTTGGTGTGTTGTGTGAGGTAACAAAGCTGGAGAGTCATTGTGTGATGCTTGCTTGTTGGTGTGTTGTGTGAGGTAGTACAAAGCTGAGAGGTCATTGCTGTGATGTCTTGCTTGTTGGTGTGTTGGTGAGGTAGTACAAAGCTGGGAGTCATTGCTGTGATGTCTTGTTGGGTGTGTGTAGGTAGTACAAGTGAGAGAGTCATTGTGTGATGTGCTTGTTGGTGTGTTGTGTGAGGTAGTACAAAGCGAAGAGTCATTGCTGTGATGTCTTGCTTGTTGTTGTTGTGTGAGGTAGTACAAGCTGAGAGAGTCATTGCTGGATGTCTTGCTTGTTGGTGTGTTGTGTGAGGTAGTACAAAGCTGAGAGTCATTGCTGTGATGTCTTGCTTGTTGGGTGTGTTGTGTGAGGTAGTACAAAGCTAGAGAGTCATTGCTGTGATGTCTTGCTTGTTGGTGTGTTGTGTGAGGTAGTCAATAGCTGTGAGAGAGTCATGCTGTGAGGTTCTGTTGGTGTGTTGTGTGAGGTAGTACAAGTGAGGAGTCTGTGTGTGTTGTGTTGGTGTGTGTGGGGTTTAGTACAAGTGATTGCTGTAGAAGTCATTGCTGTGATGTCTTGCTTGTTGGTGTGTTGTGTGAGGTAGTACAAGCTGAGAGAGTCATTGCTGTGTGTTCTTGCTTGTTTGGTGTGTTGTGTTGAGGTTTTAGTACAAAGCTGAGAGAGTCATTGCTGTGATGTCTTGCTTGTTGGTGTGTGTTGTGTGGTAGTACAAAGCTGAGAGAGTCATTGCTGTGATGTCTTGCTTGTTGGTGTGTTGTGTGAGGTAGTACAAAGCTGAGAGAGTCATTGCTGTGATGTCTTGCTTGTTGGTGTGTTGTGTGAGGTAGTACAAAGCTGAGAGAGTCATTGCTGTGATGTCTTGCTTGTTGGTGTGTTGTGTGAGGTAGTACAAAGCTGAGAGAGTCATTGCTGTGATGTCTTGCTTGTTGGTGTGTTGTGTGAGGTAGTACAAAGCTGAGAGAGTCATTGCTGTGATGTCTTGCTTGTTGGTGTGTTGTGTGAGGTAGTACAAAGCTGAGAGAGTCATTGCTGTGATGTCTTGCTTGTTGGTGTGTTGTGTGAGGTAGTACAAAGCTGAGAGAGTCATTGCTGTGATGTCTTGCTTGTTGGTGTGTTGTGTCAGTTAGTGTGATGTTTTGGCACTGTCACTGGTGTGTTGGTTTGCTTAGCGTGTTGTTCGAGTTAGTGTGTTGCGTGAGTTAGTGTGTAGCTTTATGAGTCAGTGGTGCGTTAACACTCCTCGATGTGTTGTGTGTGTGTTAGTGGGGTGTTGTGTGAATTGTTGTTGTTGTGTTATTTTCATTAGCGTGTTGTTTAATATAGTGTCTTGTGTCTCTTTCATCGGTGTATGAACTAGTGTGTTTTTCTTGTATCATCTCGCTGATGTGTTTTCGTGTGAGTTAGTGTGTTGTTTCAGTCCCACTGGTGTGTTGTTGCGTGAGTTAGTATGTTGTTGTTGGACCACTCTTCCCCATGTGTCGTTGTATGATTTTGTATGTGGCGTCAATCTTCCTAATGTTTTGTCAAAGTTAGCGGAGCCGGAATAGCTCAGTTGGTAAAGCGCCGGACTCGTAATCCAAGGGTTGCGGGTTCGAATCTCCGCCGGGCCGAGAGAGAAAGAAAGGGAGAGAGAGAGAGCGTGTTGTGTGTGTGTGTGTGTGTGTGTGTGTGTGTGTGTGCGTGCGTGCGTGCGTGCGTGCGTGCGTGCGTGCGTGTGGTGTGTGTGGTTGTGTGTGTGTGTGTGTGTGTGTGCGCGCGCGCGCACTCACGCGCATGTGTGAGTGAATGTGTGTGTGTGTGCGTGTGTGTGCGTGCGTGCGTGCGTGCGTGCGTCCGTTAAAGCAAACAGAGCTGTAATAAGAACAAGCCACTGACACTGGGCAGACAGAAGCAGTCGTGTACTCCGTTATTCACTGAATCACTTTACTTGATGTATTGTCTCTGTTAGTATAGGATCCCTTGTCCTTCTGTTGACATGACACAGTTTAAATTGTAGTATCAGACAGTTCTGATCGGTGTGTGTGCTCATTACGCGAAATTACGTTTCCTGTTCTTCATATTACTAACAAGATCAGAGTAGGTGGCCATCTTCAGGCTGCGGACAGGCCACAACCGCCTGAACTATCACCTCTTTACCAAGTTCAGGATCGGTCAGTCAGACCAGTGCCCATGCCTGACCGACAGTATGACAACAGCACATCTACTGCAGGATTGCCCGTTGCATATGAAGCTCTGAGACAACAGATATGGACGGAGCAAACATCAGTGGAGAGGAAGCTCTACGGTGCCCTTGGGGACCTACAGCGCACGGTAGCATTCGTCAGGGGAGCTGGCGTTCCCATCTAGAGTGTTGGAGAAGGAGAAGAAGAAGAAGACATTTGCTGTTAGTGGAAGTTTGAGTTATTCTGTCAGTGGATATCAGCAGCAGTGAGTTTGGCATATAAGGTATATACATAAACTTTTCGAAGTTCGCAAAGGTCTGCCCTAACTTCAGCTCAGACATCGAAGCTGCAGATTGTAACAGTAATTGTCTTCCATCTCTGTCCTGCATCTTGTTGGTGGTCGGTTAGTGATTCCTGGTCTGCTCCTTTACATGGTGTGTATTCTGACTCTAACTGACCTGAATCCCTCGTTATTGTTTTTGTTTTGTTATTTGTGTCTTTTCATGTTTACCTTACAGCCTTTTCATACTTCTCGACGTTTAGATTTTAATGTTGGATGATTTTTACACTTGAGTATTCCCAACACGTTCTTAAAATTTGCTCGGCTTTGTCGTCTGTGTCTGGACATCTTCGATTGAAATCCAGTTTGTCATGCCATGTCTGTCTCTCCCTCTCTTGATCTCAATAGTTGAACGCCGGTGAGTCTCTCACGTTCGTTTTTCATCAATTTTGATCAAGTTTCAGTTCAGTGCCTTTCAGTGATGTGCAATTCTCTCCCTTTGTCGTAGGCGTGTTGGAAAGTCTGCTCGACACGCGAAATAGCTGGCCAAAGTTAGACTTCGTTGTCGTCCGCGAGATGGGATTTAGAAGTCGTTGTTGTGGTGAGGGGAGATTACGTCAGCGTTATGAGGCTGTGTCTGTGATGGACCCCCCCCCTCCTTTTTATCCCTTCCTTTGGTGCCCCTCCGTCCCTTCTCCCTTCATTTAAGATGACCTTTTTAGGGCAGAATGAACGTATTTGTGTCAGGAGTCGGCCATTGTGGTTTTTCTCATGCTGGAGTCAAGGATGGACTGAATCCTCTTTCTCGATGTCTTTCCTTAGAAAGGTCATCGCTTTGTTCCGGTTTTACGTTGCTTCCCTTCATTATCTTCTATGTCTTGTTCTTACAGGACTCATTTCTGGCTCTTTGCTGTAAAGACAACGCTCAGATGGCTTTTGAGGTTAGTGGGATCGCAGCGTTTCATTTCTGCTAATTCTTCTCTTTAAAGATAATGCTGAGATGGCTATTCGGGGTCAGCTGGAATGCTGTGACGGTAATTGATCTGACTGTCTGATCATTGATCCTTTTGTTGTTCGTAACGTACATCCTTCATCTCCCTCCCTTCCATTCTGTCTTGATGACTGATTGATCAGTTAATGAGTTGGTCCATTACTGATTGATCAGTTAATGAGTTGGTCCATTTTTCCAGTACATAGTATGTCTTTATCATCTCTTCCTGGTCAATATTTTGTAAGTGTCAGCCTAATCTTTTTGACCAGTCACGTGTATAATCAACTTTTGACAAATGTGTGTGTGTGTGTGTGTGTGTGTGTGTGTGTGTGTGTGTGTGTGTGTGTGTGTGTGTGTGTGATGAGAGAGAGAGAGGAGAGAGAGAGTGTAGTGTGTGTGTGTGTGTGTGTGTGTGAGAGAGAGAGAGAGAGAGAGAGAGAGAGAGAGAGTGTGTGTGTGTGTGTGTGTGTGTGTGTGTGTGTGTGTGTGTGAGAGTGTGTATGTGTGTGTGTGTGTGTGTGTGTGTGTGTGTGTGTGTGTGTGTGTGTGTGTGTGTGTGTGTGTGTGTGTGTGAGAGAGAGAGAGATACGGATACGGATGATTTATTCAATATAGGCCACGGCCCCTTATGAAGGGGTGGATTACACATGCACATAAAGTGATACCATAAACATATCAAGAAAAAAGGAATGAAAAACAGTACTTAGTCAAGAACATGCTAAGCTCCGGCGTTTAGAAGCTTTATATAAGTACAATGCAAGCTTTTTTACATTTTCTTTAGTGCAAGACATGAGTAAGATGAGTCTAAACAAGGATGGTTGTCGATAATAACTAGAAGGAATGAATTCATCTCTAAGATCACTCAAGGCAGTACACTGCAGTATAAAATGAACTTCATTTTCACACGCGTTTTTACATAATGGACAGGTAAGATCAGCATTGGAATGTTGCCTGTAACGAAAATGATGAACTAAGATATCCGATATTCCAAATCTAAACCTTGTCACTATAAATTTCAGATGTCTGTCCATTTTCATTGACAAGTAAGTCGGAATACAGTGTAAGGAGTTATATTGTCTATACAAATCAAATCTAGCACTATCATTCATGTGAGAATTCCATTCTTGCCATCTGCTATCAACCAGCCTGGCACGGAGCGTTCGAATAAAGGTCGGCTCATCTCCTACTCCTTGATTTAACCAGGCATACCCAAAACCCAGTTCATGTAATCTAATTCTCATTTTCGTGGCCCAGTTTATTTTTCCCCTGGCATCTAGGTTACGTAGCATGTTGTAAGCTTTCTTCGGTAATCTACAATCATTCATTTGTATCAGTTTTAACCAGTACTTAATACATCTAACTGTGGAATTCAAGTATATTGGGTATCTATTAGTTTCCCCGTAAACCAAATCATTGGACGTTTGTATTGACACACCAAGGAACCTCTTCAGGGCAAATAAATGGACTTTCTCACAATCGACTGCAGCTTTATCCAAACCCCAAATTTCAGCACCGTATTGAACAATGGGTTGGATTTGGGAGTCAAATAATTTCACAAATACTTCGAATGACTGATTTCCTAAACTTGATAGTTTCCTCATTATACACAAAACAGCGTGCTTTGCTTTACTCGCAAGATCTTTACAAGCAAAGTTAAAACTTAATCGGGTTGAAAAATAGATTCCCAAATATTTGTATACATTCACGACTGGCATAGTTATTCCGTTATAATTCCAGTGTTCTCTTGCTCCCAAATAGCCACCCTTTCTGAATACAATTATATTACTCTTCTGCATATTTACTTTCAGTTGTAGAGAAGCAGCAGCGCGCCCTAAATTATTCAACTGTGTTTGTAAACCAATAACTGTTTCAGATAACAAAACAACATCGTCTGCTAGAAGAAGTATAAACAGTTCTAAAAGGTCCTCCGTAAATTGGGCTCCATGTCTACCATTATTTATAACTACAGATGTTAATTCGTTAATAAACAAAGAAAAAAGAATAGGACTGCATACGTCACCTTGTTTAACACCAGTAGTACACATAATATAATCTGTCAATTTCCCTCTACTTCTTACTCTAGATTTTACACAGTTATACATACTTACTATACATTTAAATAATTTACCATGAATACCATTTTTTAACAAAATAGGCCATAAGATGCTTCTGTTAATAGAATCGAAAGCTTTTTCAAAATCAATGAAAGCAACATATAGTTTACGATTGAAAGAGAATTGCTTTTGAATAAACGCCATCAGGGTAAACATATGATCAACAGTAGAATAATTATGTTTAAATCCAGCTTGGTATTCTCCCGTAAGATTATTTTCCTCTACCCATTCCTGTAACCTACGGTTAATGATAGTGCTATACAACTTACTAGAAGCATCACAAAGAGAAATGCCACGGTAGTTATTGGGATTGTTTGCATTTCCTTTCTTGTACAGGGGTATAATAATGGATTCCGACCAATTCTCAGGATAAATTCCTTTATCAAATAGAGAGTTGAAAAATGTTACTAAAAAATGCAAAATAGGATCAGATTTACTACAGTATTTCAAGAACTCTCCAATAATACCATCGGTCCAGCAGCTTTATGGTGTTTAATTTTCCTCATGGCATACAAAACTTCTTCTTTGGAAATTGGGCGATTAAAATACATTTCAATTTCTTCATTATGTTCACATCGTAATATATCATCAACACTTGTATTGTTTGTCAGTAGTGTTTTGAAATGGTCGAACCAAGTATCTATACTGATGCTATTTGGAGGCTGATTTTGTTTTAAAGAAATCTTTTTCACAGTGTCCCAAAACTGTTTTTGACTATTTACAGATGATAATAATTCTGACATTAAATTTTCATTAAACTGTTTTCTCTTTCTCTTTTGTAAATGCTTATATTCACGTCTTGCCTTGCAATACTCGTGCCGATCTTCAGCGTCATGCGAACGCAGAGATTTATTCAGCAATCCACGAACATGTGATTTACAGGCTCTGCACTCTGCATCAAACCAGTCTTTAGGTCTGTCACTTTTCATACATCTTACTTGTTTTCTCATGCATTCCCCAGCTTCCCTTATACATATGTTAAAGTAACACAGTGCTTCGTTGATGTCAAAATCAATTAAACTGATTGCAAACGCCATTTTATCGTGGAAATGTTTTGAAGTCATATTATCACAAAATACATGTATATAATCATCATTCCACACATATTTTTCCATGATGAAGCTATTCGTATCTAAACTAGTATTTGGGTTATTATCTTCACGATTGACATGAAATTCAACAGGCAAATGGTCCGATTCAATACGTTCACACACGTTCAGCACACACGAATCACTTAAACACGCAAATAATTCACAAGACATCATAAAATAATCATTAACACTGCAACCATTTTCTGACACGTATGTGTAGCGACCTTCAAGGTCGCCATGACACAATCCATTAAGTATACACAAATCTACAGCAGTAAACATATTCAATAACAACTTACCATAATTATTCAACGATTTATCCTGGGAACATCTACAAACATTTAATGAATGACTCGCACATTGCAACTCGAAAATATTATCATTATCTACTCTCTGACAAACATGTGAAATGTTAGAAGTTCTGCTATTCATATCTCCACACAACAACACATACACATCATCATATGTCAATATACAATCAGTTATGTAATCCTCCAGAAGCGCTATACCATTTTCAGTCTCAAAATAAACATAATACGGCGAACCCTCAGGAGGTACATAGGAATAAATATATAGAATATCTTTGTCCAGATCAAACAAGTGCTTTTTAATAAGAAATGCACCACAGTTTCGAGATTTGATATGAACTTGTTCAACATATGGTAAAAAAGTCATTTCTAATCAGACATATTAAACCACCAGATCGCCTCCCCTGAGTCGTAAATTTTACTGCAGGAACACAAACTGTTGAAAATCCAGCAAATATATTAGAATTAAATTCCTCAAGAAATGTTTCTACCAGACATATAAAATCAAAAGAACAAACATACGAAACAAAATCCTTATCATTAAGTTTAGATAATAGACCATTAACGTTCCAGTGCAGAAAGGAAACGGCGCGTTTTTCTTTATTGCCAGCAACAGAATTCAAAACATTATTATTCAATCGATCACTCGGAAACGTTTCATCTTTTCCAGTCACTGAAACAGGCTCTCCTCCACGAATCAGTTCAACACACGGCAAAACACAGCACGCCCCCTCAACGACAGAATCACAGTTCACGTTGTCATTTACAAAATCACGTGCGGGCTTCGTGTCACTCACAAGCACCCCAGGCGATGACACCGGTGTCACGTCACCTGTTGTCTCCTGGCTGAAATTCTCCGCGGAGGAGATGTTACACAGGGACCGGCCGTCTACCTATCTAACTTCTACTAGTCTCTCCACGTTATCCACAGAGAACTTCTTGCCGTCGATTAACAGGTAGTCATAGATCATTGTCACTCTCTTTCCTTCCTGTCGTGCTTTCTTCAGGTGTGGCGTCAGTCTTCGTCGAATGTCTCTCACACCTCTGGAGAAGTCCTCGTTGATGAAAACATTCTGTCCTCGTAGATTACGTTTGGATTTCAGAATGTCCACTTTCTGTTTATAGAACGTACATCGTGCGATGATTGGCGAGACCTGCTTCCGTTAAGTCGATGTACCCTGTCAAACTCGATGGTGTCTGTCAGGCCAAGCTTGTCGGTAATCAGGTCATGGAGCATTCCTTCACAAATGGCGTTGGTTTCATTTTCTCTTCGAGGAAGTCCATAGAACAGAAGATTGTTACGTTTAGAACGCCCCTCCAAATCGTCGATCTTCTTGTCGCATTCAGTCACTCTCTTCATCAGATCGATGTTGGACGTTGTCAGTTCCTGGTTTTCTTTCTTCAGCTCACTCATCTCTTCTTTCAGTGCCCTAATTTCGTTTTGCATAGCCAGATTATCGTCACGCAAGTCACGGATTTCCTTCTTCACATCATCCGTCTTTGCGTTCATTTGGTCGCCTATCGTTTTCATGGTCGCCACGACATCAGTCAGGGTCAGACTCAGGGGCTGGGAAGTCACAGACGCGGGGGAATCAGCCAGGTTTTCCATGCTGACTCTGCGACTTGCTCCTGCACTGCTCAACCGTGACTGTCGTGTACTGCTCTTTCCTGGAAGAGGGTTGGGTCCTGGATTACTCTCTACGTCCCCACAGCGCAGGAGCAAACTGCCCCAGAACAAATAGGAGAGGAGCAATCCAAAGGTGACACCGTCTCCTCTCCGTGCAAGTCTTACAATAGCGACACGCATTTCCAGCTTGCTCTTGGCCCTTTTGGTCATGAAATTAATATATACTGCTAAAAAGCAGCCACATACACATTTAAAGTCTGTTGCCGCCGAAGGCATGGCACTTCACCACAGTCACTGCCAGACACAAACACTGGAAAATGTCACTGCACCGCTGTACTACTGTTTCAATCCGAGAGAATATGCAACACGTCTGCGCACATGAACAGCTGATTACTTCCCCCCTGTGTGTGTGTGTGTGTGTGTGGAGAGAGAGAGAGAGAGAGAGAGAGAGAGAGAGAGAGAGTGAGTGAGTGAGAGAGAGAGAGAGAGAGAGAGAGAGTGTGTGTGGTGTGTGTGTGTGTGTATGTGTGTGTGTGTGTGTATCCCCCGCTTGTCTCTCGGTGGTAAATTCTAATGTCGTGAAATGGTCTCGACAGTCACAGAGGATAGCAGAATCATATCTCAGAGAAGGATAAGCAGTGAGGTATAACTTTCCTAACCATTCCCCACCTAACGTCCACTAGGAAATACTGCAGTTTTTCATGAATACTTGTAGATATTTTTTCCTTAACACTAAAAACGGTAGATCAGTTCATGTAGGAGAAGCCAGTGCTTTGGGATGAATCCTGTTTGCCATAAAACCCATTTGTGAAACGAAAATAACAACAACAACAACAACAACAGAACAACAGCTATACTACTATACGATACTACTACGACTACTACTACGACTACACTACTACTACTACTATACTACTGCTACTATGTCTCCTCCTCCTCCCCCTCTTCTTCTTCTTCTTCTTCTTCTTCTCTCCTCCTCCTCCTCCTCCTCCTCTCCTTCTTTCTTCTTCTTTTCTTTTCTTCTTCTATCAACACTACCATTACTATTATTGCTACCACTGCTACTATTACCACTGCCACTGCTGCTACTACTACGACCTCTAACACTAACACTAGTACTACTACTGCTGCTACAACAGCAACAACAACAACAACAACAAAAACATACTACTACTACATACTACTGACACTATTACTGTCACTGCTACGTGTCACATCAAGGGACTGCTGGTCGTAGCTTGCATGCGCCGACACGCCCCACGACAGATCACTGAAAATGCACGTTCATTGAACTTTAATTTAGAAAAAAAAATGTATTCAAAAATGGAAAAGCGACATCATGAAACTTAATCAACATAACAACAGCTAGCTGTCTTAGCAAAGAAACAAACTGTGGTCTATCTAGGAAGCTAGTCAATACGCCAATAACTAGCTGTCTTAGCAAAGAAACAAAACTGTGGTCTATCTACGATCTATAAAGCCAGTCAATACGCCAATAACTAGCTGTCTTAGCAAAGAAACAAACTGTGGTCTATCTAGGATCTAGGAAGCCAGTCAATCCGCCAATAACTAGCTGTCTCAGCAAAGATGCAAAGCATGATCCATCTACCCTTTTCCTACCCGTGGTGACTCCACAAAACCCCGGTGGGTGGAGGGGGCCAGTTGGGGGTAGGTTGCGGAGGGGTGTGAGACTGACTGACACAGTGGGGGAGGGCAGTTGGGGTAGGTTGCGGAGGGGTTGAGACTGACTGCACAGTGGGTGGAGGGGCAGTTGGGGTAGGTTGCGGAGGGGTGTGAGACTGATGACACAGTGGGGAGGGCAGTTGGGTAGGTTGCGGAGGGGTGTGAGACTGACACAGAAGAAGGAATGGGATAAGACAGTGGCGAGAAAAATAAGAGAAAGATTCACAAGGAGACAGCAGAGGATGAAACCAAATGGAAAAAAAAATCAGGAGGAGCAGAAGAAAGAAGTGAAGAAGCAAGAGACACAGATTCTTGTCCTTCAACCTGGCAGGAGTTCCCCCAGCTGCATCTCTTCTGGCTCTGGCAAGGGGAATAATTCCTCTACAGCCTCTCCTCCAATTCCCGATCGACAGAAACTCTAACTTAATCAAGGGGAATTATTTCACTACACAATTCACTTCAACTCTCGTTCCAAATCGTCAGAAGCTCCGTGTCCAATCAAGGGGCTATAATTCAACTACAATCTCCCCTTCAGCCGCAGTATGCGACAATGATTTTGCGACAACCTCTCCTCAAGCTCCAGATGATCAGAATATCGAATCCCTTCAAGGGGAGATAATTCTATCACAACCCCTCTCCTGCCCCAGATCAGCAGAATTCACCGCCCTTCTGGAACTGATACGGCTGTTTCCCCATCCCCTGAATCTTCCTTCAAAAACCTTTTTTCACGAAGGTGTGGAGACAAATGGAAAAGCTGATAAACCTCATAATAGTCAGTCAGTCAGTCAGTCATTCCCTTGACCGCTGGGGTCGTTGGGGGGACGTGATGAGGCAGCCGCCGTTTCTCTCCAGGCTCTTCTGTTGGTGGCTGTCTTGAGGAGATCTGGCATGGTCATTTTGGTCCAATCCTTTATATTGTCGGACCAGCTCTTTCTCTGCCGTCCTCGTCTGCGCCCTCCTCCTTCAACGGTACCTTGAAGGATGGTTTTGGAGAGGGTGTTGTGACGAATGACGTGGCCAAACCATGCCATCTTCCGTCGTTTGGCGGTTGCCAGAAGTGGTTCGTGGGGCCCAACTAGGTTAGTGACCAGGTTCCGCACATAATCATTGGTCTTGTAATAGTCACAAGTCATATATTCCTATAATCATTGAAACAGATGACAGAGAGAACTACCATCTGACACATTGCAAAAGCAGCGTCTGAATAAAGTGAAATGACTGGTTTCTCCTCACCCCTACTCCCCAAACATCCTGGCATACTTTTGAATAAAGACAGTTATCCAGTAAGTCAAGTGAAGTCAGTTTTCCATGTTTAACTCCTAGGCATACGTGGAGTAGCCATTTAACTGCGAAATCAAATCAATAACTGATTACTTCTGGTTATGGAGGTAATTTACAACGGATATCTACCTGTTTCTCTGTTAGGGGTATATGGAAGGACATTCCATTTTTTTGGACAGGCTTACAGATGGAGTTTTCCGATAGAGTTTCGTGGTTTGAGATCTGACAGTCCTCAGCTGTGTGACAGCAAAACAACGACCAGAGCATCAAGAAGCTGGAGAGAAAAGCATTTTTTGTTTGGGTTCGAGGGAAGCTTTTTTTTTTTTTTTTTAGCACGAAAGACAAGATGACAACCAGTAGCTTTCGAATGTCATTAAAAGAAGATCACGTTAATATCAGTCTTAATTTACAACTTCAGAGGATGGGGGAAGGAGACACACACACACACACACAAACACACACACACACACACACACAACACACACACACACACACACACACACACACACACACACACACACACAACACACACACACACACACATACACACACACACACACACACACACACACACACACACACACACACACACACACACACACACACACACACACAGAAGACCAGAGAGAGAGAGAGAGAGAGAGAGAGAGAGAGAGAGAGAGAGAGAGAGAGGAGATGAGAATGAATTACTGCCTGACAGACAGACCGACAAACAGACAGACAGACAGCAATAGGCAGCCGTACATACAGTCAGTCAAACAACTAGACAGAGATGGCAATGCTGTGGAGGTCGAGCAGTGCAAAGACTTGTTGTATTGTCAGTACTGGTCTCCTCGTCCATCAACTTGATGAGGTCTGACCAAAGCGTCTGATGACCATTGTTCTCCCCTTCAGGGAAAGGGACGGGACAGGTTGGCAGAACCCCAACTGTATGGGCCGCCATTTGTTTGTACACTGTGAGGACTCGTAAACAAACACGTAGTGTACTTGTCGTAAATTACAAACTGCTGGAGTTGTAAACAAGCTCCTTGTGTGTGGATGCGTGTGTATGTGTGTGTCTCTATGTGCAATCGAAAAAGGGGGTGAATGGATCAGGGGGGGGGGGGGGGGGGGGGAGGAGAAGGTGTGTTGTGCTTTATGCTTTTCATTTCATTGACTGTTCACATATGTAAACAATGAATGTCACGCAATAAAAGTGGCAGCCCGCCGTACTTAAGTACGTGTATAAACACAGATGCTGTGTACCAAACGCACAAAAATTGAAATCAATATGCGAATGTCCATCTGTTAACACAGACAGACACGCACACAGACACACACACAGACACACAGACACACACACACACACACACACACACACACACACACACACACACACACTCACACACACACAGAGCGCGCGCGCACGCACTCATGCACGCAAAGAAACAAACAAGCACACACCACCACGCGCGCAGCGCGCGCACACACACACACACACACACACACACACACCACGCACGCACGCACACACACACACACATATACACACATATACACACACCACGCACACAACCAACACACACACACACACACACACACACACACAACACACACACACGTACCGATAACACACACACACCCCACA
>CM065729.1:9641921-9651921 GCA_033310375.1 Conus canariensis
TTGTCTGCCATTTTGTGGCATTAATGAAATTTCTGAAAGTGTTCATGAAACATGAATGCGTTTACTATCGGCCTTTGTGTGTGGGACAGCTTGAAAATGTCATCAATGCTTGTCATTCACCCAAACGTGTTCTGTTACCCTTTGTAACTGCAGAGAAAATGTCACGCCATCAAAGATTGCTGTGGGCATACACGAGCACACAGACACACACACCATGCCAGTTGTCGAAGGTTGATTATACACGTCAGCCATTGAAAGGATTAATCAGGAACTTACATACGGTGTAAGAGAAAGAAGTGATATAGACATTATATAAATTGAAAAAATGGATGAATCAGTAAATGAATCAATCCGTTATCAAGACAGCAAGGAAGGGAAGGAACAAGAAGAAGATCTATAATCAGTGATTCTATCACCAACATCGCAGTCCAGCGTACATCAAAAGCGTTGTCTTTACAGAAAAGACCCAGGGGAAAACAGAATCCAGCTACCCTCAAAAAAACCTCCTCGGGTTGTCTTTACGATGGAGAGGAAATAATGAAAGTTGTCAAGAAGGAAAAGGATGTTAGAAGTAATGAAGGGGAGCAATATAAAACTGGAACAAAGCAATGACCTTTCCTACGAAAGACATCGAGAAAGAGGAATCAATCCATCCTTGACTCTAGCATGAGAAAAGCTGCAGTGACAGACTCCTGACACTAACACGATAATTCCCTCCCAAAAGAGTCACGCTAATTGAAGGAAGAAGGGGAGGTGGGAAGAGATGCACTGAAGAAAGGGATGAAAAGGAGGGGGGGGGGGGGGGGGTTCCATCGCAGACACAGCCTCATAACGCTGACATCATCTCCCCTCCTCACCACAACAACGACTTCTAAATCCCATCTCGCGGACGACAACGAAGCCAAACTTTGGCCATCTATTTCGCGTGCCGAGCCGACTTTCCAGCACGCCGACAAGGAAGGGGATAATTGCACGTCACTGAGAGGCACCGAACTGAAACTTGACCAAATGGATACAAAGTGACCGAGAGAGACGCATCGGTGTTCAACTATTGAGGTCAATGGGCGGGCTGATGCGTCTTTGGAAATGAAACAATATATGGTAGATCCAAATTAAAGGTGTATAGATATGGAAAACCGGCTAACAAAACTTTAAGAACGTGCAGGGAAAATTAAATGTAAAAAATAATATGACATTGAAGTCTAAATATCGAAATGTTAAAAAAAAAGGCTATGAAACAAATATAATAAGACACAGCTTAGGAAAAAGTGTTAGACAAAATGGAATTCAGGTCAGCTAAATAACAGAACACATTCCACACGAGGAAGCAGATCAAGCAGCGCAAACTAGCCAACTAGGTGCAAAGAAAAAAGACGAAGACAATTGCTGTTACAGTCAGTAACTTTGATATCTAAGTTAGAAGCAGGGCAGGCCTTTGGAAATGTCAAAAGGTCATATAAATAGCTTATATTCAAAGCGCACTGCTTTTTATATCTGACTACAAAATTTACTCGGACGTCCATAAACATCAAAGATGAAGACAAGGATAATTGGTTGCGCGTGATGAACTCACAGACCGGTACTGTCTGATAGGAAAACCTGAACTGCGTCATGTTAGAAAAATTCAAGCAACCCCATAATAACAACAACTTTGTACCAAATAAATGGATTACGAATTAGCAGGACAACATGACTGTTTAACTCTGAACAATGCCACTGGCATGATCTTATCACTGCTATCACCTGTCTCTCTCTCTCTCTCTCTCTCTCTCTGTCTCTGTCTCTGCCTGTCCGTCTCTCTCTTTGTCTGTGTGTCTGCAGGTCTGTTTGTCCGTCTGTCTCTCTCTTCCTCCCCCCTTCCTCACTCCCCCCTCTCTCTATCTGTTTCTGTCTCTCTCTCTCTCTCTATCTCTCTCTCTCCTCTGTCTCTCTCTCTGTCTCGGTCTCTCTCCTTCTCTCTCTCTCTCTCTCTCTCCCTCTCTCTCTCTCTCCCTCTCTCTCGGTCTCTCTCGGTCTCTCTCTCTCTCTCTCTCTCTCTCTCTCTCTCTCTCTCTCTCTCTCATGCACAGGCATGGATGCACACTGACGTCCTCCTGTTTCCTGTCCTTGCTAAGGGCAGGTAAGTGGAGGTTGGCAAACGCAGAGTGGATGAAAGGGCAGTTAAACAGAACCAATCAATCCATCAAATCCAACTTTATATTACGCAGAGCTCTTACATCAATGGTGGTACCATCGTTTAATTTCTTGGCGGGGACGACAAACAAAGGCAGACCGGAATGAAAAATGCAAGACACGAAAAGGTGGGGAGAAGAAAGGAAGAAAGGAAGAAAGAAAGAAAGAAAGGAAGAAAGAAAGAAAGAGAGAAAGAAAGAAAGAAAGAAAGAAAGAAAGGAGGGACCAGAACAAAATATGAACAACGAAATGGCTTTTTTTTTAGCGGCAAATCAGAAAGGTGAGGGACATCACAGGTCTCCAGCTCAAGGAAAGTGCGATGAAAGACTTTAAACAGCAATCTACTAACTCACAGAACGCAACCAGGCGCAACAACAAACTATATCACACTGGATGCAAAAAACATATTGACTCACACAACACACAAAAGACAAGAACATACTGTCGCAAACACGTTTACAAGGTGCAACAACACAGTAACTGATATAACAAGACATTAGTGGGAGTGGCACTACACACTAACTCATGCATCACGCTGCTGAGCGTTGGTACAAGAGCACACTTATTGGAGCAGCAGCATACAGATGGGAATGACTCAACAACTCACTAATTAGTACAATAACTCATTAGTGTGACGGGAAACAACACATTAGTTACTTTCACAAAACAACGAACCAGATCACTAGAACACATTATTGAGAGTGGTGTGCTACAAGACACACTAACTTTCCCCGAAAAGCTAGCGAAACTTGCGCATATTCCTCACAGCGTCCACCCTATAACACCGACACTATCTGCCGTCAACACAACACTGAGTTCTAAAACCCATTTCTGGGACAACAGCGGAACTTAACTTGCTCCATCGATTTCCTGTGTCGAGCGGACTCTTTAATTCTGCGGGAAGGAAGGGAGATAATTGCATGGGCACCGACAGGAACGGAGGTGAACCTGGACAGAGTGGATAGGAAATGAAAGTGAGAGACACATCAACGTTGCAGCATAAAGGTCAAGTGAGGGAGAGAATAGCCCAGCCAGGCGATATTTTGACAACTGGTAGCAACATACAGGAAGAGAGACAGAAGCTACCCAGCACACACTGGAAAAGTCAAGAGAGTATTACGGGAACAAAACGCTGACCTTTCAGCGGTGAAGTAGAGAGATACTTAACTAACAGACGGGAAGTTAAAGAAAGAAACAAACAAACGGAAAAAAAGAAAAAGAAAAGCCCAGTAACAAAGCATTAACAAAGTGGAAAATTAAATTCTGACAACGTTGTTTCCAGTAAGGTGACAGATTCAGCTCCGGCGCAGACGACTTGACTTAAATGTCCAGGAGAGAAAAGAAGCGGTAACTGTCTTCAAGGGCGAAAGCTGTACGTTTTGACGGCAAACAGGGAGCACTGACAGTGATGGTTGTGCGTCAGTTGTATGGTATACAGAGCCAGTATTGTGTGCCACAGTGACCACACCTTTGTGTCAGTTATAACACTGTGTTGCGCACAGAACGATGTCGGTAACCACACCTTATTTTCTGCTGTATGAAAATCACGCGACATAGAAACCAAAGACAGAACGTTGCTGATCACATCCTCCTTCATGTGCACAGATACATTGTTTATGTGAAAAGTGTTGAAAATTTGTTGCCGGTTTTGAGGTTCATACATTTCAGGAAAGTGTAATATTTCAAAACGGCCATTTATCTTATAGACTGCCCTATTTATCGTTTGTTGTAAATTGGTCCCCATCAACCAACGCCTTCTGATCTGTCCCTGTCCCCATTCCGTCTCCCCTTACTTTCTTGCTTTTTCTATGTTTTTATTATATTGCTCATCATCAGTCCACTGATTACATACGATATTTAAGTTTACTGAATAGAAAAATCATCAATGTAGATGGATAGAAAAGACAGTGAATGAATGTGATCTTCCTTTCTATCTCCTGACTCGGTAATTCTGCTAAAAGGAGAGAGATAACTGCATAGACACTTAGAGGCGGCGGAGTAAATTTGGCCAAAAAGGATCGAAAATGAAATTGAGAAGCAGACTCAGCAAGGTTCGGACTTAAAAGTCATGAGAGGTAGAGATTGGGTCGATGAAGCAGCCGTGATCAAGTAGCTACAAGAAAACAAATGAACAACCGAGCAGAACCGGGCATGAGGTGGAGGTAAAGTCAAGGTACAAACACAAACAGATCCCTGCAGCAATGTCGAAAGACAGAAACGAACGTAAAAAAAGGTAAGACGGTGGAAGTAATGAAGCAAGACTCGACAACGTGGACAGAAAAAAACATCTCTGACACAAACCATTTGGAGGACATTGAAAGGGTTAACAGCTAGCGACAATCCCTCTCAAGTAAATGTCAAGTATACTTAAAAAAAAAACAACAACTAAGATACCGTAACTAGTGGACAAAGCATCGTTCTCGTGATCCAAGACTTCGAGGATCAATTTCGGGGGGGGGGGGGGGGGGGGGGGGGGGGGGGGGGGGGGGGGCGTGACAAAAAAAAGAAATTTTCTCTGTAGTCTCAAAGTCACTGCCGATTCTAACAATTTCCAAATCCTTCAGAGCTGAATCCCAGTTTTCCTCTGGTAGACGTGTAGGCTTTTATGTACCGGTCGAAAAAAGAACGCACACGCTGGTGTCTTGCATATACGTAGTCCCTGTACAAAGAATGGAACTACCTTCACGTCGGGGGTAAGACGGTCACATGTAAAAAGGTTACCATAGTGGACCTCGGAGTGAAAGACGAAAAAATTGACGCTTTACAAAAGTTCACCACTTTGATGAGTATGAATACGCTGGCTCTAGTTTGTATGGCAAGTTGACTTCTTATGTCCTTATTTCAGTCCATTTACAAGAAATGTTAGACAAACTGTATTTTTTATGCAACCACTGGAAATTCATCGACAGTCCGAAACGATTCTGTTTCTACAGAAGTTAAAAAAGAAATCCTATCGTCAAGGATCTCAAACGGACATTTTAGCCTGAAATGAATGACAGCCTCTGATGGCACTGAGAAAGGGAGGAGTAAAACTGGGGTCCAGAGGGTGGGTGGTGAGGAGGGGTTTAGAAATAGTGTGCAAGTCTCGAACCCAAGATTCCAGAGTTGAACTCCTCCTAGAAATGTTATCTACTGCCTTACGAGTCTCTTACTGTCAAACTCAGCCCCCCCCCCCCCTCCCTGTCCTTCACGGTGTTATTGATCTGCTGTGTGCGGTCATTGGTCGCGGGACGTTTATCTCCCTGTCGTCCCGGCCCCTGTCACACTAATATGACACTGAGGAGATTCCAGGGTCTCCGCTCTGACCTCTATCCCCTTTCCCTGACGGCTGATGACCAGTGGTCTAACCCGCTGTCCGTCCGTCTGGGAGACGCTTGACCACACACCGCAGTCACGGGAGGAGCGCTTGAACGAGCGTTGTAGCATGCTTCGTGTTGTGGACAAATGAGAGCTTTCAGCACATCAGATCTTGGCATTATTTTGTTGTTGTTGTTGTTGTTGTTCAGCTGACCGTTTTAATGGATTGATAGACTTCTGTATTTATGAAATTCTTTACACCGTCTTGATGCTAGAACTGCGTCTTTTTTTTTGTTGAAATTCACGACTTCATCGTTATATATCTAAGTTTTGTTTTGTTTTTTTTAGTTAGTTAGTTTGTTTGTTTGTTTGTTTTTTTGGGGGGATACTTTTGACACGGATCATTTTATGTGGACAAGAAGAACATTTTCATGACACACCAGATCAGGCTGTTACGTGCACTGGTATAGTCAGTCTTCCTGTTACGTGCACTGGTATAGTCAGTCTTCCTGTTACGTGCACTGGTATAGTCAGTCTTCCTGTTACGTGCACTGGTATAGTCAGTCTTCCTGTTACGTGCAGTCTTCCTGTTACGTGCACTGGTATAGTCAGTCTTCCTGTTACGTGCACTGGTATAGTCAGTCTTCCTGTTACGTGCAGTCTTCCTGTTACGTGCACTGGTATAGTCAGTCTTCCTGTTACGTGCACTGGTATAGTCAGTCTTCCTGTTACGTGCACTGGTATAGTCAGTCTTCCTGTTACGTGCACTGGTATAGTCAGTCTTCCTGTTACGTGCAGTCTTCCTGTTACGTGCACTGGTATAGTCAGTCTTCCTGTTACGTGCACTGGTATAGTCAGTCTTCCTGTTACGTGCACTGGTATAGTCAGTCTCCTGTTACGTGCACTGGTATAGTCAGTCTTCCTGTTACGTGCACTGGTATAGTCAGTCTTCCTGTTACGTGCACTGGTATAGTCAGTCTTCCTGTACATATGCGAGACGTTGACCGACACAGCGGATCTGGAGAGAAGGATCCAACCCATGGAAATAGGATGTTACTGCAAAGTACTACACATCAAATACACTGACCACTTCACCAGTCAATACACATCAAATACACTGACCACTTCACCAGTCAACACGCAAGGTACTACACATCAAATACACTGACCACTTCACCAGTCAACACGCAAGGTACTACACATCAAATACACTGACCACTTCACCAGTCAACACGCAAGGTACTACACATCAAATACACTGACCACTTCACCAGTCAACACGCAAGGTACTACACATCAAATACACTGACCACTTCACCAGTCAATACACATCAAATACACTGACCACTTCACCAGTCAACACGCAAGGTACTACACATCACATACACTGACCACTTCACCTGTCAATACACATCAAATACACTGACCACTTCACCAGTCAACACGCAAGGTACTACACATCACATACACTGACCACTTCACCTGTCAATACACATCAAATACACTGACCACCTCACCAGTCAATACACATCAAATACACTGACCACTTCACCAGTCAACACGCAAGGCACTACACATCAAATACACTGACCACTTCACTAGTCAATACACATCAAATACACTGACCACTTCACCAGTCAACACGCAAGGTACTGCACATCAAATACATTGACCACTTCACTGGTCAATACACATTAAATACACTGACCACTTCACCAGTCAATACACATCAAATACACTGACCACTTCACCAGTCAATACACATCAAATACACTGAACACTTCCCCAGTCAACACGTGCGTTAAGCCTCCAGGCAGCACAGGGGACTATTCGAAGATCTACTGACATCAGTCAACAAAAGAAAAAAAAATCACGTTTGTATGTCCATGTAACAAGATCCAGTGACTTTGCATAAACAGTCCTCCAGGGACCTGTTCAAGGAGAGAGACGGAAGGCAGAACAGAGCAATCCATGGACTGACAACACCCCGGAGTGGAGGGGGAAACCATGAGGACAGACGAAGGCCTTGGCACACAACGACAGAACCGGAGACAGCTGGTGAACGGTTCTTCAGTGTGGTGCCCAGGAACTCTGCATAGGGTTCACGGAGAGATTTAAAAAAAAAGGGGAGAGAAGAAGATGCTTATCATATGTGTGCAGAAGATTTTGATTCCAAAGTTCAAGGGCGTCACGTTTCTTTTGAAATTAATAGACAGAGGACATAATTAAAGACTTCGTCAGATCGAATAGTCACACACACACACACACACACACACACACACACACACACACACACACACACACACACACACACACACACGAAAAAAAGAACGACAACAAGCAACAAACCAAAAGCAACAACAACAACAACAACAACAACAACAACAACAACAACAACAACAACAGCTCTCCGTTCCTAATTGACAAGAACGATCAAACGAGACTCGCAACGAACGGTCATATAACTCCTAGCATTCCCCCAGCGGCTTACCAAGAAGATCAAAAGCCTCCAGCTCCTGTGGTTTTCCTCAACCCCCCCCCCCACCTCCTCCCACCCCCCACCGCTCTCTGCACAGCAGGACTGACTCCATCCGGGTCCCGGAAGTCAGGGCCTCCATGCTCCGTGTCTTCAGCCAATGGGCGTCTTCCTTTCCCCGTCGTTCCTGACTTCCGGTCACGTCTGGTGGATGTTTCTTTTTTTTGTCACTGGGTGCACTTAGGTTTGGTTCCAAGCTCTGCACGGGGCGGTGACGAGGGCTAGAGGCATTGGTCTGACTAGATCTGTAGAATGCAGAGAGGAGGCGGGTGGGTGTGCGCACGGTAGTAGGGTGTGTAGGGTAGGTGACAAAGAGTTGAGTGGAACATGTTGCGGCTTTGAATACTCCATTTTCTGTCTCAGTCTGTCTGTCTGTCTGTCTGTCTGTCTGTCTGTCTCTCTCTCTCTCTCTCTCTCTGTTTGTCCGTCTGTTTCTGTCTGTCTGTCTCTTTCTCTCTGTCTGTCGCTCTGTCAGTCTGCCTGCCTGCCTATCTGTCTGTCTGACTGTCTTGTCTGTCTCTCTGTCGGTCCATCCCTCTGTCGGTCCATCCCTCTGTCTTTGTCTGTCTCTCTGTTTGTCTGTCCATCTGTCTGTCCATCGGTCTGTCTGTCTGTCGGTCAGTCTGTCTGTCCGTCTGTCTGTCTGTCTCTCTGTCTGTCTGTCTGCCTGCCGGTCTATCTTTCTCTGTCTGTCTGTCTCCCTCCCTCCCCCCCCTCTCCCCCCCCCCCCCCCCCCCCCCCGCCCTCTCTCTCGCTTTCTCTATCTCACAAACACAATCAAGCCTTTATCTGAAGGGCAAATGAAGTACATGATTTGAGTGCATCAACAGCACTTAAACCTAAATGTCAGTAAGCTAACAGTGATAGGGAAGACACTATGCCATCATTTTCCCTTTTCGAAGTTTTTCGTTGGAAGGGTGGCGGGATGGGTGGGGTTAGCAGACGGAACCCCATTCATCCGTATTCTGCTCAATCGCAAGTCGTTAGAAGGAAGCTGAAAGACTTCACGGCCAGCCGAGCGACATACCCACAGTCTGAAGAGCTTTCATTCAACCTGTGGACGTGCAGTCGGGAGCAGAACCACACAGTCATGGTCGCCACCCTGTGGACAAGTTTAGAGCAGACACTGAGCAAGAAGAAAGAAATAAGAAAAAAGATACTCCCGAAGGTGCGGGTGGGGACCCAGAGAGGTACTGTCCTCAACTGTCGAGCCAACCATCTGGGAGCAATCCTGCACCATCCTTGGAAGCCTGCGCTGGGTGTTCACCTACAGTGCAGACACGCACAGGACATTCCATTAAGACGTCGAGGGATTGCTCCCTGGCAGATGCCGGTACGTAATGGCCACTGGACATGACACGACAAAACCTCCACGAGAGAGTTCCCATGGGTGTACCAGCCCCGTATTTCATGACTGCAGAACCCACAGGCGAAAGACGTCAACGTCAAGCAACTGCCGTGTGCATCCCGCAGCCTCACTCGTTGCTGTTCCTCTGACAGGTGGCCGCCAGCCTATGGAAGAGTGTAGGACGAAGACACCCAGCTAGGCAATCAGCTGACGACCTGGTGGTAGGGGTTAGTGGTGGTCATAGAGCCAGGATAGAGCGGTTGCTGATCTCAATGTAGGCTGGGGACCAGGTGGTAGGAGTTAGTGGAGGTCATAGAGCCGGGACAGAGTGGTTGCTGATCTCAATGTAGGCTGGGGACCAGGTGGTAGGAGTTAGTGGAGGTCATAGAGCCGGGACAGAGTGGTTGCTGATCTCAGTATGGCGGAGCCAGGAGTCTTGAGGAGATATTGGTTTGGGTGGACGTGTCATTGTGGTCAACGTCCCCAACCCCCTGTCCCAATGTCACAAATTTCTGACGACTTTTAAAGTCTCTCGCGTCCTCTTTTGCCATGTGTGTGTGTGTGTGTGTGTGTGTGTGTGTGTGTGTGTGTGTGTGTGTGTGTGTGTGTGTGTGTGTGAGTGCGCGCTCGCGCGCGAGGGTGTGTAA
>CM065729.1:9656921-9659421 GCA_033310375.1 Conus canariensis
AAGCACACACGCACGCACGCACGCGCGCGCGCGCGCACACACACCCACACCCACACACACACACACACACACACAGAGGACGGAATGGAAAGGAGAGGAAGAGGTAAAGAGAGCAACTGGTTGATAGAAATTGAAAAAAGGCACTACACACACACACACACACACACACACACACACACACACACACACACACACACACACACACACAGAGGACGGAATGGAAAGGAGAGGAAGAGGTAAAGAGAGCAACTGGTTGATAGAAATTGAAAAAAGGCACTACACACACACACACACACACACACACACACACACACACACACACACACACACACACACACACACAGAGGACGGAATGGAAAGGAGAGGAAGAGGTAAAGAGAGCAACTGGTTGATAGAAATTGAAAAAAAGGCACTACATTGAGCACGATTACGCTTGTCCAAAACTGAGTACTCACATGCAAGTCACACACACACACACACACACACACACACGCGCGCGCACGCACGCACGCACGCACGCACGCACGCACGCACGCACGCACACACACACACACACACACACACAAAGCACGCGTGTGCGCGTAAGCACAGACACCACACAGACACACACGCACACGCACGCACACACTAACACAGACACCTCCACCACCACCACCACCCCCCATATCGTCACTGAGCTATCCCGAATGCATGTCCGCTTGCTGAGGTACGCCTGTTGTTAACAAGGTGTCTGGTACGACACTGACCCTGAGTCCCACATGTCCGACACTGGTTGATGCATCAGTGAAGTGTGCCTGTTGATTGCAACGCTAATCCTGTCTGTCTGTCTCTGTCTCTGTCTCTGTCTCTGTCTCTCTCTCTCTCTCTCTCTCTCTCTCTCTCTCTCTCTCTCTCCCTCTGTCACTTGCTATACATCAGTGTGCGCTGACTGTTGAAATGTGCCTGTCGTCAACAATCCAGCACTGACTCTCTCTCTCTCTCTCTCTCTCGCTCCTCTCTCTCTCTCTCTCTCTTCTCCTCTCTCTCTCTCTCTCTCTCTCTCTCTCTCCCCCCCCCCCCCCCCCCCCTGGCCGTGCATCAGTGTGTCTGAGTGCTAAACGTAAGCGTGGTGTCAACAACTCCAACACTGACTCTCTCTCTCTCTCTCTCGCTCTCTCTCTCTCTCTCGCTCGCTCGCTCGCTCGCTCTCTCTCTCCCCCCACTAGCCGTGCATCTGCGTGGGCTGGCTGACCTGCTTCTCCAAGACGTCCATCACGGCAAAGCGAGTTAGTGTCCACTGGCGACAAGCCATCAAGGTAAGAAGAGGTCAAACCGGCGCCTGATGAGATCCCAAATCTCCTCACTGTCCTATTAGCGCCACCGAATGATAGGGCAGTGCAAAGGAGAAGGGGAGGGGGGGGAGGGAGGGGGGGAGGGAGGTGGGGGGAGGGGGGAGGGAGGTGGGGGGAGGGGGGGAGGGGAGGGGAGGGGGGGTGTCGGCTGAAGGACGACCGCTCGATCACACCACACACGCGGCAGATCAGTAGCGGCACCGGCGGACAGCCGTGATTTGCGGGCTTACAGGGTGGGTGGTTTGTTACGGCTTAGGGGTGGAGTGGGGGTAGGGGGGGGGGGGGAATAACATCGCCTCTCATTGATTCACTGCATGCTTTCTGCGGTGAACTTGCACACGCGCGCACACACATACACACGCACGCACACACGCACACACACACACACACACACACACACACACACACACACACACACACACTTGCAAACGTATATGCTCTCTCTCTCTCTCTCTCTCTCTCTCTCTCTTCCTGAACTGTCTCCCGTTACAGAGGAGGGAAAAGGCGAAGCTGACCGTTGATTTTATACTTTGAACTACCAGTACCCTGATGTCAGGACTAGTTACGAATGAAATGCAAAACACGCTCCATCTCTGTTCTCTCTTTTTCGACCTGAATGTCTTACTCTCTGTGCTTCTGCCCTGTGTGTCTGTCTTTGTGTTTGTATGTCCTCCTTCTTTCCCCTCCCATCTGTTCTTTCTTTCTTTCTTTCTTTCTTTCTTTCTTCTATTCTTTTCAGTCACAAGGAAATTAACTGTTGGACTGTTGGTGAACATTCTCATTCTCGTTCTTCTACTCGTCTTCTTTCTTCCTTGATACATGAATTTCATGATTGTACACGTTTTTTTCATCATCACATTTCCTACTCTTCTCTTTAACTTTATACGTGAGTCAGAGAGAGAGAGAGAGAGAGAGAGAGAGAGAGAGAGAGAGAGAGAGAGAGAGAGAGAGAAGAGAGAGCATATACGTTTGCAAGTGTGAGTGAATGTGTGTGTGTGTGTGGAGAGAGAGAGAGAGAGAGAGAGAGAGAGAGAGACAGAGACAGAGACAGAAAGAGAGAGAGAGAGAGAGAGAGACAAGACAGACAGACAGACAAAGAGAGAGACGAAGACAGGTATCTTCTCTTTAACTCTATACGTGACTCAGAGAGAGAGAGAGAGACAGAGACA
>CM065729.1:9662677-9675177 GCA_033310375.1 Conus canariensis
CGGTCTCGTGCGCCAGTGTGCTTGTTTAAATGGTTTCAAAGTTTATTTCAAAGATCATTCTCGTCGTCGTTGTCGTCGACGACTTCATCATCATCATCATCATCATCAGCAGCAGCAGCAGCATCATCATCATCATCATCATCATCATCATCAGCAGCAGCAGCAGCAGCAGCACATCATCATCATCATCATCATCATCATCATCATCATCATCATCATCATCATCATCATCATCATTATCATCATCATCATTGTCATCATCATCGTCATCATCATCATCTCGATTTTGTTGTTGTTGTTTCTTCTTCTTCTTCTTCTTCTTCTTCTTCTTCTTCTTCTATCCTTATCGACGCCCTCTTCGTCCCCTCTCCCCCTCATTTTATTCTCCTTCTTCACATTCTTGTCTTTGATGTCATTGTGGTCTTATCTTTTTAGAATTCCGTTTTGGTGAACATGGTGGGTGGCTTGATTGAAATTACACACCTGGTTGCCATATTCTTGGCAGTAGAGTGAATGGATGTTTTCTTTTTTCAATTGAGTCTGGCTTATTTCCTGTATTTCCTCTCAGAGAGAGAGAGAGAGAGAGAGGAGAGAGAGAGAGAGAGAGAGAGAGAGAGAGAGAGAGAGAGAGATGGTGTGGGGGTTTCCAGAGAGGGAGAGATGGAGTTCTAATGAATCTAGGCCTTGGCCCATTTCATGAGCTGCCTTTTTTTTTCTGTGAACATCAAAAGCGAGAGAATTTTTTTTTCTATTCAAGTTTAACTTTGCGGCCTAGATTTCCATCGCCCCTCCATCCGTCCGTCCTTCTCTCCTCTCCTCTCCTCTCTCCTCTTCTCTCTCTCCTCTCTCTCTCTCTCTCTCTCTCTCTCTCTCCCCCCCCCATCTCTCTCTGTGTATCTGTCTATGTCTTCCTGCTACTGTCAGTCTCTGCTTGGTCTGTCTGTCTGTCTTCTTTCTATCTGGCGTCTCTGTCTGTCTGTCTGGCGTCTGTCTCCTGCCTGCCTGCCTGCTGCCTGCCTGCCTGTCTAATTGTCTTGCCTGCCTGTCTGCCTGCCTGCCTATGCTGCCTGCTGTCCTGCCTGCCTGCCTACTTGCATGCCCTGCCTGCGCCTACTTGCATGCCTGCCTGCCTGCCTTTTATCTTGCCATGCTGCCTGCCCTGCCTAATTGTCTCTGCCTGCCTGCCTGCCTACTTGCATGCCTGCCTGCCTGCCTACTTGCATGCCTGCCTGCCTGCCTAATTGTCTCTGCCTGCCTGCCTGCCTGCCTAATTGTCTCTGCCTGCCTGCCTGCCTGCCTGCCTAATTGTCTCTGCCTGCCTGCTTGCCTGCCTGCCTAATTGTCTGTACCTGCCTGCCTAATTGTCTCTGCCTGCCTGCCTGCCTGCCTGCCTAATTGTCTCTGCCTGCCTGTCTGCCTGCCTAATTGTCTCTGCCTGCCTGTCTGCCTGCCTGCCTGCCTGCCTAATTGTCTCTGCCTGCCTGCCTGTCTGCCTAATTGTCTCTGCCTGTCTGCCTGCCTGCCTGCCTAATTGTCTCTGCCTGCCTGCCTGCCTGCCTAATTGTCTCTGCCTGTCTGCCTGCCTGCCTAATTGTCTCTGCCTGCCTGTCTGCCTGCCTGCCTAATTGTCTCTGCCTGCCTGCCTGCCTGCCTAATTGTCTCTGCCTGTCTGCCTGCCTGCCTAATTGTCTCTGCCTGCCTGTCTGCCTGCCTGCCTAATTGTCTCTGCCTGCCTGCCTGCCTGCCTGCCTGCCTGCCTGCCTAATTGTCTCTGCCTGCCTGCCTGCCTAATTGTCTCTGCCTGCCTGCCTGCCTGCCTTGTTGTCTTTGCTTGTTTGTCTGCCGGTCTGTCTGCCTACCTGCCTGCCTGTCTGCCTGCCTCTGTCTCTGTCTCTTCTCCCCCCCCCCCCCCCCCGCCCCTCACTCTCTCTGTCACACATGTATGAAGTTGTCAAGATGACCAGGGTTTAGTCGTCCTTTACCAGAGTGCATGGCAGGAGTCTGTGCTGCTTAGTTTGACTCTGGTCGTCAGATCGTCTCTCCACGCACCTCTCTCTCTCTCTCTCTCTCTCTCTCTCTCTCTCTCCCTCCCCCCTCTCTCTCTCTCTCTCCTCTCTTTCCCTTTCTCTCTCTCTCTCTCTCTTTCTCTCTCTCTCTCTCTGTCTCTCTTTCTTTCTCTCTCTCTCTCTCTCTCTCTCTCTCTCTCTTTCTCTCTGTGTGTGTCTCTCTTTCTCTCTCTCTCTCTCTCTCTCTCTCTCTCTCTCTCTCTCTCTCTCCATCCCATTCACACTCCCTTCTTCCATTTCGTTGCACTTCGCCCCCACCCCTTCTTCCCTTTCCCTGCTCTTGCCACTCCTTTCTTCTCTCTCTCGTCGCTGTTCGCACTCTTTACTCACTTTTCCTGGTCTTGCCAATGTGTTCTTCTCTCTCTCTTTTCTTTTCTTCTGTCAGTTACACTCTCATCTTCTCTGTGCCTGTCTTTCACAATCTCTGTTGTTGTTGTTTTTTCCCCCTGCTGTTTACACTCTCTAATTCAGTCTCAGTGCCTGTGTCACTGGCGGATGATGTGAAGAGTGTAGACCTGTAGATGTGGTGCTGTGGCTTCTTGTGATCGGTGTGCGTTAAGCTGTGGTGCTGATGGAACTGGCTCATGGAACCTTGCGTGTGATAGGGCGTCAGTAAATCTACCTTGCCTCTGTGTGTGTGTGTGTGTGTGTGTGTGTGTGTGTGTGTGTGTGTGTGTGTGTGTGTGTGTGTGTTGGCGTGCGTGCGTACGTGCGTGCGTGCGTGCGTGCGTGCGTTTGCGTGTGCGTGTGTGTGTGTGTGTATGTGTGTGTGTGTGTATGTGTGTGTGTGTGTGTGTGTGTGTGTGTGTGTGTGTGTGTGCGTGCGTGCGTAAGTGTGCGTGCGTGCGTAAGTGCGTGCGTGCGTGAGTGTGTGTGCGTGTGTGTGTGTGTGTATGTGTGTGTGCGCGCGCGTGCGTGCGTGCGTGCGTGAGTGTGCGTAAATGCGTGCGTGCGTTCGTGCGTGCGTGCGTGTGTGTGTGTGTGTGTGTGTGTGTGTGTGTGTGTGTGTGTGTGTGTGTGTGGATTTATAACGTACAAAAAAATACGTCATGCGTAAAGAGGTTTGACAACATAAAAAAATCAGTACTTTTGGCCAGTGACTCTTGTAGTGGATTCAGACAAAGATACGCCCTCTCACGAAACTTCTTCTAGGCGTTTGCCATGTATGATAGATAAGAATCCTGTTTTAGACCAGCAGCATGGGCGAAGTGGCTCTCATGGAGGATACCGTGGGAGATTGTCGGTTCGATTCCCATCAGAACCATTTATTTGTAGGATTCTTCTGTCCCAACTTGCTTCTACCTTGAGTTAGTTGATTTGTTATGCGCTCAGTTGAAAAGACTGGGACCGCACAGTCGAGATTCATCCACTGAATGGATGTGTCTCTGAGAGTGTTGCTCAATTTTTTCCAACCAACACTGCAGGTGTCTGTGTATTACGGGCCTGGTTGACGCCGGGACACGCAGATCTCCAACTGCCGCCACCATCCCCTGTCCATACTGTGATAGGTCTTTCCTGGCGCAGATCAGCCTGACCAGCCATCTACGCACTCACCCCCGATCCCAGGATGACTAGATGGTCTTCGTCGTCTCGACGGACAAACAACAACAAACAGTTTCACTATCCCCTCTACGTCTATGCCCGTGGTGAGATTCTGCTTGGGACACCAGTATCAACAACTGTATGAAAATCTTGTTGAATAGACGTGGTGGCGCCCTCGGCAGGTAGAGGACACTCATGCTGGCCCTGCGATTAAGCAATGTATTCTTGTATATCATTGTAATCAGTTAGGGCCACAGATGGTTGTGTCCTGGGCGTGTTGGATCAGAACAGGCACCAGTGAACGCCACCTAAACTGACTCGGCAGCAGTGCAGTGTCTCCTCTGGTGGGTTGCCTCATGGTGAAGTTGCATTGACTGTTGTCTGTGGATTGCTGGGGCCGGGGCTGTGTCAGGAGACGAGAGGCTGTTGTTGTGGACAAGGAGGAGCCGGAATGAGTGGCGTGGCTGCAATGCCTCTGGAATGACATGGAAGATGGTGTTGCACAGGAAAAAAATGTCTTGTTTTTTCAGCTCATGGTAGCAGCCACAGAGTTCAGTGGACAGTGGAGTTTACAGTGGCCACACACACCTCGTCGTGATGGTTCAAGGAAGGAGCATATTTGAAGCGCATGCTCACCAGTCTGGTCTTCCTGTCCTCAGGGACAAGATGAAGAGGACACCAGTCTGGTCTTCCTGTCCTCAGGGACAGGGTGGAGAGGACAACAGTCTGGTCTTCCTGTCCTCAGGCACAAGGTGGAGAGGACACCAGTCTGGTCTTCCTGTCCTCAGGGACAAGGTGGAGAGGACACCAGTCTGGTCTTCCTGTCTTCAGGGACAAGGTGGAGAGGACACCAGTCTGGTCTTCCTGTCCCCAGGGACAGGGTGGAGAGGACACCAGTCTGGTCTTCCTGTCTTCAGGGACAAGGCGGAGAGGACACCAGTCTGGTCTTCCTGTCCTCAGGGACAGGGTGAAGAGAACACCAGTCTGGTCTTCCTGTCCTCAGGGACAAGGTGGAGAGGACACCAGTCTGGTCTTCCTGTCCTCAGGGACAGAGTGAAGAGGACACCAGTCTGGTCTTCCTGTCCTCAGGGACAAGGTGGAGAGGACACCAGTCTGGTCTTCCTGTCCTCAGGGACAGGGTGAGGAGGACACCAGTCTGGTCTTCCTGTCCTCAGGGACAAGGTGGAGAGGACACCAGTCTGGTCTTCCTGTCCTCAGGGACAGGGTGAAGAGGACACCACTCTGGTCTTCCTGTCCTCAGGGACAAGGTGGAGAGGACACCAGTCTGGTCTTCCTGTCCTCAGGGACATGGTGGAGAGGACACCAGTCTGGTCTTCCTGTCCTCAGGGACAAGGTGGAGAGGACACCAGTCTGGTCTTCCTGTCCTCAGGGACAGGGTGGAGAGGACACCAGTCTGGTCTTCCTGTCCTCAGGGACAAGGTGGAGAGGACACCAGTCTGGTCTTCCTGTCCTCAGGGACATGGTGGAGAGGACACCAGTCTGGTCTTCCTGTCCTCAGGGACAGGGTGGAGAGGACACCAGTCTGGTCTTCCTGTCCTCAGGGACAGGGTGGAGAGGACACCAGTCTGGTCTTCCTGTCCTCAGGGACAGGGTGGAGAGGACACCAGTCTGGTCTTCCTGTCCTCAGGGACAAGGTGGAAATGACACCAGTCTGGTCTTCCTATCCTCAGGGACAAGGTGGAAATGACACCAGTCTGGTCTTCCTGTCCTCAGGGACATGGTGGAGAGGACAACAGTCTGGTCTTCCTGTCCTCAGAGACAGGGTGGACAGCACACCAGTCTGATCTTCCTGTCCTCAGGGACAAGGTGGAGAGGACACCAGTCTGGTCTACCTGTCCTCAGGGACAAGGTGGTGAGGACACCAGTCTGGTCTTCCTGTCCTCAGGGACAAGGTGGAGAGGACACCAGTCTGGTCTTCCTCTCCTCAGGGACAGGGTGGAGAGGACACCAGTCTGGTCTTCCTGTCCTGAGGGACAGGGTGGAGAGGACACCAGTCTGGTCTTCCTGTCCTCAGGGACAGGGTGGAGAGGACACCAGTCTGGTCTTCCTGTCCTGAGGGACAGGGTGGAGAGGACACCAGTCTGGTCTTCCTGTCCTGAGGGACAGGGTGGAGAGGACACCAGTCTGGTCTTCCTGTCCTCAGCGACAAGGTGGAAATGACACCAGTCTGGTCTTCCTATCCTCATTGACAAGGTGGAGAGGACACCAGTCTGGTCTTCCTGTCCTCAGGGACAGGTGGAGAGGACACCAGTCTGGTCTTCCTGTCCTCAGGGACAGGGTGGAGAGGACACCAGTCTGGTCTTCCTGTCCTCAGGGACAGGGTGGAGAGGACACCAGTCTGGTCTTCCTGTCCTGAGGGACAGGGTGGAGAGGACACCAGTCTGGTCTTCCTGTCCTCAGGGACAGGGTGGAGAGGACACCAGTCTGGTCTTCCTGTCCTCAGGGACAAAGTGGAAATGACACCAGTTTGGTCTTCCTATCCTCAGGGACAAGGTGGAGAGGACACCAGTCTGGTCTTCCTGTCCTCAAGGACATGGTGGAGAGGACACCAGTCTGGTCTTCCTGTCCTCAGAGACAGGGGGAAGAGGACACCAGTCTGGTCTTCCTATCCTGAGGGACAAGGTGAAGAGGACACCAGTCTGGTCTTCCATCCTGAGGGACAAGGTGAAGAGGACACCAGTCTGGTCTTCCTGTCCTCAGGGACAGGGTGAAGAGGACACCAGTCTGGTCTTCCTGTCCTCAGGGACAAGATGAAGAGGACACCAGTCTGGTCTTCCTGTCCTCAGGGACAGGGGAGAGGACACCAGTCTGGTCTTCCTATCCTCAGGGACAGGGTGAAGAGGACACCAGTCTGGTCTTCCTATCCTCAGGGACAAGGTGGAGAGGACACCAGTCTGGTCTTCCTGTCCTCAGGGACAAGGTGAAGAGGACACCAGTCTGGTCTTCCTGTCCTCAGGGACAGGGTGGAGAGGACACCAGTCTGGTCTTCCTGTCCTCAGGGACAGGGTGGAGAGGACACCAGTCTGGTCTTCCTTTCCTCAGGGACATGGTGGAGAGGACACCAGTCTGGTCTTCCTGTCCTCAGGGACAGGGTGGAGAGGACACCAGTCTGGTCTTCCTGTCCTCAGGGACAGGGTGGAGAGGACACCAGTCTGGTCTTCCTGTCCTCAGGGACAGGGTGGAGAGGACACCAGTCTGGTGTTCCTGTCCTCAGGGACAAGGTGGAGAGGACACCAGTCTGGTCTTCCTGTCCTCAGGGACAAGGTGGAGAGGACACCAGTCTGGTCTTCCTGTCCTCAGGGACAGGGTGGAGAGGACACCAGTCTGGTCTTCCTGTCCTCAGCGACAAGGTGGAAATGACACCAGTCTGGTCTTCCTATCCTCATTGACAAGGTGGAGAGGACACCAGTCTGGTCTTCCTGTCCTCAGGGACAGGGTGGAGAGGACACCAGTCTGGTCTTCCTGTCCTCAGGGACAGGGTGGAGAGGACACCAGTCTGGTCTTCCTGTCCTCAGGGACAGGGTGGAGAGGACACCAGTCTGGTCTTCCTGTCCTGAGGGACAGGGTGGAGAGGACACCAGTCTGGTCTTCCTGTCCTCAGGGACAGGGTGGAGAGGACACCAGTCTGGTCTTCCTGTCCTCAGGGACAAAGTGGAAATGACACCAGTTTGGTCTTCCTATCCTCAGGGACAAGGTGGAGAGGACACCAGTCTGGTCTTCCTGTCCTCAAGGACATGGTGGAGAGGACACCAGTCTGGTCTTTCTGTCCTCAGAGACAGGGGGAAGAGGACACCAGTCTGGTCTTCCTATCCTGAGGGACAAGGTGAAGAGGACACCAGTCTGGTCTTCCTATCCTGAGGGACAAGGTGAAGAGGACACCAGTCTGGTCTTCCTGTCCTCAGGGACAGGGTGAAGAGGACACCAGTCTGGTCTTCCTGTCCTCAGGGACAAGATGAAGAGGACACCAGTCTGGTCTTCCTGTCCTCAGGGACAGGGGGAGAGGACACCAGTCTGGTCTTCCTATCCTCAGGGACAGGGTGAAGAGGACACCAGTCTGGTCTTCCTATCCTCAGGGACAAGGTGGAGAGGACACCAGTCTGGTCTTCCTGTCCTCAGGGACAAGGTGAAGAGGACACCAGTCTGGTCTTCCTGTCCTCAGGGACAGGGTGGAGAGGACACCAGTCTGGTCTTCCTGTCCTCAGGGACAGGGTGGAGAGGACACCAGTCTGGTCTTCCTATCCTCAGGGACATGGTGGAGAGGACACCAGTCTGGTCTTCCTGTCCTCAGGGACAGGGTGGAGAGGACACCAGTCTGGTCTTCCTGTCCTCAGGGACAGGGTGGAGAGGACACCAGTCTGGTCTTCCTGTCCTCAGGGACAGGGTGGAGAGGACACCAGTCTGGTGTTCCTGTCCTCAGGGACAAGGTGGAGAGGACACCAGTCTGGTCTTCCTGTCCTCAGGGACAAGGTGGAGAGGACACCAGTCTGGTCTTCCTGTCCTCAGGGACAGGGTGGAGAGGACACCAGTCTGGTCTTCCTGTCCTCAGGGACAAGGTGGAAATGACACCAGTTTTCTCTTCCTATCCTCAGGGACAAAGTGGAAATGACACCAGTCTGGTCTTCCTGTCCTCAGGGACATGGTGGAGAGGACACCAGTCTGGTCTTCCTGTCCTCAGAGACAGGGGGAAGAGGACACCAGTCTGGTCTTCCTATCCTGAGGGACAAGGTGAAGAGGACACCAGTCTGGTCTTCCTATCCTGAGGGACAAGGTGAAGAGGACACCAGTCTGGTCTTCCTGTCCTCAGGGACAGGGTGAAGAGGACACCAGTCTGGTCTTCCTGTCCTCAGGGACAAGTGGAAGAGGACACCAGTCTGGTCTTCCTGTCTCAGTACAGGGGAGAGGACACCAGTCTGGTTTCCTGTCTCAGGGACAGGGGAGAGGACACCAGTCTGGTCTTCCTGTCCTCAGGGACAGGTGGAGAGGACACCAGTCTGGTCTTCCTGTCCTCAGGGACAGGGTGGAGAGGACACCAGTCTGGTCTTCCTGTCCTCAGGGACAGGGTGGAGAGGACACCAGTCTGGTCTTCCTGTCCTCAGGGACAAGGTGGAGAGGACACCAGTCTGGTCTTCCTGTCCTCAGGGACAAGGTGGAGAGGACACCAGTCTGGTCTTCCTGTCCTCAGGGACAGGGTGAGAGGACACCAGTCTGGTCTTCCTGTCCTCAGGGACAAGGTGGAGAGGACACCAGTCTGGTCTTCCTGTCCTCAGGGACAAGGTGGAGGAGGACACCAGTCTGGTCTTCCTGTCCTCAGGGACAGGGTGGAGAGGACACCAGTCTGGTCTTCCTGTCCTCAGGGACAAGGTGGAGAGGACACCAGTCTGGTCTTCCTGTCCTCAGGGACAGGTGGAGGAGGACACCAGTCTGGTCTTCCTGTCCTCAGGGACAGGTGGAGAGGACACCAGTCTGGTCTTCCTGTCCTCAGGGACAAGGTGGAGAGGACACCAGTCTGGTCTTCTGTCCTCAGGGACAGGGTGGAGAGGACACCAGTCTGGTCTTCCTGTCCTCAGGGACAAGGTGGAGGGACACCAGTCTGGTCTTCCTGTCCTCAGGGACAGGTGGAGGGACACCAGTCTGGTCTTCCTGTCCTCAGGACAAGGTGGAGAGGACACCAGTCTGGTCTTCCTGTCCTCAGGGACAAGGTGGAGAGACACCAGTCTGGTCTTTCCTGTCCTCAGGGACAGAGGTGGAGAGGACACCAGTCTGGTCTTCCTGTCCTCAGGGACAGGTGGAGAGGACACCAGTCTGGTCTTCCTGTCCTCAGGGACAGGGTGGAGAGGATACCAGTCTGGTCTTCCTGTCCTCAGGGAAAAGGTGGAGAGGACACCAGTCTGGTCTTCCTGTCCTCAAGGACAAGGTGAAGAGGACACCAGTCTGGTCTTCCTGTCCTCACGGACAGGGTGGAGAGGACACCAGTCTGGTCTTCCTGTCCTCAGGGACAGATGAGTAGGACACCAGTCTGGTCTTCCTGTCCTCAGGGACAGGTGTGGGACACCAGTCTGGTCTTCCTGTCCTCAGGGACATGGTGGAGAGGACACCAGTCTGGTCTTCCTGTCCTCAGGGACAGGGTGGAGAGGACATCAGTCTGGTCTTCCTGTCCTCAGGGACAAGGTGGAGAGGACACCAGTCTGGTCTTCCTGCCCTTCAGGGACAAGGTGGAGAGGACACCAGTCTGGTCTTCCTTCCTCAGGGACAAGGTGGAGAGGACACCAGTCTGGTCTTCCTGTCCTCAGGGACAGGGGGTGAGAGGACACCAGTCTGGTCTTCCTGTCCTCAGGGACAAGGTGAGAGGACACCAGTCTGGTCTTCCTGTCCTCAGGGACAGGATGGAGAGGACACCAGTCTGGTCTTCCTGTCCTCAGGGACAAGGTGAGAGGACACCAGTCGGTCTTCCTGTCCTCAGGGAAAAGGGTGGAGAGGACACCAGTCTGTCTTCCTGTCCTCAGGGACAGGTGGAGAGGACACCAGTCTGGTCTTCCTGTCCTCAGGACAGGGTGGAGAGGACACCAGTCTGGTCTTCCTGTCCTCAGGGACAGGGTGGAGAGGACACCAGTCTGGTCTTTCCTGTCCTCAGGGACAAGGTGGAGAGGACACCAGTCTGGTCTTCTGTCCTCAGGGACAAGGTGGAGAGGACACCAGTCTGGTCTTCCTGTCCTCAGGGACAAGGTGGAGAGGACACCAGTCTGGTCTTCCTGTCCTCAGGGACAGGTGGAGGGACACCAGTCTGGTCTTCCTGTCCTCAGGGACAGGTGGAGAGGACACCAGTCTGGTCTTCCTGTCCTCAGGGACAGGTGGAGAGGACACCAGTCTGGTCTTCCTGTCCTCAGGGACAGGGTGGAGAGGACACCAGTCTGGTCTTCCTGTCCTCAGGGACAGGTGGAGAGGACACCAGTCTGGTCTTCCTGTCCTCAGGGACAGGTGGAGAGGACAACAGTCTGGTCTTCCTGTCCTCAGGGACAGGTGGAGAGGACACCAGTCTGGTCTTCCTGTCCTCAGGGACAGGGTGGAGAGGACACCAGTCTGGTCTTCCTGTCCTCAGGACAGGGGAAGAGGACACCGTCTGGTCTTCCTTCCTCAGGGACAGGGTGGAGAGGACACCAGTCTGGTCTTCCTGTCCTCAGGGACAGGTGGAGAGGACACCAGTCTGGTCTTCCTGTCCTCAGGGACAGGGGATGAGGACACCAGTCTGGTCTTCCTGTCCTCAGGGACAAGGTGGAGAGGACACCAGTCTGGTCTTCCTGTCCTCAGGGACAGGGTGGAGAGGACACCAGTCTGGTCTTCCTGTCCTCAGGGACAGGTGGAGAGGACACCAGTCTGGTCTTCCTGTCCTCAGGGACAGGTGGAGAGGACACCAGTCTGGTCTTCCTTCTCAGGGACAAGGTGGAGAGGACACCAGTCTGGTCTTCCTGTCCTCAGGGACAAGGTGGAGAGGACACCAGTCTGGTCTTCCTGTCCTCAGGGACAAGGTGGAAGGGACACCAGTCTGGTCTTCCTGTCCTCAGGGACAAGGTGGAGAGGACACCAGTCTGGTCTTCCTGTCCTCAGGGACAGGTGGAGGGACACCAGTCTGGTCTTCCTGTCCTCAGGGACAGGTGGAGAGGACACCAGTCTGGTCTTCCTGTCCTCAGGGACAGGTGGAGAGGACACCAGTCTGGTCTTCCTGTCCTCAGGGACAGGGTGAGAGAGGACACCAGTCTGGTCTTCCTGTCCTCAGGGACAGGGTGGAGAGGACACCAGTCTGGTCTTCTGTCCTCAGGGACAGGTGGAGAGGACACCAGTCTGGTCTTCCTGTCCTCAGGGACAGGGTGGAGAGGACACAGTCTGGTCTTCCTGTCCTCAGGACAGCGGGAGAGGACACCAGTCTGGTCTTCCTGTCCTCAGGACAGGGTGGAGAGGACACCAGTCTGGTCTTCCTGTCCTCAGGGACAGGTGGAGAGGACACCAGTCTGGTCTTCCTGTCCTCAGGGACAGGGTGGAGGGACACCAGTCTGGTCTTCCTGTCCTCAGGGACAGGTGGAGAGGACACCAGTCTGGTCTTCCTGTCCTCAGGGACAAGGGTGGAGAGGACACAGTCTGGTCTTCCTGTCCTCAGGGACAGGTGGAGAGGACACCAGTCTGGTCTTCCTGTCCTCAGGGACAGGTGGAGAGGACACCAGTCTGGTCTTCCTGTCCTCAGGGACAGGTGGAGAGGACACCAGTCTGGTCTTCCTGTCCTCAGGGACAGGTGGAGAGGACACCAGTCTGGTCTTCCTGTCCTCAGGGACAAGGTTGGAGAGGACACCAGTCTGGTCTTCCTGTCCTCAGGGGCAGGGTGAAGAGGACACCAGTCTGGTCTTCCTGTCCTCAGGGACAGGGGGAGAGGACACCAGTCTGGTCTTCCTGTCCTCAGGGACAGGGGGAGAGGACACCAGTCTGGTCTTCCTGTCCTCAGGGACAGGGAGAATTGCTGAACACCTGTTGCCAAGTGTCAGCTGTTGATTTATTTAGTCAGGGAGAAAAAAACAACAACAAAAAAGAAAGAAACAAAACCAAACAAACAAAAAAGACCAAAACAACAACCAAACAAGAACAAAAAACAAAACAAAACAAAAAAAAAAACCAACGAGCAAGCAAAAACCCTTACAAACACATTCCCTTAACAAACAGTGTTCTAAAAACTGATTGGTACGGATTGTCCTCGTTAAATCAGCCGTTTCTTTTCCTGTTTTGAAATATCATGTGACAAGCATTCTAGCAGGAAAAGGCTAATGACGGCACCAAGTGGAACACCTGCGATGCCAGAGTACACACAGCTGTGCCTTTGTTTGCTGGCTG
>CM065729.1:9682677-9687677 GCA_033310375.1 Conus canariensis
GATACGCAGAACATCAGTCATGATGCGTTCTAGGACTAGGTTGAAAAGTGAGAGAGATAGAAGGCTGCCCTGGCGAATTCCAACTGAAGTATGTAACCATTCTCCGATAGCACCCTGTGTGAGTAGCGCACTGGTAGCTCTGGAGTACAAATGTTAGATTGTGTTGCTAAGCTGCTATCCAATGCTATATTTCTTCATTGTGGCCATCGTGCCAGACGCTGTCAAATGCCTTCTTGAAATCTTTGAAGACTAGGTAGAACTCCCTCTAGTGCTGGAGATGTTTGTCGCTAAAGGTACGTATATTAAAAATGTGTTCAATGGTACTTCTGCCTCTGCAGAATCCAGCCTTTTCCTAAGCAACGATGATATCTGCTTGCTGTTGCAATTTATTCAGAACAGAACGATTTTGAGCATTACTTTGCTAACGTTGCTGGTTAAGCTCATAGTGCGATAGTTTTGTTTTTGGTGGTTTTCTCTTCTTTTTTTCTTTTCCAGGATTGGAGATTTCCTTTTTTGGGAAGGGTAATGATTAGCACTTGAGTCTATGGTGTGGGCAACTTCCCTCAGCATAAGTCGTGTGTGCGTGTGCATGTGTGTGCTTTGTGTGTGTGTGTGTGTGTGTGTGTGTGTGTGTGTGTGTGTGTGTGTGTGTGTGTGTGTGTGCGCGCGCGTGTGTGTGGGTATGTGTGTGTATGTACGTATGTGCGTGCGTGCATGCGCGCGCTCGTGCGTGCGTGCATGCATGCGTGCGTGTGTGTACGTGTTTGTTTGTGTGTGCGTGCATGCGTATGTGCGTGTGTATATGTGCGTGCGTGCTTGCGTGCGTGAGTGCATCTATGACACAACAAGAGAGGTGGATTCACGGATTCATTCATACAGCAGAGAAGATGATGATTTTAGAGATGATGGAGCTAGGAAGATTTCCCTGGAGGTTGCCAGTCTGAATTAATCATTTCATCATTTCTTTCTTAGTCTGCTTTGGCCCACACTGACTGGTGCTTTCCTTTGTGTGTCGCTGCCTTTCATTTTGTGTGTTCTGTTTATTTCCTTTCTGTCCTATTCCTCTACAGTTTTTCTTGGGATTGGGCCACAAAACCTGACTCGTCACATTGCAAAACCCGACTGTCACATTCTATCACCTGACTCGTTCCAGTACAGAACCCGACTTGTTAGTTTACAATACCTGACTTGCCACCTTTACAAAACCTGACTCGTTACAGTATGAAACCTGACTTGTTACATTACAAAACCTGACTCGTTACAATATGAAACCTGACTTGTTACATTACAAAACCTGACTCGTCACATTATGAAACCCTAATTCGTCACATTACAAAACACACAAACGTGATTTGCTATAGTACAAAAGCTGGCTCGTCACATTATGAACCTTAATTTGTCACATTACGAAACACGTGAACGTGATTTGCTACAGTACAAAACCTGGCTCGTCACATTATGAAACCATAATTCGTCACATTACGAAACACACGAACGTGATTTGCTATAGTACAAAACCTGACTCTTTACATTACTCGGAGCAGAACCTGACACGTGACATCAAGAAATATTGCTCGTTTGATTACAAAACCTGACTCGTGATATTGTAAACAGAATTGATCTCATTACAAAGCTTGACTCGTTATTTACGAAACGTGACCGGTCACGTTACAAAACATTTCATGTCATATTACAAAAGCTCTCTCCTCAGTTTGCAAAACCTCAGTGGTCACAGTTCTCTCGTTGAATTACAAGTTGAGACTCGCCACTTTCTCAGCCACCCATTCCTTTTTCGTATCTTTGAAACCTCTCCCCCCCCCCTCCCCCACCCCCCCTCCCCACCCCCCTCCCCCACCTCCTCCTTAATTCTTCCCCGCTCTCCCGGCTGTTTTCCACGCCGTCCTTTCTCCACCTGTTTTGCAACCGTACCCCTCACCCCCACCCTCCAACCTCTTCTCCCACCTGTCCAGCTGGTGTTGTAGCTGTGTGGTCTGGTTTTCTGTCTCCATAAACTACAGCTGATACAGACTTTGCCAGACATTTCGCTGGTTGTTGAGGGCAGGGCGGCTAAACCCATCAGCCCCCGTACGACAGCAGTTGGTCAGTTGGTCATAATAATGTTTTACCTGACATCTGCGCCCCGCCCCCCCCCCCTCCCCCCGTTTTGCAGTAGCTGGTCGTGTATTTTTCTCTGGCTGTTGAGGGGTTTAAATTCAGTGTGAAAGTAGCAGAGTCCACAACCAAAGCTGTTACTTCTCTGTGTTTTTGTGTCAAAGGCTGACTAACTAACATCCACTCGTTCACCTGGATCGTGTGTCATAGCTTGGTTGAACAAGGTCAGGAGTGTAAAAAAGCTGTGATTGTTGTTTTCCTTACTAGTCTGAAGTCTTGACTGTTTTTGATGCACTGGGAAAATGACCTTGGCTGAACAAGGTCAGGAGTGTAAAAACTGTGATTGGTTTTGCCTTACCAGTCTGAGGTCTTGACTGTTTTTGATGCATGGGGAAAAATGACCATGAGTAGAAGAAATAACCAAAAGTAAAAAAAAAAAAAAAAAGCAAAAAACGTTTGATGACTAGCCCTCAAAGACAATATTCACCTTGTTGTTTTATCACGAGTGGAATGCCAGTTTAAATGAAAAGAAGCTGAGTTAGTACCTACACTTTTTCAACGTCATTTCTGGGTTAAAAAAAAACAAACATATTCCTATCTGTTTTATTTTACAAATGTTAACAGATAGGTGTAGCTTCGAGATTCGCCGAATTCTGTCATTTCCCTCGCCATTGCGATTGGTAGAAAGAGCTGCCAGAATTCCGCATGTACGTACACACTCGCACGTATGCACACACTTGCACAGACACGTACAGAAGAAGGGAGGGACGAAGGGAGATGGCACACTTGCACATGTTCACAAACATGCGAGGGAGTAAGAGAGAAAGAGAGAGAGAGAGAGAGAGAGAGAGAGAGAGAGAGAGAGAGAGAGAGAGAGAGAGAGAGAGAGAAGACAAGACAAGACAAATGTTTTAATTGAACTAGGCCACATGCCCGTGTCAATGGGAACAGAGGGAGGGGGTAGAAACAAAATCAAACTGATCGCAAATGAAATAAGTAAGGAAAGAAATCAATGCATCGTCAAATACAGTATATGCATAAACACACAAAACTAAACAATAAATCTCGCGAACATAATCAACGATCGTTGACCATGTTCGCTTTCTCTCTCTCTCTCTCTCTCTCTCTCTCTCTCTCTCTCTCTCTCTCTCTCTCTCTCTCTCTCTCTCTCTCTCACACACACACACACACACACACACACACACACACACACACACACACCTCAATCACACGCTATCGGTGTGATATTATTAAGGCAACTTTGACGGTGCATGCAGGAACAACGGTTCTAAGTCACATCAGTCTGTCCACATCTGACCTCAAGAGCTTTCGTTATGAATGTAGCCACAGCATTACAGATTTTTCCGTTAGCGAGCAGTAACGACATCTTAAAAGCCGATGGTCGTCTATAAAACTTGAAAGGTATGTAACGCTCGCGAATAACTTTGTATTTAGGACATACTATCAGAAAATGGTATTCGGATTCCAACTCACACGGACAAAACGGACAGCACAGTGCTTCACGGGGGACGCTCGAATACCGCAGTTTGTGTGTGTTCAAACAGGATACACCAAGTCTGAACCGTATCAAGTTTTTACGACTGCTCACGTTGTTTACAGTGAATACATAATTTGGCATTTCCCAAAACTGCTTAAAAGAAAAATAAAAGAGAAATCGGTCCTTAGATTCTATGTGGCTATACCATTCTTGTAAATGACAATCGATTAGCCGACATTTGAATTTTGAAAGGAAAACTTTTACGTTGGGAACTCCTTGATTTTCCCATACATATCCAAAACCGTAACGATTTAATGTGAGGCAGACTGACGTAACCCAATTGTTTTTACCCCGGCAATGTAAATCATATAACATTTTATACGCTTTTTTGGGAAGACGATTGTCAGGCATATTAACGACATGTATCCAATACTTCACGCATTTAGTATAAATGTTTATATAAAGTGGAAACCTACCAGTTTCTCCATAAACCAAGGCATTAGGCGTTTTTATAGAAACATTCAGGAATCTCTTGAGTGCAAACAAATGTATTTTTTCTATAGCCGAGAGGTTTGCAGTTAAGCCCCATACTTCAGCGCCATAGGCAAGGATTGGCTGGATCTGACAATCAAAAAGTTTGAAGAATAATTTTGGGGCCACACTCTGATATTTCCACAAAAGTTTCAATATAATAATGACCTGATGTTTTGCCCTGGATGCTAAATCCTCAAGGCAATGAGAAAAAGTAAGGCCAGTGGAGAATATAGCACCTAAATATTTATATTGATTAACAATCTCTAGTTGCATACTATCGTAAAACCATTTTTCTTTTGAAGCAATATAACCGCCATTTCTAAACACAATAACTTTTGATTTTTCCAGATTCACTATTAAATCAAGTTTCTTAGCTGTTTTACTCAAAACGTTCAGCTGTGTCTGAAGACCTATAACAGTGGATGCCACGAGCGCCACATCGTCAGCAAACAGCAGAATCAATAGCTCTTTGAAGTCAGGAGATAAAGGAATACCATGCTTACCATACTCTGTAATTTCTTCAGCAAGTTCATTAATAAATAAAGAAAATAAAACCGGGCTACATATTTCTCCTTGCTTTAGACCTTTAGGACACATAAAAATATTAGTTAAGTCTCCCCGTACTTTAACCCTAGCCGTGACAACGGTGTACATACTTTTAATTGCATTGTACATCTTTCCTTTTATACCCTTTTTCTTTAAGACTAACCAAAGTCGATTTCTATCAATCAGGTCGAAAGCCTTTTTAAAATCAATAAAAGCCACGTATAGTTTTTGGTGGTTAGAAAGTTGCTTTTGCACGAGAGACAGGAGTGTAAATATATGGTCAGTGGTACTATAGCCTTTCCTAAAACCA
>CM065729.1:9692677-9695177 GCA_033310375.1 Conus canariensis
CGTCAGTTGATACTCCGTGACGTTCTCCGCGTGTGACGTCACACCATCAACGAGACCAGGGGACTAACAGAGAAAGGCCCTCGCCTGGGAAGTCGGAGAATTCCAGGTCCCTGGTTCCAATCTCGGGAGAATGGATTCTCTCTCTCTCTCTCTCTCTCTCTCTTCTCCCTCCCCCCCCCCCCCCCCCCCCTTCTGCTTAACCCGTTCACACCCTCTTCCCATCTCTGCCCTCTTCCCTCCTCTCCGCTTGCACTGGACCGTAAGTGGTGGACTGAAAGCTGCAATGCTAAGAAAACGAAAGTGATGATGTACAACGAAAGTAGTGAAAACGATATGAAATCTATCAGCGGGGGAGACATAGAGCAAGTGACCAATTTCAAGTATCTGGGCGGATGGATGGTGAGCAGTTAGAAAGATATCTCTGTTCGAAAAGCCCATGCTTGGGCTGCATGTCACAAGCTGAAGATGATATGGACTTCTAACTGGAAAAAAGAACTAAAATTCGTCTCTTTATATCCACTCTCGAGTCTGTGTTGCTCTGCAACTCGGAAACATGGACCTTAACAAAGCAGATGGAGAAGAGTCTTGATGGGACGTATACCCGCATGTTGAGGATGGCATTAAAAGTCTCTTGGAAGCAGCACATGACTAACGAAGAGCTATATGGACACCTCCCTAAAGTTAGTGACAAGATAAGAACACGTAGGCTTTGCCTAGCCGGTCACTGTATGCGACATCCAGAGGAGGTTGCTTCACAACTTGTACTGTGGCAGCCAACTGGAGGGAGAGCGAACAGGGGAAGGAAGACAACAGACTTCATTGATCTTCTCAAAAGGGACACTGGCCTCGAAAACATCGATGAGATGAAGGCAGCTATGTTGGACAGGAGCAAGTGGAAGGAGTACGTCACAGAGGCTCGAGATGGGCCTAACTGATACTAACTGAAATCTGAAATCATGCAGTCATTGAGATCAGTCGATAAACTAAGGTCCTGAAAGCAGCACAAGAACGTTCCCAAGGCAACAAGCTAATGCCCTCATAACCTTTCTAGGGAAATTCATGGAGATGGTTGGACAGAACTTCACACTGACAGAAAGAAGTGGGTGACGCTGAACCACGTGGACACGCTGTGCCTGGAGACATCAGCTCCAGTGTCGTACCGAAATCTGTGGTGATGCCGAAGTCGTTGGATATACACTGCAGTGTGTTTCAAGACAAGTGGATAACTTTTTTTTTGTTACCGTTGTAGAACAGAGAGGCCGACGACTTCAGCACCACGGTCCTTGAGGCAGGTTCTGTGGCTGCCAGACAGACCACTGACAAGGTATCGGACCAGACAGGGATATGGCCTCAACACGAAATAAAACAAAACAACACACATACACACATGCACGCCTGCCCACCCGCCCGCCCGCCCACACACACACACACACACACACACACACACACACACACACACACACACACACACACACACACACACACACACACACAAGAGAGAGAAGAGAGAGAGAGAGAGAGAGAGAGAGAGAGAGAGAGAGAGAGACGCGCGCGCGGGTGTGTGCACGACTCTTTTCCTTCTATTTATCGTTTTATTGCCATTGACATCTCTCTCTCTCTCTCTCTCTCTCTCTCTCTCTCTCTCTCTCTCTCTCTCTCTCTCTCTCTCTCTCTCTCTCTCCTCGCCTAAGGCGAGTGCAAATACACGCGGATGAGTGGATTTAAAAACCGAATAGCCCGTTAGGCGGTTCAAAAAAATTGCTGTGTGCACCGATCTCTCTCTCTCTCTCTTTTTTTTTTTTTTTTCTTTTTTGAGAGTTTTCCAAAAATTAGTGCTTTAATCTTAATTGACATGGCTATCGACGTCCTTTTTAGCACTCGCTGCAAAGGAAGCTCATACAGTTAGTACGATGCCATTACTTTAAAGAGACGGTTGAGTGTAGATGTACAGTCGATATTGTCAGGTCGGCTGTCATTCGACTGTGATCTCAGTTGCTACGTCGTGGCCACATTTGTCACAATGCCACTTATGTCTTCACTCCAGTATCATAATACGAAAACATGTCTGAGATCTTGATAGGGAAAATAATGTTTCGAAACAGTAACAGATGTAGGGAGAAAGGGAGGGATTCAACGGCAAGAGGTGAAGAAAATGGGTACACCATCATTCTAACAATATAAAACTGGAATGACCGAGCCGCCAAACAAACACATTACAAAACAAAACACGAAGAATTTCGATCCACGAGTCAAGACGCATCGTGTCTGTTTTGGAATTTGTTCGTTTCTTCGTTGAGCGGATCAGTAGTTCCATTTCTGCCTTTGTGTTTCAGACTCCGCCTGCAGTCAGCCCCACCTTGACACCATTCGAACATTAGCAATGCCTAGTAGGAAAACATGTGAGGTGGAATGCACTTTCCTTTTAGCTTAGCGCTATTCATAGCACTGCTTGGCGTAAAAACCTGTGAGCTGAAATGAACTTTCCTGTCAATTCGGTGGC
>CM065729.1:9707677-9710177 GCA_033310375.1 Conus canariensis
GTGAATGGAATGTAGGAGGGGGGGGATGCACAGAGGCATCTGACGAGGGAGGGTGAAATGAGAACCGTACAAAGGTCTTGTCTCCCTATTTCACGTTTTTGTAGTCTTGGAACTTTTGTAGGTTTTGCTGATGTTATTTTGTAAAAGGCTGCCGACAAAGAGAGAGAAGGAGAGGAATTAGGATATGGGAGCTGGAGGAGGAGGTTGAAGAGAGCCACACACACACACACACACACACACACACACACACACACACACACACACACACACACACACACACAAGAGAGAGAGAGAGAGAGAGAGAGAGAGAGAGAGAGAGAGAGAAATAATGCTTGACTGCTCTTTACCATCGTAATGTGAATATTTTAGGCAGAGGGAAGGTCTTCCAATCTGTCCTTGTTGTGCACACATCATTCTAATAAAACATTCACAGTGGCGGATCAAAATAGAACACTGGAGGCATAATCGTAACACCAGCAGGTATGCTCAGATTAATGAAATAATGATGTGTTAAGCAACGATAAGAAACACAAACGACAGACAGAGACAGAGAGAGAGAGAGAGGGGGGGGAGAGAAAGAGAGAAGAGAGAGAGAGGGGAGCGCGCGAGCGAGCGAGCGAGCGAGAGAGAGAAAGAGAGAGAGAGAGAGAGAGAGAGAGAGAGAGAGAGAGAGAGAGAGGGAGGGAGGGAGGAGAGGAGGGGAGGGAATCGGTAACAGGATGGGAAAGTATTCTCTTGTGGTCTTCCAGTGGCTACTGTTCCTCTACTGCCATCTTTACAGCCAACGATGAAGACGACCAGATCTCAAAAGAGACACACTGCTTTGTGCATTTAATGTCTGTTAAAAGAAATACGAGGAAAGCGCGAAACGCCAAACTGGAAATCTCCCTAAGGCTTCCGACAAGGACGATGTAGTGTACATCAACACCACAGCGAGTTAACAGTCGTTGCGTGTTGCGCAACATTCATCATGTCGGGTTATCTCCTGCCGAGGAAACACACAAGAAAAGAAAATAATCAGGGACAAAGAGATCGCTGGAAAACAGGCATTTGCTTCGTGTCTGACACGGATCTGAGCAAGGCACAACACAGACGTGGAGATCTCACTCACCGGCAGAAAGAACGTTGGGAATTCAAACAAACAGCCTATACCACAAACAGATATTGTGTTTCCGTCTTGACTGCTAGTACATGGATTCCCTGTTCCTGATAACAATCCATGCTGGAATCTAATACGCTGGTGCATTGTCTAGTTGAGTTACGGGGAAGGAAAGGAGAAATGACATCAGTACTTTCTGTTTTGTTTTGGGCTTTGTTTGTTTGTTCTTTTGTGCGCGCGCGCGCGCGCGCGCGCGCGTGTGTGTGTGTGTGTGTGTGTGTGTGTGCGTGTGTTCATGTGCATGTGCGTGCGTGCGTACGTGCGTGCATGAACACGCGTGCGCGCGCGTGTGTGTGTGTGCGTGCGTTCATGCATGCGTGCCAGCGTGCGTGTGCGTGCATGCGTGCGTGCGTGTGTCTGTAGGAAAAGGATAGGGGGGATTTCTTTCATTCCTTTCCTTTTCAGTTTCTTTCTTTCTTTCTTTCTTTCTTTCTTTCGACCCAGTTGAATGTGTGCCAAGCTCTCGGGCACATTATTACTAATGGATGAGAGGCCTTGTCGATGCTAGTTATTCGTTTATTTATTCACTTGTACATTTATCTCCTTCTGTATGTCGGTATTCATGAATTTCAACCCAATGCGAAGTTATGCTGTTATTTTCTTTCCTTCTGTGCATTTTTTACCAGCATCATTTCCTCCAATTCCATATCGTTCCTTTCCGAAAGAGTAATTGGATCCTTGTTTTAAAGCAATTTTAGGTTTGATTTGTTTTCTCTAATGGGGGTGTTTGAGTTCATTTCATTCACGGTAATGCTCTGCTTGTTCCGAAATGTATGTTTTGAGGTCACTGTCTTTGTATTTTTCACATATACGCAGGCATAGGTTAATACTCGAGCAGCCAGCAAGTCCCCACAAATGCAGATCTATGTGAGTGTAGTCAGAAGATTAGCACAGCTACAGGTCTATCTCAGAGACAGTCAACAAGTCAACATAGTAACAAGTCTGTGTCAGGGACAGTTAGTAAGTCAAAACAGGTACAGTGTGTGTGTCAGAGAGACAGTCACCAAGTCAACACTGATACAAATCTGTGTCAGGGACAGTCACCAAGTCAACATAAGTACAAGGCTGTGTCAGGGGCAGTCAATAAGTCAACACAGGTACAGGTGTGTGTCAGAGAGACAGTCACCAAGTCAATATATGTACAAGGCTGTGTCAGAGACAGTTAATAAGTCAACACAGGTACATGTGTGTGTCAGAGAGACAGTCACCAAGTCAACACGGATACAACTCTGTGTCAGGGAAAATTAATAAGTCAACACAGGTACAGATGTGTGTCAGAGAGACAGCCAACAAGTCAACATAGGTACAAAGCTGTGTCAAGGACAATTAATAAGTCAACAC
>CM065729.1:9715177-9720177 GCA_033310375.1 Conus canariensis
GAAAAAGCTGTTTTAGATCGACCGAGCAACAATAACACATAAAACTGAATTGAAGTGCTGTCTGCACACAGGATGTGGCTGTATCGTCTGTCTGCACCATTGTTACACTCAGAGATCAATCTTCAGAATGAACTGGGTGGATCTCTTCAGATATTCCACAGACCCAGTCAAGGTTTGGTGTGCAGTGGTGGCCATTAGCCATGCTCCATTCTCAGTATATGGAAGGATGCCACAGCATGGGAGAATGCACTGAGCGGTCTGGTCTGCTTTCCAACCTCAGGAAAGAATCTATGTGCTGTTGTCCAGGTGGTTGAGTGTTGTCCCCAGGATGAAACGGTGACCTATTTCTGTCAGGTAGCTGGTAGCTATCCTGTGATGTCCTTTTCACAGACTGAATCAACAAACGTGTCAGACAACCGCTTATGTGTTAGTGAAAAGGAAAGAAAGCATGTTCTTTGAGAGGATCGAATCGTGAGTGTTCCATTTTCCAGGGCGACAATTTTGTCTGTGACGTCCACTAGCCGTGACACGTAATCAATGGACGACAGTGCTGACCAAAATGATAGGTGACAGCGCTGACAGGTTCAGGGATTTTGCTGTGAGCTCTGTCGATGTCACGGCATTTTGACAATGGCGTTCATACAGGAGTTGGCACTGAGGGTCTGACCAGCGCGAGGGGTTAATGGGTGGATCGGAAATCGGTTAAGGCTGGTCCATGAGGCACCGTGTGAGATGTGTCGCACAACTTGGGTCCGTTTCTGTTAGATGAGCCATATAACCTGGACCGATCTTTATGAAATAATTCACACAGAGTCTGAGCCAGTCTTTATGAGATGAGTCAGACAGAACTATGGGCCGTCTCTTTCAAAAGACCTTATCTGATATAGAGGTGCCTGCAGTCGAATAATATGAGCCTTCCACTGTGGAAATGATGGTCATGACTTTTGAACCAATCGTGGGGCCGGTTTTTATTTTACGGCCTAGAAATCCTCTCTGTGCACCTAGCAGTAAAATGATGCCTGATTTAGGTCAACGAAAGTCAAATTGATGGAAGGAGACAAATTGGCTCCTTCTTCCACAATGCTGTCCTTCTAACAGCTCCCTGCCCGTGCAGTGATAAGGCTGTGTGACGTTCATCTTTTCTTTCCTTCGTTTTCTTTCTTTCTTTCCTTCTTTCCTTTTTCTTTTTAAATCAATCTGCTGCATGGATTGCAGGTCATGAAAAGTGATGAGAACTCTGAGGCTTGCATGAGGAATGTGTCTGCCTGGAGATCCCAGTCTCCTGTGTCCTCATGTCCAATCATGCTCAGCTCTGGGATCAAAGGATCTGGAGGCCTGCTGTCTGTCTGCCTCCTTTCACGCCCGCTCTGGTTTCTGGGAGAGAACGTCATTGAAGATGTGCAATGTCTGCCCAAGAAAGTAGACCAACAAATAGGACTTCACTTTACCTCTGTGCGCGCGCGCGCGCGCGCGCCGCGTGTGTGTCTGTGTGTGTGGTGTGTGTGTGTGGTGTATATGTGTGTGTGTGTGTGTGTGTGTGTGTGTGTGTGTGTGTGTGTGTGTGTGTGTGTGTGTGATTATGTGTGTGTGTGTGTGTGTGATTGTGTGTTTGTGTGTGTTTTGTGTGTGTGTGTGTGTGTGTGTGTGTGTGTGTGTGTGTGTGTGTGTGTGTGCGTGTGCGTACGCGTGCGTGGGTGCGTGCGTGCGTGCGTGCGTGCGTTCGTTCGTTCTTTAATTTAACGTCTATCCACCTAACAGTGATCTTAGATAGTATGTAAGTGATATATGTGTGTGTGCATGTGATGTTTTTGAGTGTATGCATGCGAACGGTTGTTGTTGATTTTGGGCGTACGTAGGTATGTATAATGCAATTAGGCTTGATAAAAAAAAAAAAAGAAAAAGAAAAAAAAACACCACATAACTGAATCCAAAACTATAAAAGAAACACTAAATAAGCAACTAACACCAAGATGGGGAAAATAACATAGACGTTAAAGTAAATGTCCAATTTGGCTCTTAATCAGTCCTTGAACAACTTCAAAAATGTTTTATTCGTTAGAGATGACGTCTTCAAAGACTGACATCGACGGTTCAGTGTTCAACAACCAAGCAGGTAAATAGGGTTTCATTCTATCGCACAAAAAAAGTAGATGGAACGGAGTGATTTGCTGGCCACAAATACAAGTCACATGTTTACAGAATTTGGTTTCAAAGGCATCAAACCTCAATCTAAAAATCAAACTTTTAAAAATCCTATCTTGGTAGAGAGTCTTCATACCTGTTTTATTGTCTGATATCTTGTTAAATAATATCCCCTTTTTGTTTTTGGTGCCTTTTCCCTTATTTAAAATAGAGTTCCAGGCTGCGTCTTTTAAAAGACTATAACTCTCATGTAAGGATAAAGGAATGTATATCTTTGTTAAATCAGTTTCAGTGATAGCAGCCTTTTTGGCTAATTTGTCTACCCTTTCATTAGCAGATAATCCACAGTGAGATGGAACCCAACAAAAATCGACATAAGAACCACGTAAATGCAAAAAATGAATTAAGTGGTACACTTCTGATATAAGTTCTGCTCTCACACTTGTATTCGAAAATTTTAGAGCTTGTAGGACTGATTTTGAATCAACACAAAGTAGTATTTGAAATACAGGAAATCGAAAATCAAGAAGAAAGTTTAATGCCATAATAATGGCAACAAGTTCCGCAGTAAATATGGAAATATTCTTACCAAGGTGGTAACCTTTCTCTATTTTTAAGGATGGAATTATGAATGCTGAACCAGACAAATGATTGTCTAGTACGGAACCATCTGTATAGATTTTAAGGTGATTTATATAAGTTTCATTATATGTGACTTAACATACGTTGGCAGCAAGGGTCCATCACTTTTTCTTAAACTTGTATAGTCTATGTCATGATTTGCTCTACTAAGTTCCCATTCCGGGATAGTGCTAAAAGACACCCGAGGAGCTACATTTTGAGGTGCAGTGCCTGCTTTTGTAAATAAGTCAGATGTGTATGAGGCTATCGATTTTAGAGAATCAATTTTTTGTGCCCGTTTAGGAAAATGTATTTCTGATTTTAATTCAGTTTCACTGGTATTAAGATTTTGTAGTGTATGACTTCTTAAAATATATTTTGCAGATGCAAGTTTCATATTTTCTTCAAAAGGTAATATTCCGATCTCCATATAAGTTCTTAAAGTTGATGTATGAACCGGGACACCAAAAGCTATCTTGTAAGCTTTACTATCGATACTCTGCAACTTTTTAATTAAATATTTTGGGGCTGAAAAAATGTCTCCTGCATAGGATAGTTTTGATCGTATAAGCGCAGTAGCTAAATGTGTTAATACTTTACTGTCTTTACCCCAGGATTGTTGACTCACCATTTTCAAGAAATTTAAAGTTTTCTTAGCTTTTGCTAGAATAGTTTGTATGTGATTATTCCAGCTCAGTTTAGAAGTTAAATTTACTCCTAAAAATTTTACAACTTTTTTATATTCAAGGCACAATCCATCTATTTGAAATGAAGGCAGAGGATTAGGATCATAACCAGTATTGAACAGAACCATATGCGATTTTTCAGCTGAAAGGGCCAATCCATTTTCAGTCATGTACTTACTAATTTTTCTAGTTAAAATTCTAAATAAATTCCACAAAGATGGTTGAATAATAATAATTTTTGTTGATATTGTTTTACATGCAGAAACATTAATATTTTGTTGATATTGTAACCCCTATCCCTAAAGAGGGCAGGTCAAAATCAGACAAAAATAACAACAGGCCAATTGCCACACAATTTTGACACACAAGATGGCGGCGACAGTCAACCACTAGGTTAAAAGCTGCTGAGTATTTAGCAAAAATCTCTGAGAAGATGACTAGAACCAGAAGCAATAACCTAATGAGTAAGACGGCTAAAGAACATTCGATTGAGAAAAACGCAACAACTAGCCCCAGAAGGACGAGGTCTTCTTCTACAAGGAAAAGTTCTTTTCCAGTCGGCAACGACCGTTTGGACGGGCCCAAAAAAACAATGCAAACAGAGTCAATCAGCGATGAAAAAAAAGAAGAAAACGAAGAAGCCGTAAGTAGAATCATATTCCTTGAACGAACCGTAGCAACACTAAATGAAAAAGTGTCTAAGCTAGAAGACACAATTCAAGCGCAAACTGAACCGATGAAAAGATATTTTAATCAAGAGAGAAAAAAAGTAGGCCTATCGTTTCAGAACGCGGAAACACAGACTGAAACCGACCATCACACGCGTCTTATACCGAAGCTGCCAAGGCTGGGACATCGTTATCGTCCGCTAAACAGCCCACACCTTCTAACCTCCTATCCAAAGCGGCAGCAAAACAAAATCCACAGAAAGAAGGAAAGAAATGCGACGAAGGTAGAAAGAAGACTGAAGAAAAAAGAACTGATGACGCAAAAGCAAAGACCGACCACTTACGTCATAGGGAAAATTTCAAAGAACAAAAACCTTCCAAGAAGAACGTAAAATCAGATCTGCCATGGGTGTTGTTTCTACACGATTCCATAGCCAACAAAATCGATAGCAAGAGGTTGGGGAATTCGTACTGCTTCAGAGCAACATCCAAAAAGGTGTATGTAGCAGAGGAGCTTCCAAGAATGTTCAAGGCTGAAAGTGATTCTACAAAACCCATGAAATATGACGCTCTAGTCATCCACACAGCAATAAATGACCTGAAAAAGAAGTCCCCTGAAGACTGCCGTAGAGGCTTTGTTGTAAACATTAAAGCAATTGTTAAGAGTCATCCTGATCTCAAAGTAGTGGTCAGCAAAGTGTGCCCTACCAGAAACAAAGATCTAAACATCAAGGCAGAACTGTTCAATGCTCTCTTCATGCAACAGCTAGCTCATTTCAACAACATCAGTTTCGTGGGGCATTGTAATCTACCAACCAGCCCGCGACATCTTCAGGATGGTCTTCATCCCACCTTCCTCAGAACCAGTAAGATGGCAGCTAAC
>CM065729.1:9722677-9725177 GCA_033310375.1 Conus canariensis
ACAGACAGACACACACACACACACACACACACACACACACACACACACACACACACACACACACACACAGGCGCACACACACATGTATATCTATATATATACATACATGTGTGTGTGTCATCTTTTGTGTGTGTGTGGGGTGTGTGTGTGTGTGTGTGTGTGTGTGTGTGTGTGTGTAATAACACCCTATCATAAGTTTTCTTTTCCTGATCAAGAGCAACGCTTAGGCTTTGATCTCTATAGGCCGTAGTTGTGCGTGCTGACTCACATTACGTTAACAACAATTTTTGTTATTTGATTAGTGATATTTTGGTCCTGGCTTAGAGTTATTTCTTCCTGAAATCCTAGCAGTGCAATATCTTGTGTAATTCGGTCAATTTTTTTTGTGAAAAAGATTTCGTTCTCCACCGAGGCTCAAATTAGGTTGACATTTTCATGTGAGAAAACAAATATTTGATTAAATTAGTTTCATTAGAGTTGAGGGCTCAACCCAATTGGATTGGCATGGCCTAATTAGACTTATGGTATGTTGGCAGAATAAATGCAGTGCTTAATTCTCTGTTGTAAATGTTGCAGTCTCGATTTTGTTGTGCATTTCAATACTGAGTTCCACTTTCTTTTTTCTAATTCTAAGACTTTTTTTTAGTTTATAGAATAAAACAGAGCTTGGTGGTGATGTGTCTATTGGTTGTTTACTACCAAAACGTCTGCATTTTAAAGCTGTTATTGGCGGACTGCTGAACATTCTTCTCTGTGTGTTTTGGTCTTCACTGTCAAAGGCGTGAAGGTTTTGATCCTAAGAAGGCCGAATTTTGCTTAACCACGTTGTGTTTGAGTAGATGTTGTAGTATAAGCAATAAGCAGATGTTCCTTAAACATCATGGGGATAGTTTCGTCATCAGTGATGTATCTTTTATCATATTGTGTTCGAAATATCGACAGACTTTAAGACTAAACGTTGGACTGAAATCATCCTTTGCCAGTGGTCATGAAGTGTTGGATTTCACGAGTCATAAATGTTTGTTTTAACGGGTCATAATTTTCTGTTTTCACGAGTCATAATTCTTTGTTTTCACGGGTCATAATTTTCTGTTTTCACGAGTCATAAATGTTTGTTTTAACGGGTCATAATTTTCTGTTTTCACGAGTCATAATTCTTTGTTTTCACGGGTCATAATTTTCTGTTTTCACGAGTCATAATTCTTTGTTTTCACGGGTCATAATTTTCTGTTTTCACGAGTCATAATTCTTTGTTTTCACGGGTCATAATTTTCTGTTTTCACGAGTCATAATTCTTTGTTTTCACGGGTCATAATTTTCTGTTTTCACGAGTCATAATTCTTTGTTTTCACGGGTCATAATTTTCTGTTTTCACGAGTCATAATTCTTTGTTTTCACGGGTCATAATTTTCTGTTTTCACGAGTCATAATTCTTTGTTTTCACGGGTCATAATTTTCTGTTTTCACGAGTCATAATTCTTTGTTTTCACGGGTCATAATTTTCTGTTTTCACGGGTCATAATTTTCTGTTTTCACGGGTCATAATTTTCTGTTTTCACGAGTCATAATTTTCTCATTTTACGATGCACAGTTTTTTGTTTTCACGATTCATAATTCTTTGTTTTCACGAGTCATAGTTCTCTGTTTTCACGACTCATAATTCTTTGTTTTCACGAGTCATAGTTCTCTGTTTTCACGACTCATAATTCTTGGTTTTCACGACTCATAATTCTTGGTTTTCACAAGTCATAGTTCTCTGTTTTCACGACTCATAATTCTTTGTTTTCACGACTCATAATTCTTGGTTTTCACGACACATAATTCTTGGTTTTCACGAGTCATAATTATTTGTTTTCACGAGTCATAAATCTGTTTTCACGAATCATAGTTCTCTGTTTTTCCCAAGTCACAATTCGCTGTATTCACGAGCCTGTTTTGATGAAATATGGTTGACTATTTTGATGAAATGAATTTAAATGTAATTAATTACGAACCGCCAAGAAAACGTAGACAAACGAATCATAAGACAAAAACGACGCGTTTCGACCTCTTAGGTCTTCTGCAGGCAAGACACAAAATACTCAGGACAACGAAAATGAACGAGCAATCACTTATCGTCATTCATTTCAGCACGAGATGAAATATGGGCGTTGGATTCAATTACATTTAAAATGTGTTTAAATTTCCGCCTTCAGTCGCTTCACTTTGCAACTAAATCTATTTTGATGAGTCATAGTCACCTGTTTTTCATGCGTTGCAATTCTTAGTTTTCTTGGGACATAAATCTTGGATTTCATGACTCATAACTACTCACATGATGCACTGTGCAGATGAGTCATAGTGTCCTGTTTCCTGCATCAAGACGTTCTCTTTTTGTGAATCATGGTTGTCTGTTTTTCGTGAATGATTACTAATCTGTTTTCACGAGTCACCATTCTCTGATTTCAAGAGTCTTGATTTTCTGCTTACTTGCATCACTTTCCTGTGTTGATGAATGATG
>CM065729.1:9735177-9740177 GCA_033310375.1 Conus canariensis
AGTTCTTTACAGGTTCGTAGCAGCATGGTGTGGTTATGACATTGGTCTTCCCCAAACACACTAATACCAAACGTTACGTCTGAGAAAACAAACCTACAATTCCTGGCCGAAATGAATTCACTCTTTTAGAGCGTGGTCAGCTCAGCTGTGAAAACCATCTTGACCCCCCAAAAGACGGAACTCGTGCACGCAAGCTTCTTGTGAGTGTGAGTGAGTGTATGTCTCTAAGGGGCCGCACAGATGTGTCATGCCTGGTCAGTCCAAACCTGCAGCCCTGGATCTAGACTGTTGGGCTGATGGTCACACAGAGATGCAATGCCATGCCCCGAGCCTGTCCGCTGTCTGTCTTGCTCTGAATCAGCGGCATCAAAGCCCTGACACGGGGGTCAGACGGATCACAGAGGGGGGACAGTTGAAGTGTCTGTGCCACTTGCTGCAACCCCCACTCCATCTTGCCGCCACACAGTGTCCAGTCAGAATGACTCTACTGGGTATATTTGTGAACCAGACTGGCTCTGCACAGTTTGCCGTGAGCCCTGGAAACAAAGTCAAAGAGACATTGGACTCAACGTTTATGATCATTGTTTCTGACAAACATTTGAAATATCACACACTCAAAGTTGGGGGTGACTCCTAATATTTCCTGAAGAGTATATATATATATATATATAAACAATTATAAACAAAGCTTGCTATATATAAAGACCTGCCGGAGGATAGAGGAAGCCAAGTGCAGATAATCAGTCCTTTGATTTTTTAAAGAATCTGACAAAGTTGTACGAGTGTAAAAGAGAGAAAGACGCGCTGATGTAAACTTTTGGTAGATAGTCTAGAGGGAATATCACATTTCCTTCGGACCAGACGTTACACGTACAAAACAATTGCCCTGGAAGGGGACACTCATGGACGCATGTGCGCTCTCTCTCTCTCTCTCTCTCTCTCTCTCTCTCTCTCTCTCTCTCTCTCTCTCTCTCTCTCTCTCTCTCTCTCTCTCTGTGTGGTTTGCGCGCGCGCAATTGTAAGTGCGAGCGAAATTGTATGTGCGAGCTGTGCGAGTCTAGGAGAGTGCTACATACGGGTGTGATTTTGTATGTATCTTTCGATATTCTCAATTTACGATTATACAGTTGGTGTGAGCAAGTTTTGTAAATGAGCGTGACCAGTAGAAATGTTACAGCGTCAGTGTGTGTGATTTCATTGTTGTTTCTTGACCTCATTGCAGATAGGTCGGTGGCCTTTGCAATTAAAATTTTCCGAGTTCCGATTCTCTCTCTCTCTCTCTCTCTCTCCTCTCTCTCTCTCTCTCTCTCTCTCTCTCTGTGCGCGCGCGCGCACGCGCTCGTGCATCCGCGGGCGAGGTAGGTTATTTGACGAGAGCTGTACACTGTCGATTAGTATCTGTTTGTTTAAATGTATACAAGATATCTCCATGAATTAATTCCAAATCAGAGAGAGAGAGAGAGAGAGAGAGAGAGAGAGAGAGAAGACCCAAGGACCTTCCGTCACTTTTCTCCCTATCATATGTACAGACAGATACAGACAGGCAGACAGACAGACAGACAGACAGACAGGACACAAAGATACCATACATCACTTTGATCCTCTTGCGCGTAGGAGTTGTTCAGCGCGCTTGCCTACCTCACCACCTAGTTTGAACGATATCCATACCTTCTCCTTTTTCCCCTCTGTCTTTGTGCCTGCTCTCTCTCTCTCTCTCTCCTCTCTCTCTGTCTCTGTCTCTGCTCTCTCTCTCTCTCTCTCTGCTCTCTGCCTCTCTCTCTCTCGTCTCTCTCTTCCTTCTCTCTCTTCTCTCTTCTCTTTCTCTCTCTCTCTCTCTCTCTCTCTCTCTCTCTTTCTGTCTCTCTCTTTCTCTCTGTCTCTCTCGTCTCTCTCTGTCTCTCTCTCTGTCTCTGTCTCTCTTTGTCTTTCGTCTTCTCTGTGTCTCTTTCGTCTGTCTGTCTGTCTGTCTCTGTCTGTCTGTCTCTCTCTCTCTTCTACCCCCACACCCTCGCTTTGCATCAGCGTTTTTGATCATGTAGAGAAAGAAGACAAAGGTTTGACGTCAGAACCGTTCCCCCCCCCCGCACCCCCCCCCCAAACTAGAGGACTGGGTAAATGGAGGTACTCAGCCAGACAGACGCCTTTGATGGAGACCCAGGGGCTGGGGCAGTGAGGAGACTGCGAGTAGAAGAACTGCTCCTTGAGCTCACACACTTCACTCCTATGCACGACTAATGCCTGGCGTTCTTGCCATACCACGGCTATTATTCCACGCCTTTGAAAATGGATCGTTCGTTGCTAGCGAGATATGACTGCAGACTCAGAGAAGGACAAAGGGGTGGGGGTGGGGGATGCTATATAAGTGCACTTTGAATCAAGATCAGCTGGGAGGGAGGGAGAGAGTGAATAGCATTCATTTGGAGTTTAGTGTTGTGGCAGATCCTGCAGAAAACCAGACATGGTCACTTTCAGAGCCTCTGTTGAGATCGGATAATGGAGCTGAAAATGGAACGGTGAAGAAGAGAATTGGGGGCAGAGGGATGGAGGGGGAGGCTGGATGCTGTGTGACACCCGGAGAGATAATGACCTGGGGGGGGGGGGGGGTGGAGTCTGATTGGTCTGGGTAGTGGGGAAAGCGGTCAGTTCTCTGGCTGTTGGTAAACACATGACCTCAGAGGTCCTGGTCACAGAGTTTAAAACCGACACCAAGGCTGTAATGAGTATTGTATGTGATTTCTCTGTCTGTCTGTCCGTCTGTTTGTCTGTCTGTCTGTCTGTTGTCTCCTCTCTCTCTCTCTCTCTCTCTCTCCCCCTATCTCTCTGATTCACGCATACACATGTATGCACAAACAGACAGACATAGACAGACATAGGGACAGGCGCAAAGATACCGTAATCCACTTTGATCCCCTCACATGCAGGTGTTTGTCTGCACGATTGGCTTCTTTACCACCTAATTTGAACGATATCCACCCCGCCCCCATAGTATCTCTCTGCCTATGGCCTCCCTCTCTCTCTCTCTCTCTCTCGTCTTCCTCTGTCTTCTTCTCTTCTGTCTCTTTCTCTGTCTCTCTTCGCGTTCTGTCTCTTCTATCTGTCTGTCTGTCTGTCTCTTTTCTCTTTTCTCATCTGTCTTGTTTTTCTGTCTTCTCTTCTTCTCTCTTGTCTCTGTCTGTCTATCCGTCGTCTGTCTGTCTGTCTGTCTCTGTTGTCTCTTTCTCTGTCTCTTTCTGTCTGTCTTCTGTCTCTGTTCTTCTTGTCTTCTGCTCTTTCTCTTCGTCTCTCTTCATCGTCTCGTTCTCTCTCCTCTCTCTCTCTCTCCTTCTCCCTCTCTCTCTCATCTTCTCAGTAGTTTGTACTTCGTGCCCTTGTACAACAGATTGTACTTCACGCATTTATGTTTTATGTATTATTATTTTTAATGCATTATTTTGTTGCTGTTGTTGTAATCACCATGTAAGGTATTGAAAGTAACCCCCTTCAAAGGGGCTGTGGCCTATCTGAATAATTTCATTTCATTTCATTTCTTCATTTCCTCTCTCTCTCTCTCTCTCTCTCTCTCTCTCTCTCTCTCTCTCTCTCTGTGTGTGGTGTGTGTGTGTGTGTGTGGTGTGTGTGTGTGTGTGTCTCTTGTCTCTCTCTCTCTCTCTCTCTCTCTCTCTCTCTCTCTCTCTCTCTCTCTCTTTCTTCCTCGATTTACGTCAGTGTTTTCGATCATATAGGGAATAAAGACAAAGTTTGGCGTCAGTACCATAACCTTATACTAGAGGACTGGGTAAATGGAGGTACTCCGTCACAGACCCCGTTGATGAAGAACCAGGACCTGGGGCAGTGAGGAGAGACTGTGAGTAGAAGAACTACTCCTTGAGCTCACTCATTTCACTCATATGGACCACGAAGCCGGGCGTCACCGCGCTGCTGATGCTCTGTTTCCACGCCTTGAAAGTGGATCATTTGTTGCTACCAAGAATTGAATGTGGACTTGAAGAAGAGAGATGTGTCGGGGGCAGGGTGGTAGGGGGGGGGGAGCATATGGGAGGGAGAGAATGAGTGACGATCAAAAGTGGGGATGGGGAGGTGGGGGGGAGGGGGGGGGGGGCGGGGGTCAGTGTTATAGTTGATGCTGCAGCTAATCAGACGCGGTCAGTTTCAGAGCCTCGGCTGTGAATAGATAATGGAGCCGAAAATACGAACGATAAAGAAGAGAATGGGGCTGGGAGGAAGGGGGCTGGGAGGAAGGGGGGTGGGGGGGGGGGCTGGGAGGAAGGGGGGTGGGGGGGGCTGGGAGGAAGGGGATGGGGTTGGGGGTAGGGTGGGAGGACGAGGCTGGATGTTTTGTGACCTCGGACAGGAAATTACCCCGGGTGGGGTCTGATTGGCCTGGGTGTGACCAGCATTGAGTTGTCTGGCCATTGGCTAACTCGTGACCTAAACGTCCTTGGTCACAGAGTTTGAAATCTGCACCGAGGCTTTAAAGAGTTTTTTTTTTTTTTAATGCGGTTCCTCTCTCTCTCCCTCCCTCCCCTCCCTTCTTCTGTCTGTCTGTCTGTCTGTCTGTCTGTCTCGCGCGCGCACGCACGCACACACACACACACACACACACACACCAACACACACACACACACACCACACAAAAGAGAGAGAGAGAGAGAGAGAGAGAGAGAGAGAGAGAGAGAGAGGTTCTGTGGTAATTGGTTGACTTACGAGAAAGAAGTTGACCCCAGGGGTTTTTCTGTTTCATCAGATCCAAACTGAAAGAAATGGACCTAAAAGTAGGAAATGGAATGTGGTATGGTTTTTGTGTAAATGACTACATGGTTGAAATGATCCAACAGCTGCAGGAGACACAGTCTGAGGGTTGGAAACTCATTTTCAGCCCACTCTCCTACACTCTGTCTTCCTCCTTTCCTCCTGCTCCTCTCTCTCTCTCTCTCTCTCTCTTCTCTCTCTCTCTCTCTCTCTCTCTCTCTCTCTCTCCTCTCTCTCTCCAAATCCGTTCT
>CM065729.1:9760177-9762677 GCA_033310375.1 Conus canariensis
GAAGAGAAGAGAAAGATGGGAAAAGGTATTTTGTTTGCAGACATATTGCAAGCGAGTGAAACTAGTTTAGATCATGACAGACCGTCCAACACATCTTGCAGGGAGACTAGGATTTCCTTGTCATGCTACGATAGGTGGCGAAGAACATTATTTCCAAAAAGTGGAAAAAAAAAGCAATACTTGATACTGAATAATTAAGTAGTGGGGGAAAACAAGTGCAGGCTAACAATTCTTTCATCATTATAGTAATGACTTGGCAAAGATTAAAAAAAAAATGAATATGAAGAAAATGGGAACTTAACAGAGAGAAAATGTACTATAAATATGAAAACCCTTCACTAGCTGCATGAAAGAACCATCGTAATCCCTCTCGAAGGCAGATCTATTTGTATTGCCTGCTCCTAGGCCTTTCGTCCACTGGATCAGACTCATCAGGGAGACACGGCTGATTGTGTTTGTGCTCTTGGCGTCAAATAGAGACACACCACAGTCCATAATTCTGTGGTGTTCTCGCCACCAAGGGTTTAAAAAAGAATCCAACAGCACCCCCAAAGCAGCCAGCGAAGGGTAGTAAATGAAGCTAAACGAAAGTATGCAGAGGAAAAAAGTTGCTGAAAAACTAAAAACATTATGCAAACAGTATAAAATGTAGGGGACAATCTTTGAGCCTATGCTTGACGATCCATTCAAGGATGCAAGGGAGATCAAAAGATATGGAACAGTCTGAGTGGTCAGCTCTGCTGTTCAATAACCCAAGCATTGTCAGCGGCTACAAATTGTGCAAAAGCAATATTTGACTCAGATTCAGACTTAAGTTGTCATGCAAACCTTCAATGTTCTATAGAAATGGCATGGTGGTACGAAATGTATCAAGATGGCATGGTTTCTGTACGGAACACAACTTATGTAGGTCTGTATAAAGTGCCATTGTTGTCGTTTTGTATTTGTGCAATTATGGACATATTTTCGAATACTGAGTTGTAAATCTTTAGTGCTGAGTATGTCACTTAGGCATTGTTTATATAGTTTAGGTCTTCCATACCATGATTATTGTTGTTCTGTTAGGCATTGTTTATATAATGCAGGTCTTCTATATCACGATTATTGTTGTTCTGTTAGGCATTGTTTATATAATTCAGGTCTTCTATATCACGATTATTGTTGTTCTGTTAGGTGTGGCCTTGGCAGCTGAGAAACTGTTTATCTCTGACCACATCATATGCGGTCCAGTTTCCGTTTTCCTTTGCGACGTTTGTGTATCTATCCCTTTATGTCTAAAGGTCGCAGGCATTTCAGATAAGTTAGTATTTTTATGTCTCTCTCTCTCTCTCTCTCTCTCTCTCTCTCTCTTGTGTGTGTGTGTGTGTGTTGTGTGTGTTGTGTGTGTGTGTGTTGTGTGTGTGTGTGTGTGTGTGTGATTGCAGTGAACCTAGTTATAGTAATACAAAGGCAGACATACATGTCTCTGTGTTTGCCCTATTTGCTTGTTTTAGAACTCCCCTTATTCTCCCCTCATGCGCCCCCCCCCCCCCCTCAACCCCTTGTGTCTGTCTGTCTGACTGTCTGTCTGTCTGTCTGTCTCTTTCTCTCCCTTTCTTTCTCTCTGTCTCTACCCCCCTCCCCCCCCTCTCTCTCTCTTCTCTCTCTCTCTCCTTTTGCTGTTTCCGTGTGTTTGCATGTCTCTCTTTCTATTGATCTCTCTGTTTCTCTCTGTTTCTCTCTGTTTCTCTCTCCTCTCTCTCTCTCTCTCTCTCTCCTCTCTCTCTCTCTCTTTCCTCTCTCTGCCTGTGTGTGTCTGTCTCACTGCTGCATCTCTCTCTCTCTCTCTCTCTCTCTCTCTCTCTCTCTCTCTCTCTCTCTCTCTCTCTCTCTCTCTCTCTCTCTCTCCCTCTCCCTCTCAATTTCTCTGTCTATCTCTCCATAACTCTCGGAACTGATTTTGTTTTTCATTAAAATGCCAGATATCCTAAATGAAAGAGAATTACGTGCTTAAAGGATAGAGTGACATCGGATTATTTGGTCAACTGGTAAAACCATGTTTACATGAAGGCCAGTTGGTCCTTTAGAGTGACATCGGATTAGTTTGGTCAACTGGTAAAACCATTGTTTACATGAAGGCCAGTCTGGTCCTTTAGGGTTCGCTGATCTTGTGGACGATCAGTTGGGTTGAACGAATTTGTTCTGAGTTAGAGTCAGTGGTTTGCATGTGATGTGCAGAGTGCCAGCGTTGGGAATTCTTGAGGGCTTGTATTTCTGTTTCTTCCTCTTTTTTCGATTGGTTGCTGATGTCATTTCTCCATATCTTTTCGCTAGGTGGAAGAGAGGAGACAGTGAGGGTTTTAGTCCCCTGCTGGGCTGTGCTGAACTTTTTCTTAATGAAATTAACCTATTGAGTTTACTATCAATAAATTGTGGGTAATTTTGACTGCGTGAAACGCAACATGATCGTGAATGAACAAAGAAACATGAAAGAAAACTTTGAAATTGTTTGTTGTTTGCC
>CM065729.1:9780177-9785177 GCA_033310375.1 Conus canariensis
AATTTGAAACCATGCCAGATCCTCTGTCAAACACGTAGGAAATGGGACAAAATCTGCTTTATCAACCCCCCCGCTCCCTTCCCCCCCCCCCTCCCGCCAAATCCAATCAATACGGAAAGGATAGTGGAAAAACTTGCAGAGGGGCAGACATGCACATGTGTATGTGTAATCCCTTTACTTTCGCTAAGGTTAACATACTTATCTAACCCCTCCCCAGCTCTCTCTCTCTCTCTCTCTCTCTCTCTCTCTCTCTCTCTCTCTCTCTCTCCTCGCCCTCTCTCTTTCTCTGTCTCTGTCTGTCTGTCCGTCCGTCTGTCTGTCTGTCTGTCTCTCTGTCTGTCTGTCTGTCTCTCTCCATTCCCCTCCTTTCTCTCTTTTTCTTTCTTTCTCCATTTATCTCTCTGTCTCTCCTTCTAAGGATCATCGTATTTTCAGACTGCATCAAATAAGCTAAAAAAAAAAAAAAAAATCGCCATTTTGGATAGAAAAAGAATCTTGATAAATATTTTTCTCGCAAATATGAGTACTTTAGACATTCAAACAAGAAATGGAATTCGTTAGAGAGAGAGAGAGAGAGAGAGAGAGAGAGAGAGAGAGAGAGAGAGAGAGAGAGAGAGAGAGAGAGATTTGGAAACAGACCAGGTATTAACCGGTCAATGCAATTTGAAAGCCTGCCAGATCCCCCATCACACACATAAGAAATGGGACAAAATCTGCTTTATTAATCCCTTCTCCACCCGCATTCCACCCCCTCCCCTTCCCTCCAGGGGCTGCTTTCTAATCAATAAGGAAATGGGGGTGGGGGGGGGGGGAAACATGTATATAGGCAAACACACGCATGTGTATGTATAATCCCGTTACTTTTACTTCGATGAACATCCTTCTCTCTCTCTCTCTCTCTCTCTCTCTCTCTCTCTCCTCTCTCTCTCTCTCTCTCTCTCTCTCTCTCTCTTGTCCCTCTCTTTCTCCCCCCTCCTTCTCTCCCTTACCTTCTCTTCCCTTTGTCCCCCACCTCTCTATCTCCTCTGCACCCCGACCTCTTTGTCTGTCTGTCTGTCTGTCTGACTGTCTGTCTGTCTGTCTGTCTATCTGTCTCTGTCATGTGTGCTTGTGTGTGTGTGTGTGTGTGTGTGTGTGTGTGTATGTGTGTGTGTGTGTGTGTGTGTGTATGTGTGTGTGTGTGTGTGCGCGTGTGTGTGTGTGCGTGCATGTATGTAGTGTGCATGTATGTGTGTACGTGTGTGTGTGCGTGCGCGCGCGCGCGCGCGCGTGTGTGTGTGTGTATGTGTGTGTGTGTATCTGAGAGAGAGAGAGAGAGAGAGAGACAGACAGACAGACAGACAGACAGAGATAGGGTGAGGGGGGGGGGGAGGAAGCACTACCGATCATGTGACCAGGATGCTGGGCGGTTACGCAAGCCTGCTCAGCTTATCATCAAAAGACTCCCACAGAAAACCAGACCTCTCCAGAGACAGACGACCTCTCCCTGAGCGGCCTAGAGGCCATGGACGTGGAACCGAAGCCGACAAGATAAGGGATGGCGTGACATCTGATCACTTTCTTCAAGCGGTTAAAAAGCACTGCTGAGACGAAGGTCGTTTGTTCCAGTGTGGTCTGCTCTCTGTCTGTCTGTCTGTCTATCTGTCTGTCTGTCTTCTGTCTGTCTGTCTGTCTGTCTGTCTGTCTGTCTCTCTCTCTCTCTCTCTCTCCTCTCTCTCTCTGTCTCTCTTTCCTATATTTGTCTGTCTGGCTGTCTGTTTCTCTCTGTCTCTCCTCTCTCTTTCCATATATCTCACCCTCTCTCTCTGTCTCTCTCTCCCTCATGTGTGGTGTGTGCGTGCGACTGTGCATGTGTATGTGTGTGTTTTGTATGTGCATATATGTATAAGGATTTATATATATATATATATATATATATATATATGTGCGCGTGCGTGCGTGCGTGTGGAGTGTGTGTGCGCGCACACAGGAGGGAGTAGAAATAAGTGAGAGCACTGTCTGTCTCTCAGGCATTGGGAGCAGTTACGCTCCAAGACTTTGTTCGGTCAACACTGTGGAAGAAAGATGGAAACTGCACGTGCAGTGCCCTACATTCCATCTAAAACCTCATAGATCTTTAATGTGTGATATTTATGAGGCAAGGAGATACAGTAGAAAGGCTGCTGTGACAAGTTCTGTCAGCGTGATAGGTGAAAATATATTGCGTGAATGAACTGTGCTGAGAGAGAGAGAGAGAGAGAGAGAGAGAGAGAGAGAGAGAGAGAGAGAGAGAGAGAGAGAGAGAGAGAGGGGGAGACAGAAAACGAGAGAGAATGGAGGTGGGTGTTTGGGGTTAGGAAACTCCCCAATGCGTATGCCTGCAATGTGTAACAGAAACGTTATTATCTTGGTTTTTTTTCTTCCCCAAGATGGATCAGGTATAAATAAACAGTTGACTTCAGATGGTTGACTTCAGATGTTGCTTCAGATGGTTGACTTCAGATGGGAATACCTTAAACTTTTGTAGAAATTATACCCCAGACCTCTGTTTTTCTATACAAATAAACAAAATCTGAATATATAACATACCACATTTGATTGGCATAATATATTCTGAAGTGGTTATGTTCTCTAGCAAAAGAGAGAGGGAGAGAGGGGCACTACCGATCATGTGACCTGGATACAAAGTGGTTACGCAAGTCTGCTCAGCTTATTATCGAAAGACTCCCACAGAAAACCAGACCCCTCCAGGGACAGAAGACCTCTCCCTGAGCGGTTTAGAGGCCATGGACGTGGAACAGAAGCCGACAAGATAAGGGGTGGAGTGACATCTGATCAGTTCCTTCAAGCGGTTAAAAAGCATTGCTGAGACGAAGGTCGTTTGTTCCAGTGTGGTTTGCTGTCTCTGACGACTAACAGGCAAGACAGCTAGCATTTACATGGTGGATCTGTTTGTGGCTTAGTGTGAGCTGCATTTTGTGATGTGCAAAAGGAGCAGGGTGTGTTTCATATGTATGATATATTTTTCCATTTCCTTGTTTGATATATGAGATGCCTATGTGTGTGGGTTTCGGCTGATAGGGGGGGGGGTGGAGGGGCAAAAAAGAGAGAAGAAGGATGAGAAGAAGAAGAAAAAGAAGAAGAAGAAAGAGAGAGAGTTAGCGAGTGTTACGATAATGTTGCTTATAGCCCAGCCAAGCGCAGAGGGCCATATCATGGTTGTTACCGAGTTGAAGTCAGCACTCAAGTCTGAGAGAAAGGGAGAGAGGGAGAGAGAGAGAGAGAGAGAGAGAGAGAGAGAGAGAGAGAGAGAGAGAGAGAGAAGAGAAGAGAAGGAGAGAGAGAGAGAGAGAGAGAGAGAGAGAGCATGCTTGCATATGTATGTGTGTATGTTTGTGTGTGTGTATATTTGTGTGTGTGTATGTGTGTGTGTGTGTGTGTGTGTGTGTGTGCGCGCGCGCGCGCGCGCGCGTGCGTTTAGAGGTGGTAGTGGTGGTGGCAGTTGAAAAGACCAGTAATATTAATACATTGATCTAACCAATTATTCTCCATGACCTCCACGTTTATTACTGTGGATAAATACCGGCAATTGCACATGCATTGCCAGGGTTTCCGTTCTATACCACTGAGACCACAACGCTGCAGTTGTGAGATACAGAAATCCAATAGAACCCGTCATGTCAAAAGTTATGACAGAAAGAAAAGAGGCTATCTATTTCTGAATGTTTCCTTTCTTCTAGCCCATCTGACTGCCAGAATGGAGGGGGTGGAGGTGAAGAAGATAACCGTGTGGAAAGGGAGAGAGAGGGGAGAGAGAGAGAGAGAGAGAGAGAAGAGAGAGAGAGAAGAGGGGTGGGGGCGGGTGGCTAGTCAATGCAGTTTGAATCCGTGCCAGATCCTCCATCACACACATAGGAAATGGGACAAAATCTGCTTTATTAACACCCTCCCCCATCCCTCATCCCACCCCATTCGCTCCCCAAACCCCCCCCCCCCTCCGGTTCTGCTTTCTAATCAATAAGGAAAAAATGCAAAGGGGGAGACATACACATGTCTATGTGTAATCCTTTTGCTTAGGTGAACATCCTGCTCTCTCTCTCTCTCTCTCTCTCTCTCTCCTCTCTCTCTCTCTCTCTCTCTCTCTCTCTCTCTCTCTCCTCTATTGCCCACCCCTTCTTTCTCTCTTTTGCTTTCTTTCTTTCTTTCTTTCTTTCTTCATATCGCTCTTTATTTTCCTCCTTCTCCCCCCTTCCCTCCCTCCCTCTCACCTTCCCTCCCTTCCTCCCTCCTCCCTCTCTCATTCTCACTCACTCTGTACCCCCCCCCCCCCACACACACACACGTCTCTCTATCTCTGTTTCTCCTGTGCACTCCACTCTTTTCATGTCTGTCTTCCTACCTCACTCTTTCTCTTCGGTCTCTGTCTTACATCGAATACTGTTTGTTTGATTGAAGTTCTTTATGATTGAAATCATGATTTCACCCCATGTCAGTTTACACACGCTCTCCCTCCCCCCCTCCCCCCTCTCTCTCTCTCTCTTCTTCTTCTTCTTCTTCTTCTTCTTCTTCTTCTTCTTCTGCTTCTTCTTCTTCTTCTTCTTTCTTCTCTCTCTGTCTATCTGTGTGTCTGTCTGTCTGCCTCTGTCCTGTGTGTGTGTGTGTGTGTGTGTGTGTGTGTGTGTGTGTGTGTGTGTGTGTGTGTGTGTGTGCATGTATGTGTGTGTGTGTGTGTGAGAGAGAGAGAGAGAGAGAGAGAGAGAGAGAGAGAGAGAGAGAGGGAAAATAAGAGACAGACAGACAGAGATAGAGAGAGAGAGGTGGAGGAAGCATTACCGATCATGTGACCAGGATGCTGGGCGGTTACGCAAGCCTGCTCAGCTTATCGTCAAAAGACTCCCACAGAAAACCAGACCCCTCCAGAGACAGAAGACCTCTCCCTGAGCGGCTCAGAGGCCATGGACGTGGAACCGAAGCCGACAAGATAAGGGATGGCGTGACATCTGATCAGTATCCCTTAAGTC
>CM065729.1:9795177-9797677 GCA_033310375.1 Conus canariensis
CTCTTGGAGAATGGTTCAATGCTTCAGTGGGAGTTTGTCGGGGCTGTCTTCTGTCTCCCTCACTTTTCAACATTCCTGGATCGCATCATGGCTGATGCACTTGAAGATGCTTTCAGCACAGTCTGCAATGTAGGAAGAACGATCACAAACCTTCGATTTGCAGATGACATCAATGGCATGGTAGGTAGTGTACAAGAACTCGAGAAGCTTGTTGAACGACTGGATGAAACATCAACAAGGAATGGCATGGAAATCAGCGCTGAGAAGACCAAGTTGATGGCCAGCCACAGCACCACTCTCAGTACTGATATCGAAGTTTATGGTCAGAAGCCAGAGTCTCGTCACCATATACTGACCTCGGATCTATCGTTATCAGCGAGGAATCCAAACCAGATAAAAATCAGTGTGAAAGGACAAAAACATCTCTACAAAATACAAGGTCAGGCACCTGTGTGCACTGGTGTATTCCATATTCCTGTGCACATGCATATCTTGGACTTTTACAGCAGATCAGATCTGGAAACAGGAATCCAAGCCATGGAAAAGAGATTTACCGCAAGACACTAAACATTAGATGCACTGATCATATCATAATGAAGAAGTGCGCAGCCATCAGGCAACAAATACCATCATACGAAGATCTACTGATATCAATCAGGAAAAGAAAATTACATTGGTATGGCTATGTAACAGGATCCAATGGCCTTGCTAGAAAATTCTTCAATGGCCTTGCTGAAAAAGTTCTCTAGGGAACCAACGAGGGAGGGAAACGAAGGAGAAGACAGAAGAAAAAATCAATTTACTGACAATATTGCTGAGTGGACATGGAAAACATTTGCAGAGACCGTGGCTTTGGAACAACCGACAGCATCAAAGGAACCCGGTAAACGGTTCTTCATTTTGGTGCCCCAGTGACTCACAGCAGACTGTTTTGTTTCATTTGATTGTGACAGGAGGATTTGGTAAGTTTATGGTTGTAATAAACATGTGAAACACGTCCAAACATCCATTCGTTTTGAAAATCATGCAGTGGGTGTATTTATTAAACATGTTTAAATAATTATGTCCTCCTGCTCGGGTCTTTTTGACTGACTAAAGCGCAATAATGGTTCCTCCTTCTTATCTTCTTCTCTTGTTCCACCTTCTCTGACTTCTCATTTTCTTTCTTTCATTCATTCATTCATCTTTCTTAGTTTCTCATCCTTCTCTTATTCTCTCCTCCTCCTCCTACCCCCCCCCCCCCGCCCCCCCACCCCCACCCCCCACCTACCTCTAACTTCTCATCTGCCTCCTCCTCTTGTTCCTCCCGCTCTGACCTCATATTCCTAAATCCTGCTCCTCCTCTTGCTCATCCTCCCGGTCCTTGTCCTGGTCGACGCGGAGCTTCGTGGTAGAGGGAAGCGGTTTGAAGTATGTGAAAGGAGCGAGAGGTAGGCGAGTCACACTGGTCACACAAGCCCGCCAGGCCCCTAATGATACATCTCCACACAGCCTGAAAGTCGCTCGTGTCCTCCTGGCTCCAGTCCCCTCACTCCAAACTCACTTTTGTGTCCTGAGGCCTGTAATCGAATCCACACACAGGGGGAAAAAGGCGACAGGAAGAGTAGTTTGGGGCGTGCTATTGAAGAGTTAAGTACACGGCGAACCTCCAGTGTCTGTCTGGAGAAAAGAACCGAAGATTACTTCAGTAAAAAAAAAAGAAAAAAAAATGAAAGGGAAAAAACCCCAGGATGATGGAAACTTTTGAAGCAGGCGTTTGGTTGACGGGTCAATAGAAATCCGAGCTATGTCAGACTTTACACTGCGGATAGGCCTTCCCAGAATCATATCTTGGCTTTCCTGCCTCTGAAGTAGGGGTCTTTTAAGTACAAGCGATCGATTCTCTCTCTCTCTCTCTCTCTCTCTCTCTTCTCCTCTCTATTCTCGTCTGTCTTTTCTGTTGTGTGTGTGTGTGTGTGTGTGTGTGTGTGTGTGTGTGTGTGTGTTCGTGTGTTCGTGTGTGTGTGTGTGTGTGTGTGTGTGTGTGTGTGTGTGTGTGTGTGTGTGTCGTGTTGTGTTGTTGTGGGGTGTGTGTGTGTTCGTGTGTGTGTTCGTGTGTGTGTGTGTTCGTGTGTGTGTGTGTGTGGTGTGTTGTGTGTGTGTGTGTGTGTGTGTGTGTGTGTGTGTGTGTTTGTGTGTGTGTGTGTGTGTGTGTGTTGTGTGTGTGTGTGTGTGTGTGTGTGTGTGTGTGTGTGTGTGTGTGTGTGTGTGTGTGTTGTGTTGTGTGTGTGTGTGTGTGTGTGTGTGTGTGTGTGTGTGTGTGTGTGTGTGTGTGTGTGTTGTTGTTGTGTGTGTGTGTGTGTGTGTGTGGTTGTGGGTGTGTGGTGTGTGTGTGTGAACCTACAATCCAAGGTGACAGCCCACAGAATGTCTTCTCAGTTTCAACACAAACCTTTCCCCGGTCTTCCTCCTGCTCACCTTCTGTTCTACAGGCTAGTCATTGCTGGTCAAAACTGGATCA
>CM065729.1:9807677-9810177 GCA_033310375.1 Conus canariensis
ACTGTTGACGTTTCAGTCACTGAAATACGATGAGGAACATTGAGACATTAACACTGTTGACGTTCCAGTCACTGAAACACTGTGAGGAACATTGAGACGACAACACTGTTGATGTGTCTGTCACTGAAATACTGTGAGGAACATTGAGACAGTAACACTGTTGACGTTTCAGTTATTGTAAAACTGTGAGGAACATTGAGACAACAACACTGTTGATGTGTCTGTCACTGAAATACTGTGAGGAACATTGAGACAGTAACACTGTTGACGTTTCAGTTACTGAAATACTGTGAGGAACATTGAAACAGTAGCACTGTTGACGTTTCAGTTATTGAAATACTGTGAGGAACATTGAGACAGTAACAGTGTTGACGTTCCAGTCACTGAAATACTGTGAGGAACATTGAGACAGTAACACTGTTGACGTTTCAGTTATTGAAATACTGTGAGGAACATTGAGACAGTAACACTGTTGACGTTTCAGTTATTGAAATACTGTGAGGAACATTGAGACGACAACACTGTTGATGTGTCTGTCACTAAAATTCTGTGAGGAACATTGAGACAGTAACACTGTTGATGTGTCTGTCACTGAAATACTGTGAGGAACATTGAGACAGTAATACTGTTGATGTGTCTGTCACTGAAATACTGTGAGGAACATTGACACAACAAAACTGTTGATGTGTCTGTCACTGAAATACTGTGAGGAACATTGAGACAACAACACTGTTGATGTGTCTATCAGTGAAATGCTGTGACAGCAATAGCGTTTATATTTCTGTCATTGAAATGCTGTAAGGTACATTGAGGCAGGAATACCAATTTACGTGCCTTTCACTTAAATGCTATGAGGAACATTGAGATGAGCAATACTGTTGACCTTTCAACCACTGAAATGAGGTGAGGAACATTGAGAGAGCAACAACGTTGATGTGTTAGTCACTGGAATGCTGTAAGGCACATTGAGACGGCAAAGAACATGACAATGCTGTGAGACATTCTGACATTATCACTGTTGTTCTTGCGTTCATCACTGACCACTGAAACAATGCGATATATTCTGACAACAGCACGATGGTTCTTGTGTGTGTCCCTGAAAGGCATTCCAGCACATTCCAGCAACAGTACTGTTAATGATATGTTTGTCATTGAAATGCGGTGATAAGTTATGTCAACAACACTGTTATTCCTGCGCCTGTCGTCCCAACAGCAAACTTGTTCGTGTGTCTGCTCCTTAAATGTCGCAGTGAACTCTCAGAGAACAGTATCACCGATGTTCGGGTCTGTCACTGAAAAGCTTACAATTCTTCTTCTTCTGCGTTCGCAGGCTGGTACTCCAGCGGACACTCCCTATATGGACAGGCAAGTATTAATCCCATCTACCCAACAAAGGGAGTGGAGTTTTGTGTGCATGACCGTTTTTTTTTTTTATCCCGCCATTAAGGCAGTTATACTCCATCTTCGGGGAAGGTGCATGCTATGTGTAACGTGTCATCCATACCAACGGCCAAACTGGCTTTCTCTTCCGAAAGTTGGTGATGGGATTTTACGTGTGTGCAAGATGTTGTGCGTGCGTTCCCACACGGAACCTCGGTTTATCGTCTCTTTCGAAGGACTGTATGGGAAATGGAGTCAGAACTAATGTTAACTCCGAGGGAAAAATCCCCCTGTATCGAAACGGCCCGGCGGAGATTGGAACCCGCAACCCTTCGATTACGAGTCCGGCGCTCTAAAAGCGCTTAAAATAAACTCTGAGACAATAGTATTAGGCTACTGCTGGCCGTGTGTCGGTCACCGAAATGCCATAATGAACTGTCAGGGAAAAAGTCTTTGATGCCATGTTTCTGTCGCTGAAATTCCATAATGAACTGTCGGACAAGAATCTGATGGTGAGTGAGTTGACTTCAACGCGGTGACAGCCCTGATGTGGCCCTTTGCGGTCGGCTGGGCCATAAGCAACATGACCTTAACCTTAACCTATCTGATGGTGAAATTCCGCGATGAAGTGTTGGACAATAACGTCACTGATGGTCATGAGCATGTCAGGACAGTTGTATGGCCTGTTGTCTACGGTGGATTTTATATGATGAAAGTGTCCGTGATATAGACAGACGTGGAATGGTGTGATTTGATGTGTAATGACACTTTCCTTTGTGACAACAGTCCCATGTGGAGTACTGCTATGTGACGTGATGTCATGATAGTCTCGATGAGACAGTGACAACATGGACGTACATGGAATGATGTGATGAACAGGTTCAGTATATGGTTGTAACACAAACATGTAAGGACAGATGTGATACTATAGCAAGAACAAGAACAAGACCATATTTTATTGCCATATGAAAACCAGAGGTTTTGTGGGGCACAGATGATCAAGTTCAGACATTCAACTAAACTAAACTAATCCCAGCGTTGTCACATCTTGCAACATAACATCAGTAGCAGAAAGAAAAAGCACAGTGTGTATCAGAGTCTGATTAAATTTTCTGTCTCC
>CM065729.1:9815177-9817677 GCA_033310375.1 Conus canariensis
CGGTATTTATAGTTATTTGTTTCTTTATGACGTGGGGGAGGGGGGGGGGGGGAGACACTATCCTGGAGGGGACATGGGGGTGGGGGGTGGGGGTGAAATAGCGCAGCATTTGCCGTGATTGTAGATGTTGTTGCTAATTACTTTCGGGGTTTTGTTGTCAGGCGAAACCAGACATACAAACATACAGACTCGTAAATACACTTGCTTATGTCAACGACATACATATATGCGCGAACGCGCGCGCACGTACACACGCACGCACGCACGTACGCATTCGCACGCGGGCGCGCACACACACACACACACACACACACACACACACACACACACACACACACACACACACACACACCTCTGTCCGTCTATATACAGAGAGAGAGAGAGAGAGAGAGAGAGAGATGCACACAGACTCATTATTTCCTCCCACCCCCTCTGTCTCTCTCTCTCTCTCTCTCTCTCTGTGATGAGAGAGAGAGAGAAGAGAGAGAGAGAGAGAGAGAGGCGCACGCGCATGTGTACCTCGATCTTTGTGTAAAAGAGAGAGAGAGAGAGAGAGAGAGAGAGAGAGAGAGAGAGGAAGAGAGTTTCTTGTTGTTGTCATTGTTGTTGTTGTCTTTGTTTGAGGAATACTGAAATTCACAATGGTCACAAAAGTCTATCAAAATTAAATAAACAGTTGAAGGAAACATTATTTCAAATCCACAGATCCACCGAATGCAAGAATATTTCCTATTCTCGTCTCAAGGAAGTGAAGCCATTTTTCTTTATATGGTTTGAGTTAGAAAACGACTTGTGTGTTGTTTCAGAGACCTATTCAATGTTATCATTCTGAGAAAAAGGGAAGTAAGAAAGTATTAAGGTAGAATCGAACTGGAAAAGCTTAAAACCCTACAAAGCCCCCCCCCCCCCCCCCCCACACACACACACACACGCACATACACACACATTCAGAGAGAGAGAGAGAAAGAGGGGGGGGGGGGGGGCAGGCATCTGTGTTTGCTTATTTCAATTCGTTTTTCCTTTTTCTTTGTTTTTGTTTATTTCAAGAAATAAGCTGCCTACAGTTTGCTCATATCGTGAAATAATCTTGACAGTTCGTCTGTCTGTCTGTCTGTCTGTCTGTCTTCTGTCTGTCTTCTGTCTGTCTCTCTCTCTCTCTCTCTCTCTCTCTCTCTCTCTCTCTCTCTCTCTGGGAAAATCTGAAAGAAAAGAAAATATTTGATCATTCAGTGTTGTGTTTCATATATGTTGTTCTCTTTGTATAAGTATTAAGTCTTTTGTTTCATTTATGTTGTTCTCTTTGTATAAGTATTAAGTCTTTTGTTTCATTTATGTTGTTCTCTTTGTATAAGTATTAAGTCTTTTGTTTCATTTATGTTGTTCTCTTTGTATAAGTATTAAGTCTTTTGTTTCATTTATATTGTTCTCTTTGTATAAGTATTAAGTCTTTTGTTTCATTTATGTTGTTCTCTTTGTATAAGTATTAAGTCTTTTGTTTCATTTATTTGTTCTCTTTGTATAAGTATTAAGTCTTTTGTTTCATTTATATTGTTCTCTTTGTATAAGTATTAAGTCTTTTGTTTCATTTATGTTGTTCTCTTTGTATAAGTATTAAGTCTTTTGTTTCATTTATGTTGTTCTCTTTGTATAAGTATTAAGTCTTTTGTTTCATTTATTGTTCTCTTTGTATAAGTATTAAGTCTTTTGTTTCATTTATGTTGTTCTCTTTGTATAAGTATTAAGTCTTTTGTTTCATTTATGTTGTTCTCTTTGTATAAGTATTAAGTCTTTTGTTTCATTTATTTGTTCTCTTTGTATAAGTATTAAGTCTTTTGTTTCATTTATGTTGTTCTCTTTGTATAAGTATTAAGTCTTTTGTTTCATTATATTGTTCTCTTTGTACAAGTATTAGTCTTTTGTTTCATATATGTTGTTCTCTTTGTATAAGCAACACATATCAGTGTGAGAGAGCCAGTACACCACAGATTAGAACATGACAAACCCAGACATTTGTGTCAAACACCAAACACTGAAATCAGCAAGACTATGTCCATTAATTTGTAAGAGAACGTACAGACTACGCATGGTGTGTAAGGGACTGGTTGGAGAGAGAAAAAAAAAGAAAGAAGAAAAGGAAAAAAAGAAGCTTGACAGTTTGCTTATGAAACAGGACGTTTTCTTGCAGATTTTTTTTTCATAAAGTAGGGAAACACTTGCCTCACTTCACGCAATAAGATATTTCACAAATGCAGCTAGACATGCATCTTCCAAAACATTCCAGGAGCAGAACAGCAAGACATCCAGTTGGTTGGAATGTTTGCTATTAGCTGAAAGGGCGAAGAGGATTCCCACAGAGGAGGAAGGCAGAAGAGTGCGGATGGGAGGTGTGTGTGTGTGTGTGTGTGTTTTGTGTGTGTGTGTGTGTGTGTGTGTGTGTGTGTGTGTGTGTGTGTGTGGTGCGTGTGTTGTGTTTGTGTTGTGTTGTGTTGTGTTGTGTTGT
>CM065729.1:9825177-9840177 GCA_033310375.1 Conus canariensis
TCGAATACACCCCCCAACCCATTACTCACTTTGGGGTTATCAGACCCATTTCCTGCCAACCCTTACAACAGCAGTAAAACAATATTCTCTCTGAGCCAATCCACGCTATTACATATGAAATTATGAATCACACCCAAATCTCGGAGAAAATAAACCAATCTAAGCGATCCAACACGGACTCCATGGGCCCCCTTAGGACATACTAAATAATCTAGGAAATGGCCAATTTCACAAGGAAATGTCTCCACACAATAACCAGTAGTAATACACATCTCTCAGAGGGAAAAAAAACAACAAAAAAACTATCAATTTTTAGCGGTTCACAGTTCCAGCATGTTCACACAAGAGAATCGGCTCGCAGCTACAATCCTTCACATTATTACCCCTCTTTGCACTGTCAATTATAACCATATATCAAAAACAACATGATTTGTTCGCCAAAATTTCCATCCAGCACCTCACTCTCATGTCATCTCTCGTCAGATAACCCAGTGGTTAATCCTTGTTATGCCAACACACTTCATACAATATTACATGCTGCACATCATCCGTTTTTATCCTATCGACTGCTAAGCTACTCGCCTTAACTTTACCTTTCCCTTCTTTCCGACTACTAAAATTCATAATGGGACTGTCTCCCCACCACCTAAGACATCTTTCTCCAACCCCGTTCCGTCACAAACACATACATCCCTGCATGTGTGACGACTGTCACTTTCTTACAAAACTTCTAACCATATGGACTCACTGTCCTGTACCAAATGCGTACGCCACAGATACAGTCTGCACGCGCACGACACCCGCGTCGAGAACCCTAACTCGTAACGAAAGTGACAAGACACCAATATAAGTTGAATAGTCACGACCGTACTCCAGTATAAACCACTCGACCACAAATCAGCCTTGGCCCTACTGCACAGTTAACCGATTCCAATGCTGTGCAGGTCAACTCCGAAATCGTAAATCAATTTCAACGAACTATTACTATTTACGACTGAAATTGAAACACAATCCCTTTATGATTCACGCAGACACATCCGCACCTGACTCATATTATGATCCTCAACAAAAAGCAACCTCGTATTACCTTCTCATTGAACCCACAGAAATTAACATAGACTAACCACAAACAACATCTACATCACCATCCATCAACGGTTATTATATCGAACCCACATTGTCTAGCCAAACTGTCACATGACAATCGAACTCAGGAACCACTATGTACACTACTTACAGAATATACCGAAAAGAAGTAACAACACAAACCGGCTGACAACAAATTTCAATCACGGAACCAAGACAACATCATACCAGACAACCAGTATACGCAACGAACACCATACAACTAATCCCAACATGAGACAGCTACAGTACAACTCGCCATAATACAAGACAACACGACGAATTACAACACAACGAACCTAACAGATCACCAACCTGGACATACAGACGATCAACCACACCAGTTCTGCAACTGGCTGACAGTGGCTGCCAACAAGGACGACACCGACTCAGCACAGGCCATGGGCACCCAAACCCGACGAGGACCTGGCCCTAACTATGACTTGAAGTCACTCTTCAAAACTAACGGCGCTGCCGCCGCACCTACAAGGCGTACGTCCACTCCGACGAACACCAGGGACCGAAGTGAAGCTACCCCAACGCATTCCGCCCTGGTCGGAATCAAGCGAACTCTACTCACCACACAAAACAACGATTGGTCAGAGCAGTGTATCCCTCCGCAGAGCTGACACGCCTGACCAACGGACTAGTTATTGCTCGTGCAACAACACGACAATTTACCACAACAACTCACAGACTTGACAACACAACAACAACCGATATCCTGCCCCGCCTTCTCTGGTGTAGAACCAAAGTAACAAAAGGGTAACAATCGGGAACGAAACCAACCTCCCGCTTCCATTCCATTCCTTCAATAAGTGAAGACTGGAATGAAAGAATATTGTATGTCCTATTTCCCCAGCCTCCTACCTAGCCTAATCTTTCTACCTAACCCTGAGGAACTTCACCTAACTCTAGCTAACTAAACCCCAACCTCACATACGCGCGAGCGCACACACACACACACACACACGCACACGCACACGCACACACGCGCACACACACACACGCGTCGCACGCTCTCTATCTTGAACCACCACTACTCTTAAACACATGGACGTACTGATTTAGTACCGCCGATCGGTGACACCCCCCTGCCTAAGTTTTAACTACAGGTTAAAACCAACAACCTTCTCACTCGATCGGCGTTTTAGCCACACTCTACCTATAACAATCCAATTCCCCATCACTCATTCTGTCCCACTGTTACTTTTGATGCACTCCAAAACTTCCATCCCAACAGCATCAACTTTTAAATACATCAACAATCACAGGTTACATTAATCAACCTGGTCTAACGCTGCCACATATGACCTTAATGCAGGCACTTACAGGCAGCCGTTACACTACGCACTACATATAAATTTCATAACTGAGGCTGCTCTGGCTATGCACGACCGCTGTGCGACACGTGCTACAAACACCACACCCTCAGTAACACTTGCTACGTCATTCTCTTCCCATGACACATGCATAGCTTCAATAATGTCAACCTCTCATGACTCACGTAAATGGAACTTAAGGTTCTCTCTCTCTCTCTCTCTCTCTCTCTCTCTCTCTCTCTCTCTTCTCTCTCTCTCTGTCAATCGACTCAAGAAGTCTGCCGCCACATTGTCCTTTCCAGACACTGCCTGCACCGTAAACTGGAATGGCTGCAGCTGCAGTGCCCACCTTGTGATCCTCCCACTAGTACTCTAGACCCCACAGCTACCTTCCTGGGTTTTGCCCTCAAATGAAAATGTCGCTTGTACCTGCAAGCTGCGGTTGCCAAGTTCTTCTTTGCCAACTTGCACGTCTTAGCTGTTTGTTCCTTAGGTTGACGACGTACTCTGTAGCTGTGCAGACCTCTTGCCTCTCGGGTTGCAACCACCGATCTCTCAGTATCTGCATGGGCCTGCGCATCAGTGGCATCCTTACAAGGGGAACTCTTGAACTCTTCCCTTGTCCACAGTACGCTGACACTGGAAGCATGACTGGCAGTACCGACGAATGTCAGCATGCATGCCTGGCCAATAAAAATGGCGACCAACTCGCTCCTTGGTTCGGGTGGTACCTAAGTGTCCAGACATGGGTACGTCGTGGCCTAGCTTCATCACCGTGGTCCGTAGTTCTGCTGGGACGCAGATCTGACTCGCTACGTCCTTGGGACCCTCAAACCGCCGGACCAGTACACCAGACTTCCGCGCGTACTTTAACTCGTCCAAACTTGGTGTGGAAGTGCGTCCCTGCTTCACACGCACTCCGAGCCTTCCTCAGGGTTTCATCCTGGTCCTGCATCTGAATTAACTGCTGGGTAGAGGTGTTCAGAACACATTCCTCGACGGGCAGTGGTACAGGTTCTTGCTGCTCCCTGGCTCTCTGCGCGCGTGTCTGCACTGCCCCTACTAGCGCCGGGTCTGCATATACAGGCACACGTGTCCAACCGGGATCTCCTACTCTTTGCGAAGTTTCCGATCAGGACTTCCTGCACAGGGCTATTCATGACCAAAACCTCCAACTTCCCTGCGATGAATGGTGACTTCAACTCTATTACCGCCACAGGTAACACAGACCTACATCTGGACTCAGCCAACACTACTGGGACTGTCTCTCCTGTGTACGCACCTGCCGGTACTAACCACTTGGCCACTACGGTGTGTCCGGCACCAGTGTCCCGTAACCCATTGGCCGGAGACCCGTTAACTTCTACAATGCACGCAGGCTCGTACCGCTGCTCAGCGCATGGGCGACACAACGTAGGGACCACTCGAGCTTGGGCTGGTCCACAATGAACAGCTCCAACAGAATGGGGCTCAGGGCATTTCCTAGCGATGTGGCCTGGCTTCTTGCAGTTGAAACAAACTATGGTCGATCTAGGCCCTTCTGATCTCCTGTTCAGCTGCTGTAGTGCACCATCACTTTGTTGGGACCTCCCTGCGGGCTGGCTCCCTGCTGTTTCACGTGTATTACCCAGGTTGGGCTGGTTAACTGTTCGGTCTTGTCTCGCCTTCCTCCCCAGTCTTTTGGCCTCTGCCAAAACAGTAGCTTCTGTTGCAAGTTGTTCCAAGTTTTCGGGCATGTCTTCCGCACCTCAATTGTGAACTCTGGAGACAATAGCTGATAAAACTGTTCTTGGAACAGCAGATCCTTTACGTCCTCTGCCACACTCTCATCCTTGCCCGCTGCTGCACACCAGAGGGAAAACCACCGCTTCATCCTTCCCAGCATCTAGCCGAAAGTCTCAGCAGCGTCCTTCTTGATGTCCTGAACTTTTCTCGGTAGGCCTCAGCATCTAGCCTGAAGTGGCTTAACAGGGCGCTCTTTATCTGATCATAGTCGCCTAACTCATCCGCACTTAACCGCATCACCGCTTCTCTAGCCTTTCCTCTCAGCAGAGACATCAGACGTGTGGGCCATGAGGTCTTGCTCCACTTGCACATCTGGGCTACACGCTCAAATTGGGCGATGAAAGCGTCCACGTCGTCGTTCTCTCCCAACGGCTCAAGGTGGACATGCTTCGTTTCCTCCACCTCAATCAAGCGTTTCCTATGCGCTGCTTCATCTAAGGCCTGTCTCTCTTGTATGATTAGCTCTCGCTCTCTTGCCTCTAACTCGGCTTCATCCCTTCGTCTCTTGAGATCTAACTCGGCTTGCCGTGCTTGAGCTTCTATTTCCCTTATTGCCCTTTCTTCCTCCATCTTCTTCCTCTGCAGTTCCAGTTCCATCTGTCTTGCTGCTTTCTCGTCTTCATCCTTCCGCTTTAACCTTTCCCTCTCCTCTTCGATCTTCTTCTGCTTCACCTCTAGTTCCCTCTGTCTATCAGCTTTCTCCTCTTCTATCTTCCTCTGCTGCATCTCTAGCTCCCTCTGCCTAGCAGCCTTTCTCTTCAATCTGCGTCCGCTGCATTTCTAGCTCCCTCTCATCCTTCATCTTCTGCCTCACTTTCTCCTCTTCGATCTTCTTCTGCTTCATTTCTAGCTCCCTCTGTCTATCAGCTTTCTCCTCTTCTATCTTCCTCTGCTGCATCTCTAGCTCCCTCTGCCTAGCAGCCTTCTCTTCAATCTGCGTCCGCTGTCATTTCTAGCTCCCTCTCATCCTTCATCTTCTGCCTCACTTTCTCCTCCATCCGGAGCTCCAATTCTGCTTCTCTCGCCGTCTTCTCACCCTCATTACGTACTGAGTCTGTGACGAACTTGGCGAGGTCTCCCCCAGCTAAACCCATCGCCGCTCCCAACTTGGCAAACTTTGCATAAGCCCCCGTCCCCTGTTCTTGATCCACCCCCGCATCCTGGTCACTAACCTTAGGTTTGGTATCCGCCGTAGGGGCCTGTGGATCCATGACACTATCGGGGTCGTACTGCGGATGGGCTCGGGTGTGTTTAGACATAGGGTACCCCTACCACCACAGAACTAGCAACGGACAGTGCGATCTGAGCGCAACTGGAGGTTCCTGACTACGCACTAGCCCCTGAAGCAACTCAGCACAAGCACACAATACTCTCAATGAGTCACGCACCAAGCATAACTCCACCCACACTTGTATACCTCATACATATACCCACATGGGCTCCAACCCATACGATACTACCAATGCACTGTCTGGTCACTGACTGAACCACGTGACACCGTGTGTCCACCGTCCACTGTGCATGCGCCCAGTTACCCACAGTCACAGGCCTCACTGTCTCTGGTAGGCCGCACCTACACGATGACAGTGCACTTGCACCCCTCAAGTCCAGGTGCACTCACATCATACCCTATGCCACAACACTGCGCACCCTCGTGCTTCCCACACACAGTCACCTGGGCTTACACTGCCCTTAATCCCCACAGGATATCCGAGCACACAGTGTGCACAGTCACGGGCCGGGTACCACTCTACCTACTCACTGGGTATACCATATGTAAGGGACACAAAAGACACCTGGTACCCTCCGGCACCTCACCTACACTGTACGATGTAATCACTCACACTTCCAACAACCACTCAATGTTTGACCATTCATACCTCACTCACACGGTAGCGCCAACCCATTCACATCAACACAAGTGCCCTGCCCAATGCCAATGGAAACCTGCCTGAAGTGAACAGGGACACTACGTACCACCTCCCAGGGTACTGGTACGCTCCCACCAACCACCCACTTACATTTCACACAACGTACACACCGGACACAACACCCCCCTTACCTCCCTCCTAGCTACCTATCACCTACCCAGAACCCCTTATGGTACCCCGCATCTCCACCAAAGTGTCACGGTCGCTAAGCCGGACGGCCCTACCACCCTTACCCACGCCTATCACACACTAGGTCAGACAACACAGCACACTAATACAGTTTTACAATCACGCACGCTTCTTTATTTCAACACACTCTATGGCGCCACCATTCGCGCACATCCACAACTGCACACAAGTATCGCAATTCCCGCTGACTCACCCTACTCTACTGTAATGACCTGGAAGATACTAACCTAACCTGAAACACCAGTTGCGGTATATCACTGTGACCTGGGGACACAGCGATAGCCCGCACACGTGGTGACTAACTACTAGGGACAAGGATTTACCAAAGGGACTCTAATCTCTTAACTACTGCTACCACCCACACCTCTCCCCAGGACTCACCCTTCTCTTTTAACCCGGGACCACTACTGCACTGATCGCTGCGTCCCTAAGGGAGGCAACGACAAGTATCCTACACTGTGCCGGCCACTACGTCCTAAAAGGAGCAGTAGCTAACACCCCTAACCCTACTGCCTAACGCTACACCCCTTCTACCACAAACATGGGACAACCCATCCCGGCCCGGAAAGCTCCAGTCCTCGGCGCTGTACGTGGCCCCTCACAGGCTGACACCTCCCCGGAAGACTCCGCACCCCGGCGCTGTCCGTGGCTCCTCCGCGGGCCGACACCCTCCCCGAAGACTCTGCACCCCGGCGCTGACCGTGGCCTCCCGCAGTCCGACTCCTCCCCGCGATGGGCACGACACCCAACGCACACACACCAGACGCCCTCTCGACGGGTCCGGGGCTCGTAGGACGCCTCCTCCTCTGAAGGCCCCGCCGGACACCAAGGGTGGAAAAAGGCCTGGTGCAGCGCCCTCTCACAGGACGCCTAAACCGGGACGAGGAACCAGTGCCGGAGACTCCGGAAGAGTACCGGTAGCCGGAGGAGAGCTGCCCCACAGAAGGCAGACGGCCTGGGTGGTCTCCCTCTCCCGGGAAAACAACAGGTACTGGAAAGCGCCGCTCACCTGCCGGCACGCGGCAATAGACTGCGGTGATCTGGCCCCAGCCTCAGGACGGAACAGGATACCTGCTGACACAACTGTAGGCCCCTACTGTAATGTTGCTACTACCCGAGTCATCAAGGCACATAGGCTACTTGGTAAAGCTTTAACTCTCCATCTCCCTTGCCTACTTCCCACTCGGGCATGAGAGTGACCCCTTGAATTTCGAATACACCCCCCAACCCATTACTCACTTTGGGGTTATCAGACCCATTTCCTGCCAACCCTTACAACAGCAGTAAAACAATATTCTCTCTGAGCCAATCCACGCTATTACATATGAAATTATGAATCACACCCAAATCTCGGAGAAATAAACCAATCTAAGCGATCCAACACGGACTCCATGGGCCCCCTTAGGACATACTAAATAATCTAGGAAATGGCCAATTTCACAAGGAAATGTCTCCACACAATAACCAGTAGTAATACACATCTCTCAGAGGGAAAAAAAACAACAAAAAAACTATCAATTTTTAGCGGTTCACAGTTCCAGCATGTTCACACAAGAGAATCGGCTCGCAGCTACAATCCTTCACATTATTACCCCTCTTTGCACTGTCAATTATAACCATATATCAAAAACAACATGATTTGTTCGCCAAAATTTCCATCCAGCACCTCACTCTCATGTCATCTCTCGTCAGATAACCCAGTGGTTAATCCTTGTTATGCCAACACACTTCATACAATATTACATGCTGCACATCATCCGTTTTTATCCTATCGACTGCTAAGCTACTCGCCTTAACTTTACCTTTCCCTTCTTTCCGACTACTAAAATTCATAATGGGACTGTCTCCCCACCACCTAAGACATCTTTCTCCAACCCCGTTCCGTCACAAACACATACATCCCTGCATGTGTGACGACTGTCACTTTCTTACAAAACTTCTAACCATATGGACTCACTGTCCTGTACCAAATGCGTACGCCACAGATACAGTCTGCACGCGCACGACACCCGCGTCGAGAACCCTAACTCGTAACGAAAGTGACAAGACACCAATATAAGTTGAATAGTCACGACCGTACTCCAGTATAAACCACTCGACCACAAATCAGCCTTGGCCCTACTGCACAGTTAACCGATTCCAATGCTGTGCAGGTCAACTCCGAAATCGTAAATCAATTTCAACGAACTATTACTATTTACGACTGAAATTGAACACAATCCCTTTATGATTCACGCAGACACATCCGCACCTGACTCATATTATGATCCTCAACAAAAAGCAACCTCGTATTATCTTCTCATTGAACCCACAGAAATTAACATAGACTAACCACAAACAACATCTACATCACCGTCCATCAACGGTTATTATATCGAACCCACATTGTCTAGCCAAACTGTCACATGACAATCGAACTCAGGAACCACTATGTACACTACTTACAGAATATACCGAAAAGAGGTAACAACACAAACCGGCTGACAACAAATTCCAATCACGGAACCAAGACATCATACCAGACAACCAGTATACGCAACGAACACCATACAACTAATCCCAACATGAGACAGCTACAGTACAACTCGCCATAATACAAGACAACACGACGAATTACAACACAACGAACCTAACAGATCACCAACCTGGACATACAGACGATCAACCACACCAGTTCTGCAACTGGCTGACAGTGGCTGCCAACAAGGACGACACCGACTCAGCACAGGCCAAGGGCACCCAAACCCGACGAGGACCTGGCCCTAACTATGACTTGAAGTCACTCTTCAAAACTAACGGCGCTGCCGCCGCACCTACAAGGCGTACGTCCACTCCGACGAACACCAGGGACCGAAGTGAAGCTACCCCAACGCATTCCGCCCTGGTCGGAATCAAGCGAACTCTACTCACCACACAAAACAACGATTGGTCAGAGCAGTGTATCCCTCCGCAGAGCTGACACGCCTGACCAACGGACTAGTTATTGCTCGTGCAACAACACGACAATTTACCACAACAACTCACAGACTTGACAACACAACAACAACCGATATCCTGCCCCGCCTTCTCTGGTGTAGAACCAAAGTAACAAAAGGGTAACAATCGGGAACGAAACCAACCTCCCGCTTCCATTCCATTCCTTCAATAAGTGAAGACTGGAATGAAAGAATATTTGTATGTCCTATTTCCCCAGCCTCCTACCTAGCCTAATCTTTCTACCTAACCCTGAGGAACTTAACCTAACTCTAGCTAACTAAACCCCAACCTCACATACGCGCGAGCGCACACACACACACACACACACCACACACACACACACACCGCACACGCACACACGCGCACACACACACACACGCGCTCGCACGCTCTCTATCTTGAACCACCACTACTCTTAAACACATGGACGTACTGATTTAGTACCGCCGATCGGTGACAGTGTGTGTGGTGTGGTGTGGGGGGGGGGGGGGGGGTTGTGTGTGTGTGGTGTGGTGTGTGTGTGTGTGTGTGTGTGTGTGTGTGTGTGTGTGTAAGTGTGTGTGTGTGTGTGTGTGTGTGTGTGTGTGTGTGTCTGTCTGTCTGTCTGTCTAAGTGTGTGTGTGTGTGTGTGTGTGGTGTGTGTGTGTGTGTGTGTGTAAGTTTGTGTGTGTGTGTGTGTGTGCGTGTGATTGTGTGTGTGTGTGTTGTCTGTCTCTCTGTCTGTCTAAGTGTGTGTGTCTGTCTGTCTGTCTCTGTCTGTCTGCCTAAGTGTGTGTGTGTGTGTGTGTGTGTGTGTGTGTGTGTGTGTGTGTGTGTGTGTGTGTGTGTGTGCGTGCGTGCGTGCGTGCGTGTGCGTGAATCATCAGAGGTGAAACCCTTCCTTCAATGTCTCACCAAGACATCAGCAAACACCATCAAGCAATGAAACCATTTGCGGATTGAAGGGACCTTTGTCACCCTTGTCCTTCATCGACTCTTCTGTCTTCTTCTCCTCCCTCTCCCTCTCCTGTGTTGTCTTGCAGTCTTCAACATGCATGGATCAGCTCAACACAGGTCGCCTTCGGTTGGAAAGGGAGGGAATCTGACTGCTGCAGTGACATGTGATGATTGAAGCAGTTCTTTGCCTCTCTTCCTCATCCCTCCCAACCTCTTCCCTTCCCCCGATATACCACCATCCTCTCCTCCCCTTCCCCAAGCCCCAACGCAGACTTCCACGCCCACCCCACCCCCCTTTCTCTGTGTGGATACAGTGCAAAAGGTTGTGTTTGTTTCTTAAGTTGTGTTCCTATGTTGTATTTCATGTGTTATAATCAATCCTTTTCAGTTGGTGGAAACTTCACTTTTTTATTGGATCCGAACGGTAAGAATGCTATGGTATATGTTATCTAACTTTCAATTTAAGTCATGCTGACTTGACTATATTGCTGTCTCTCTCTCATTCTCTCCGTTCCCCACCTCCCCACGCCACACACACACACACACACACACACACACACACACACACACACACACACACACACACACACACACACACGCACGCACACATGCATGCACAGGAAGAGAGAGAGAGGGGGGGGGGGGAGTGTGACATGTTCAAATCATTTATATTCAGATATTGCACTAAATGGTACCATAATCAACCATCAAAAATCAAACCGTGCTATGAACACAGTACGTCTCTAATCGTAAAGGCGTGATAAAAAAAAAAGGCGGAACATTTTTACTCTATTTTCAGTGGCTGAAGCCATCAGCATGCACAAACGGTAGAGACAGGGTTGCTTATACTATTTTTCAGCGATAAACTTTTCTCTAATATTCTGAATAGTTGTACATACTAAAATAAAATGTGCTTCGTCCTCATTTGATTTTCTGCACAGTGGACATACTAAATCATGTTCAGTGTGAGCCCTGTATCTTAAGTCATCAACTCTTGTTTCTGACACTCCGAATCGGAACTTAGATGTGATCTGTTTCAAATAATGACTTAAGGGTTACGCAATGCTTAACGGATATCCCATTCAACTAAGAGTACATTTTAAATCTTCCACTGGTTTGGGTATGATGTTGCCAATTCTGCCAGCTACAAATTAACCAGCCTTGAAGGGGAGAGGAGAGAGAGAGAGAGAGAGAAGAGAGAGAGAGAGAGAGGCATATTCATATTCGTGTCGAAATGATAAAACGTTTGAGACATTTGGCTCACGTACAGAGCGTCAGATGAACTATTGGAAGGAGCCTACACTAACCAAAAGCACCTGAAGGCGGTATTCACAGTCCTGCACCCAGAAGACAATAGCAAGGCTTTACAGGGTGGAAACAAAACGTTCTGTCCGGGCAGAAGGTGCATTTGCAGCGGGCGTGTCACCAGCGCTGCGCCTGTTCACCCTTTTAACGCTGATGTTACATTAATGCAGCAGCAAAGCTCTGTGCCTGTGTTGCACTGCTGCGCCTGCCCAAGGGACACAACCGGAATATGAATCGCTCTTTAACGAGAAAAGCAGAAAAAAAGCTGGGTTCGATTTTCAAAAGGCAATCATTCTCCTTTATGGTTCACAATGTAGCAAGAATTTAAAAAAATCTTTAATAAGCATTGGAAAGTTGTTGTTATAGAACCATAATAACTGGCACTGCAAGACTTACTCACGTAGCATGGAACCACCGAACGGCTCTACCTTAGACATGGTTGGTATTGCGACGTAGTTACGGCCCTTTAAATCATGCGCAGTGTGATCTCAAAACCTAACGGATGTGGTGTAGCGCATATGGACTGGTCCGCTCGCAGTGGCACCTCCTTGATGAAACTGAAACTCTCTCTCTCTCTCTCTCTCTCTCTCTCTCTCTCTCTCTCTCTCTGGGGGTAAGTTCGTTCACCGTACGAAGCGGACGTGTTTTGCAGAGCTCTGACGAATGTTTCTATATTTTCCTCAGTAATTACAGCAATCAAGGATTTTAAAACATACTTTATTTAGGATTATTTTCCTCTCTCTCTCTCTCTCTCTCTCTCTCTCTCTCTCTCTCTCTCTCTCTCTCTCTCTCTCTCTCTCTCTCTCTGAAATTGAAACTGAAACTGAAACTATGGCTCTTGTTGATCTGACAATGATAGTAATGGAATGGGAATGTTACAGAGAAAAGGATAGCTGCGCAGCTGTAATAAGAGATGTAAACGTGGATATGTTAAAGGATAGCTGCGCAGCTGTAATAAGGGGTGTAAATCTGGATATGTTAAAGGATAGCTGCGCAGCTGTAATAAGGGGTGTAAATCTGAATATGTTAAAGGATAGCTGCGCAGCTGTAATAAGGAGTGTAAATCTGAATATGTTAAAGGATAGCTGCGCATCTGTAATACGAGCTGTAAATATGGATATGTTAAAGGATAGCTGCGCAGCTCTAATAAGAGGTGTAGATCTGGATATGTTAAAGGATAGCTGCGCAGCTCTAATAAGAGGTGTAAATATGGATATGTTAAAGGATAGCTGTGCAGCTAAAATAAGAGATGTAAATCTGGATATGTTAAAGGATAGCTGCGCATCTGTAATAAGGGGGTGTAAATCTGGATATGTTAAAGGATAGCGGCGCATCTGTAATACGAGCTGTAAATCTGGATATGTTAAAGGATAGCTGCCCAGCTGTAATAAGAGGTGTAAATGTGGGATATGTTAAAGGATAGCTGCGCAGCTGTAATAGGAGGTGTAAATCTGGATATGTTAAAGGATAGCTGAGCAGCTGTAACAATAAGTGTAAATCTGGATATGTTGAAGGATAGCTGCGCAGCTGTAATACAAGGTGTAAGCCTGGATATGTTGATGAACAAGGGGTAAAAAGGGCACATTCCGTTCATTCCTTGAGCTATACAATTCTCGTCGGTTGAAGGGTCTTCTTCATAACCTCTGCTCTGACACACTTCTGCACAAGCCGCTGCGTGCAAGGAGGGACTGTCGTAAATTGTGACTTGAACTCACAATTTTAAGACTTTCGAGTGCATGGTTCTGTTTATGTTAGTGTGTGTGTGTGTGTGTGTGTATGTGTGTGTGTGTGTGCGCGCGCGCACGCGCGCGCGTGGCACGTGTGTGTGTGTGCGTGTATGTGTCTGTGAATGTGGGTGTGTGCGTGTGCGCGCGCGCGTGCGTGCATGCGTGCGTGTATATATATATATATATATATATATATATATATATATATATATATGTGTGTGTGTGTGTGTATGAGAGAGAGACAGACAGATTGGCAGACAGGCAGAGAGAGAGAGAGAGAGAGAGAGAGAGAGAGAGAGAGAGAGAGAGAGAGAGAGAGAGAGAGAGCCTGTCTTCGTACTTTGTCAAGTTATGGGGTGTGTTCAATGTCCTCCTCGAGGGAATGCAAACATTTTTCTTCCCTATACTGTAGCTCTTAACAAATATGCACACACACACACACACACACACACACACACACACACACACACACACACACATGCACACATACACACACACACACACACAAGCACGCACACACACACACACACACACAGACACACACACACACACACACACACACACACACACATACACACACACACATGCACACATACACACACACACAAGCACGCACACGCCACACACACACACACACACACACATGCACATACACACACACACACACACACGCACGCACGCACGCACACACACACACACACACACACACACACACACACACACACACACACACACACACGTCAGAAAAGATGCTAGGTAAACAGGAATGAAGCAAAGTGCTGACATCCATGTCGTTTCAAACCATTCACTCGAGGCAGACTGTTCCATCCATATGTCCAGAGGATGATGCTAGTGTTCAGACTGGATCGAAACCACATGGTGGTCAACTTGCCGCGTCATCATTCCATCGACAGCATGGCATATTATTATGCCACACAGGTCAGCCCCTTTCTCCAAACAACACCTGTGGCCTCTCACTGAGAACAAAAAAAAAAAGGCCTGCACCCATCCCACAAATGCCAGCCCTAAAACAAGGATCTTGGGAGATAGCGAGTAGACAAAACAGAATCAGGATTTTTTTTTTGGGTCTTAAAAGTAATCGCACTTTTTTCAGTTGATCCCTTCCTGTCTTCAAAACGACAGTCTAATTCTTTTTTTTTTTATGCTGATTGATGAGAATGAGGATGATTAAGATGATGCTACAGATTTCCATTTCGGTCTGAGACTACATGACAGGGCTGTACTCTACGCTTCATTTCATAATATATCCCGGCGTCAACCAGGCCCGAAAGATACAGGCACCTGCAATGTTGGTCAGGAAATTTGAGCAACACTCGCAGAAACGCATCCATTAAGTGGATGAAACTCGACTGTGTGGTCCCAGTCTTCCCAACTGAGCCCGTAGCAAACTCAACTCTGGGTAAGAGCCGGTCGGGGTAGAAAAACCCACATGACTCTGATGGGAATCGAACACACGACCTCCCAGCCGAGAGTTCGCGACGCTAACCACTTCGCCACGGCGGCCGGTTAACAGTCTAATTCAATACCTAGTTCCTCATTTTTTTTGGTTGCTTCATATAGCAAAGAGTACGTTATCCACAAAGTTAGAAGGGTTTTGCTCGCCAGACTACACAGTTCGCATCGCTTGTGCAGCAGGGCGTGTTATGACTGGAGTTGATTCCGTCAGCAAGACAGTTTGAGTGG
>CM065729.1:9847677-9857677 GCA_033310375.1 Conus canariensis
TCCTTGCCTGTGTCATATACATTGCCTGGCGATGGACCACAACGAACATACTTGTGACCTACACACCGAGTCAGTGACAGTCCTTTGCCTGTGTCATATACATTGCCTGCGATGGACCACAACGAACATACTGTGACCTACACACCGAGTCAGTGACAGTCCTTTGCCTGTGTCATATACATTGCCTGGCGATGGACCACAACGAACATACTGTGACCTACACACCGAGTCAGTGACAGTCCTTTGCCTGTGTCATATACATTGCCTGGCGATGGACCACAACGAACATACTGTGACCTACACACCGAGTCAGTGACAGTCCTTTGCCTGTGTCATATACATTGCCTGGCGATGGACCACAACGAACATACTGTGTACCTACACACCGAGTCAGTGACAGTCCTTTGCCTGTGTCATATACACTGCCTGGGCGATGGACCACAACGAACATACTGTGGACCTACACACCGAGTCAGTGACAGTCCTTTGCCTGTGGTCATATACATTGCCAGGCGATGGACCACAACGAACATTTGTGACCTACACACCGAGTCAGTGACAGTCCTTTGCCTGTGTCATATACATTGCCTGGCGATGGACCACAACGAACATACTGTGTGACCTACACACCGAGTCAGTGACAGTCCTTTGCCTGTGTCATATACATTGCCTGGCGATGGACCACAACGAACATACTGTGACCTACACACCGAGTCAGTGACAGTCCTTTGCCTGTGTCATATACACTGCCTGGCGATGGACCACAACGAACATACTGTGACCTACACACCGAGTCAGTGACAGTCCTTTGCCTGTGTCATATACATTGCCTGGCGATGGACCACAACGAACATACTGTGACCTACACACCGAGTCAGTGACAGTCCTTTGCCTGTGTCATATACACTGCCATGGCGATGGACCACAACGAACATACTATGTGACCTACACACCGAGTCAGTGACAGTCCTTTGCCTGTGTCATATACATTGCCAGGCGATGGACCACAACGAACATACTATGTGACCTACACACCGAGTCAGTGACAGTCCTTTGCCTGTGTCATATACATTGCCTGGCGATGGACCACAACGAACATACTATGTGACCTACACACCGAGTCAGTGACTGTCCTTTGCCTGTGTCATATACATTGCCAGGCGATGGACCACAACGAACATACTGTGTGACCTACACACCGAGTCAGTGACAGTCCTTTGCCTGTGTCATATACACTGCCAGGCGATGGACCACAACGAACATACTATGTGACCTACACACCGAGTCAGTGACAGTCCTTTGCCTGTGTCATATACACTGCCAGGCGATGGACCACAACGAACATACTGTGTGACCTACACACCGAGTCAGTGACAGTCCTTTGCCTGTGTCATATACATTGCCAGGCGATGGACCACAACGAACATACTATGTGACCTACACACCGAGTCAGTGACAGTCCTTTGCCTGTGTCATATACACTGCCAGGCGATGGACCACAACGAACATACTATGCGACCTACACACCGAGTCAGTGACAGTCCTTTGCCTGTGTCATATACATTGCCGGGCGATGGACCACAACGAACATACTGTGTGACCTACTCACCGAGTTTGTGACAGTCCTTTGCCTGTGTCATATACACTGCCAGGCGATGGACCACAACGAACATACTGTGTGACCTACACACCGAGTCAGTGACAGTCCTTTGCCTGTGTCATATACACTGCCTGACGATGGACCACAACGAACATACTATGTGACCTACTCACCGAGTCAGTGACAGTCCTTTGCCTGTGTCATATACACTGCCAGGCGATGGACCACAACGAACATACTATGTGACCTACTCACCGAGTCAGTGACAGTCCTTTGCCTGTGTCATATACACTGCCGGGCGATGGACCACAACGAACATACTATGTGACCTACTCACCGAGTTTGTGACAGTCCTTTCTAAGTTATGCCGGCGCTCAGACACTGATGCAGACCAACATAACGTTAATGAAGATTAAAATGAATCAGTATGTGAACGGAGTTCATTGGTACGGTACAGTCTTCCTCTCACTGAGAATCCAAAGCCTCTGCAACAAACGCAAAAATCTGTGTGATACAAACAGCAGCCCCGACCGGCTCCTACCCAGAGTTGAGTTTGCTGCGGACTCAGTTGGGAAGACTGGGACCACACAGTCGAGCTTCATCCACTTAATGGATGCGTTTCTGAGAGTGTTGTTCAAATTTCCTGACCGACACTGCAGGTGCCTGTATCTCTCGGGCCTGGTTGACGCCGGGATATATTATGAAAGGAAGCGTAGAGTACACCCCTGTCATGTAGTCTCAGACCGACATGGAAATCCGTAGCATCATCTTAATTATCCTCATTCTCATCGATCAGCATTAAAAAAAAAATGTCTCAAGTTCTGTGGCCCTTCATGCCCTGCTCTCATGGTGACCTCAATTTCGACGTCCTCTCCGCGTATGTGGCCTTGGTTTGGTTCCGTCGGGGTCACCGGTATCGGCGAGTCCATGGGGGCTGTCGTTGGACGGACGTGGTGGCGCCCTCCGGAGGGAGAGCTCACTCACGCCGGCTCCGCGACTAAGCAATTATTGTCGTCAGTAGGGGGCTTAGTAGGTGGTGTCCTGCGTATGTTAGATCAGAACAGGCACCACTGAACACCACCGAAGTGACTCGGCAGCAGTGCAGTGTCTCTTCCGGTGGGTTGCCTCTTGACGACTTGACATTGACTACCCCCTGTGGATTGTCGGTGCCGGGGCTGCGGCGGGGCCGACCGGGCTGTCGCTGTGGAGAGGATGTCGGAATGAGCGGCGTGGGTGCACTGCCTCTGAGGTTGTGCAGAGGTTGGGACAACAAAAAAAACAAAACAAAAAAAAAACAGCAGCAGTGATGATAAAAATGCCTATAATTTAAATGAAGCGCGGACAACCACTTCAAACAATATCACTGTCAAGGACAAAATGACGTATTTTAAGGAAACAGCAAGGGATATGAAGGACGGCATGAGTGTCTTGAAGGAAGAGGTGAAAGTTAGCGGCACAAACAGCAGTGTTCAAAACCGAAATGCTAGTTTTCATCTCGACTTGTAGACTGTTTGTCACGACTGTTGATAGACATAGGTGCTATCTGAGTGACAATTACCGATGATCAGCTCTGATCATTGAATTCTGTTCTCTGTACCTCGTAATCGAGAATCATCTTCATGATATACTCTCCTGCAAGTCATCGGTGATGTTTATTTCTAATTTTGGTTTATGTGTAGTTCCACATTCCCTTCACCTCTTGCCCTTGCCAATGAGCTCTGTAAAGGTTACCATAGTCAACCATTATTCATTCATTCATTCATTCATTCATTCATTCTCATTCTGTCTATCTTTCTAATGTGGATCACAAGTCTTGTCAGCAATCATATAGGCCTACCCACTGATGATTTCCAAGCACAAACGTCTTCCTTCAAAACCGTGCATACTTGAAGACTCCGTATTTTGTTCCACTCTTTGCTACACGTCTATCTGTACTTCTGAAACGACGTCGTGTGTAATACTATAACACTTAATCCTATGTGCTATGGGAAAGTGGAGGGGGGAGGGGAGGGGCACTTAGATAAACAATGGTGCCAAGGATACATAACTATTTCACATACATGAAGACAATTCAGAACGTATGTTGGGAGAAGAGCAAATTGCGCGTGGAGGGTTCTCACGCACCATTTTCTGCTGCTGATGTAAGTCGTCTGTATCGCAGGGACAGGGATGAATATGCTGGGCCCGAGTGAAGATACATCTTCATTAGTGAGGGAACAAGAACCGCTCCTTCTCTCTTTGGCGCCTGACACCCTCATCCATTGTACGATCCCCCCACCCCTACCCCCCATCCCTTTACCGTCAGCCATGGCGATTTACACAAAACGGCGTTCTCTCTTCATTAAAACACCCTGTTTCCTTCCGCACCAATAGGTGTCTACAACCTGCAACAATCACATTCTATTCATCTCTCTCTCTCTCTCTCTCCTCTCTCTCTCTCTCTCTCTCTCTCAATCTCTCTCTCTCTCTCTCTCTCTCTCCTTGTGGTGGTGGTGGTGGTGGTGGTGGTGTGGTGGTGTGTGTGTGTGTGTGTGTGTGTGTGTGTGTGTGTGTGTGTGTGTGTGTGTGTGTGTGTCTACGGGCATCTCTCTCTCTTTCACTCTGTCTCTGTCTGTCTGTCTGTCTGTCTCTCTGTCTGTGTCTCTCTCTCTGTCTCTCTCTGTGTCTCCTCTCTCTCTCTCTCTCTCTCTCTCTCTCTCTCTCTCTCTCTCTCTCTCTCTCTCTGACTGTCTTTTGATAAGGCGGCCATTTTGCTGCACCAGAGAAATGGGTTACAATAGATAGTTTCAAGAGATCGTTAACTAGCACATATATTTGGGTGTATTTTTTATTCGACAGGTTTATCCTTTTCCTATGCGACCATAAGATATAGTTGACAGAGCAGAGAGATGTATGGCTGGAGGGCACATGAGACCGTATGGCGAAAGCTTGGCTGTGTCTGGAGTGGCACTGTCTTCATCTGTCCGTGGGCAGGGGTGGTTGGGTCTGTAGGGTCTGCTCGGCAGCTGGAGGGTGGTGTCTTTTGCCGGTGGGCTCTGCAGTCATGAAATACGGGCTGGTACACCCATGGGGATGCTACTTTAAGGCTGTTATGAGTTGCATCCTGTAGTCTGATTTACCTCTGTTCAGGAGCAGTTATGTCCCTTGATATCTTAATGGAGTATCCTGCGCGTGCCTGTACCCATCGTCAACACAGCGCAGGCCTCCAAGGGTGGTACAGGACTGCTCTAAAGGCAGGTGAAGATAGTGCTTCTCTGGGTCCTCCCCAGCACCTTCGGGTGTTTCTTTTTCTTCTGGTATTTAACGACCACTGGGGTTTCTCGGTAATCAATCTCCTCAACTGTTCTTTAAGCTCTTTGATAGCCAGATACAACCTATGTTCACAAATGGTTCAGAAATGCTGGGTCTTAGTGCTGGTTTTTCTGTCATTACACAGGGTTTTCTTTTTAAATTTGCTATTGAAAGATCGTTAACTGTTAGTGTTAAAACACCGAATGCGCTAGTCTTTTGAAAAACAGGAAGGGTTTAGTTGTTTATACATGTTTATGTTCGAAATATTAAGCACTGTTTAACACTGAAAGTGCTTGAGGATCGTAGTCCTCGAAAGTGTATATAAAATGCTTTGTAATCTTCATTGCAACAATAAAAGGAAGTGGGTGTCCATTGTCTGTTACACTTAGTATCGCTATGGTTTTGGTTTCGTGTAGGAACATCAAGGAATGGTGATGAAAAAAAAAATCGGCTATATTTAAACAAATCTGAAATAAATGTTAGCGAACCGCCCAGAGAAACGTGGACAAACGGGTCACAAGACAAAACAACTACGCGTTTCGACCTCTTGGGTCTTCTTCAGGCAAGATACAAACAAATAGGACAATGAAAATTCATTTAGCTTTGATCGCTTCAGAGTTCAGCGCAGGAAGGGCGTTGATTAGAGAAAGAGAGACAGCCAGACGCACAGAATGAGAGAGAGAGAGAGAGAAACAGAGAGAGAGAGAGAGAGAACAAGAGAGAGAGACAGAGAGAGAATCACAGTTACTTCGAAACATTAAAAACATCAATGGTCATGGGAGAGGAAGAGAGAGGGTAGATAGAAAGAGATGAAGAGAGAGAGAGAGAGAGAGAGAGGAGAGAGAGAGAGAGAGAGAGAGAGAGACAGAGAGAGATGCCTGCAGTCGTCTCACTTTGCAACTACGGCTATATTTAGACAAAGTCTGCTTGACTGCCATGTCTATCATTGAAATAGTGACACTAACACAAAAGCGCGTTGTTCGTTTGATTCTTATTGAAACAACATTATTACATCAATGATCATTTATGGTCGTACAAATTAGCGCCATAACAAAATGTTCAACGAGAAAGAGGCTTGCTGTTTCACCGTTGAAATGTCACGCAAGGTAAGGTAGCCTATATAGCTGTCCGAACTGTCAAAATGCATACGAATCTGAAATTCATTTTATGTTTGATTGGCCATAAACTTCTATTAAGTTACATCCATTTATTGACAGAGGCAGCTGGTCTAAATAAAGCACTTCAGTCGAGGTCAAGTTGAATAAAGAAATAGAATGTCTATATGCGGTTATTTTTGGATCACAGTCTTTGGGCAATGGGGTTTATGAGACTGATTTCGCTGCCTGCTACCCCCCCCCCCCCCTTTTCTTCTGCACCATTCGTCCCCCTCCTCTCCTCCCCCAGTGCCTTGTATTTCCTGCATATGGATTTTTTCGTCCAATTTTGGCATCGTTCCCGCCCCACTGTATCCCTTGACATGAAGATGGCCCATTTGATGACATCGTTTGTCTTGTCTTCTCTGTCTCTCTGTCTGTCTGTCTGTCTGTCTGTCTGTGTCTCTCTCTATCTCTGTCTCTCTCTCTCTGTGTCTCTCTCTCTCTGTCTCTCTCTCTCTCTGTCTCTCTCTCTCCCTCTCTCTCTCTCTCTCTGTCTGTCTCTCTTTCTCTTTCTCTCTCTCTGTCTCTCTGTCTCTCCCTGTCTCTTTCTCTCTCTCTGTCTCTCTCTCTGTCTCTCTCTCTCTTTCTCTCTCTCTGTCTCTCTCTCTGTCTCTGTCTCTGTCTCTCTCTCTCCCTCTCTCTCTGTCTCTCTCTCTGTCTCTCTCTTTGTCTCTCTCTGTCTCTCTCTCTGTCTCTCTCTGTCTCTATCTCTCTGTCTCTCTGTCTCCCCCCTCTCTCTCTCTCTCTCTGTGTGCTTTCGTTGACAGGAACAAAGCATAGGGGAACAGAGAAAATGTGAGGAAAGAGTGCGAAGTCAACAGAAGAGCTGGCTGAAGCAAAGAGAGAGTAATGGCTTCATCTCTCTCTGATGCCAGCCCAACGGTCAAGGTCATCCGTCTGCCCTTGGAATACAAACTTCTGCTTGTGACAGCATCCTGCGTAAGTGAAGACAGTTATGAACACATTTGTAATTGTGACATGCAGCTGTTACAGTGACGAAAAACCCCAGGAACCGTAGTCACATTCAACTGTAGTAAATTGGACCCGCAGACGTCATAATGACGTAATAGTTATCATCCTGCAAGAAATGAAGACGGTTTTCATAGTATAGTAATTGAGACAGGAGGACGTCATAGTGACGTCATAAAGATCGTCCTACAGGAGGTATGGACAAGTATAAAACACTGTAATCTACAGGGCTTACTGACGTCAGAGATAACGCAAGCGGGTTAGGAAAAGAATGGTTGGAGGGTTTGGGGAGGGGTGGAGACGCTTGGAAGGGGATGGTGTGGGGAGGGGGTCGGACCACTAACAGGGTAAACAACCGGCAGTCCCAGACACTCATGAGAAATTAAGCAGCAAGTTAGGGGCTGTTGTTTCCGGACGTACTTGGGAAAGCTTTTAAGCTGATGACATCTGCATAGTGAGGAGCAACCGAAGACAATGGATAGGACCGCCCCTCCACAGATGGCTGGTTAAGGGTTTGACAATGGATAGGACCGCCCCATCCACAGATGGCTGGTTAAGGGTTTGACAATGGATAGGACCGCACGTTCAACAGATGGCTGGTTAAGGGTTTGACAATGGATAGGACCGCCCCATCCACAGATGGCTGGTTAAGGGTTTGACAATGGATAGGACCGCACGTTCAACAGATGGCTGGTTAAGGGTTTGACAATGGATAGGACCGCCCCCTCCACAGATGGCTGGTTAAGGGTTTGACAATGGATAGGACCGCACGTTCAACAGATGGCTGGTTAAGGGTTTGACAATGGATAGGACCGCACGTTCAACAGATGGCTGGTTAAGGGTTTGACAATGGATAGGACCGCCCCCTCCACAGATGGCTGGTTAAGGGTTTGACAATGGATAGGACCGCCCCTCCAACAGATGGCTGGTTAAGGGTTTGACAATGGAAGGACCGCCCCTTCAACAGATGGCTGGTTAAGGGTTTGACAATGGATAGGACCGCACGTTCAACAGATGGCTGGTTAAGGGTTTGACAATGGATAGGACCGCCCCTCCACAGATGGCTGGTTAAGGGTTTGACAATGGACAGGACCGCACGTTCAACAGATGGCTGGTTAAGGGTTTGACAATGGATAGGACCGCCCCATCCACAGATGGCTGGTTAAGGGTTTGACAATGGACAGGACCGCACGTTCAACAGATGGCTGGTTAAGGGTTTGACAATGGATAGGACCGCCCCATCCACAGATGGCTGGTTAAGGGTTTGACAATGGATAGGACCGCACGTTCAACAGATGGCTGGTTAAGGGTTTGACAATGGATAGGACCGCCCCATCCACAGATGGCTGGTTAAGGGTTTGACAATGGACAGGACCGCCCCTTCAACAGATGGCTGGTTAAGGGTTTGACAATGGATAGGACCGCCCCATCCACAGATGGCTGGTTAAGGGTTTGACAATGGATAGGACCGCACGTTCAACAGATGGCTGGTTAAGGGTTTGACAATGGATAGGACCGCCCCATCCACAGATGGCTGGTTAAGGGTTTGACATGACAATGGATAGGACCGCCCCCTCCTCAGATGGCTGGTTAAGGGTTTGACATTGGATAGGACCGCCCCCTCCACAGATGGCTGGTTAAGGGTTTGACAATGGATAGGACCGCACGTTCAACAGATGGCTGGTTAAGGGTTTGACAATGGATAGGACCTCCCCCTCCACAGATGGCTGGTTAAGGGTTTGACAATGGATAGGACCGCCCCCTCCACAGATGGCTGGTTAAGGGTTTGACATGACAATGGATAGGACCGCCCCCTCCACAAATGGCTGGTTAAGGGTTTGACAATGGATAGGACCTCCCCCTCCACAAATGGCTGGTTAAGGGTTTGACAATGGATAGGACCTCCCCCTCCACAAATGGCTGGTTAAGGGTTTGACAATGGATAGGACCCCCCCCCCTCCACAGATGGCTGGTTAAGGGATTGACATGACAATGGATAGGACCACCCCCTCCACAAATGGCTGGTTAAGGGTTTGACATGACAATGGATAGGATCACCCCCTCCACAGATGGCTGGTTAAGGGTTTGACATGACAATGGATAGGACCGCCCCCTCTACAGATGGTTGGCTAGGGATTTGACAATGGATAGGACCTCCCCCTCCACAGATGGTTGGCTAAGGGTTTGACAATGGATAGGACCGCCTCCTCCACACATGGCTGGTTAAGGGTTTGACATGACAATGGATAGGACCGCCCCCTCCACAGATGGCTGGTTAAGGGTTTGACAATGGATAGGACCGCACCCTCCTCATTAGGAGGCTATTTCAGATATCATTCTTATGGTTTCTTGGTTTGAGTTCTTGTTTATCTGTTTGTTGTGTCTTGAATAAACTGCGGTTTGTTGTGTCTTGAATAAACTGCGGTGGAAATGAAATCTAAGGAGGTCGTTCTCAGTTCTTCAGACAACAAGTTGATACGAATGTATGTTAAAGAAAAGCATGGGGATATGGAGATATGAAGAAGAGAACGGGAAAAAAAGAGAAAAGAGCGTTATAGTACCATTGTGAAGCTGATCACTTGGAGCATTTGGTAAAAACTTGGAATCTTTTGTGGTGATCAGAGCTATTTGTCACGTCTGCTTAGAGCCCATTTCCGTCTTTTGGAGGGGACTGACCAGTAGGTCAGTCACTAGAGCCTGACTTTTTTGTTTGCTTTGTTATGTTCTGCTTTTTCGTAGGCTGTTTATAAATGAAGCAGCATTGCTGATGTCACACACACACTGACTGACTGAAACCATTTACTGTCAGATTAACATAGTGTTGTACTGACATCACACACATAACACACACACACACACACACACACACACACACACACACACACACACACACATACGGGTGCGCGCGCACGCACGGGCACGCACGCACGCATGCACGCACGCACGCACGCACGCACGCACACACACACGCACGGACACACAC
>CM065729.1:9877677-9880177 GCA_033310375.1 Conus canariensis
ATCCGTAAGAAATTGCAAATGGACCTAGGTACACAAGACATTATTTCAAAGAAGGCATTGAACAGTATGAGATTCGGTTCATATGACGTGCACTTGAAAACATATATATATATATATATATATATATATATATATATAAGCCGAAAGTAGGACTATTGGGCCGCCAAGCAAAGGAAAAACATTTACAGAGGAGACAACGCGTTTTGACATATTGGTCTTCTTCATGCAGAACAAACACCAACAAAAACAATGGAAACTAAAGGACGAACAGACAGCTATCTCTTTGATCTGAAATATTGAGATGCTGGAATGCCAATAAACGCAATAAAATACTGATGTAACGAGCGTCCATTTCTTTTTCAACTGCACACTAGTGTGAGGACTTGTATGTTCTTTGATTTCAGCTTACTGCTGTTGTTGATGTGTTTAACTCTGAAACACTGCCCTCAAGAATGTATGTCCTAAAATGGTTCCTCTCCCCCTTTCCAAAATACGACGACGTACAAATATAAAAAGGTAGTAAACTCCGTCCACCCTGACAAAGCTCTGCCTTAACTCCTGATTCCTGCACTTGACCGAAGAGAATCCAGGGCCATGCAGGGCAGAGACAGGCAGAAAGCCAGAGGTGTGGGCTGACAGGGGGGGAAGGTAATGTCCCACAGGCGCCGGTGACAGGCTGACGGCCCATAGTGCACGTGCTGCCCTCCTTCCTGTCATGTCTGTCAAACAAAGCCAAGTACCGGGAAAGAGAATCGTGCCAGTTCTATTTTGGTTTGGAGGAGTTACATAAGATCTAGACAAAAAATTGACGAGGAACGATTTCCAGCTATGTGTTGTTAACTAGCGAGGTTCCCCATGTCTTTTATCATTCTTCATGCCTTACCTGATTGCTCTGTATTGCACGTGGTTTTACAAGTCTGGCACGAAGTCTGGTGCCAGAATAATCAAGTTTGATTGTTGGCCCTCAACACTGAAGAGGAAGAAGAAGAAATTAGTATGCAGCATGTTTTTTTTTTCCAAAGTGAAGGACAGCTTTCCAATGCACTATGTGGTGTCCTCCCCATGTTCTGTATAGTGTTCTGGTCCTTGACTGACTTGACCATCCTACGTGAGTTCCTCTTGTCCTGTATGAAACCATTTCGTCCTAAAAAAAAGATTTCATTGTGTCTACGAGCACACCGTAATGCTCTGTTCTTCTTATTTGCCAGGTAGGTAGTTGTACCTTGAGAGTCTGCCACTCTGTATCACAGTGCATATCCAATGTGAATAATTTTCTGTCTAGCATTTGTTTTCTTAGTCCTTCAGTGAATGTGTCTTCGTGGCTGAATCAAGCAAAATGCAGCAGTACTGGAGTAGTGGAGATATATGGAGTAGTACTGGAGCAAGTGGCGATATATGGAATGGAAGAGTCAAATAGATTTAATCAGGCCATGACATACATACGAAACGACTGCAAATAATTGAAACAAGTCCGCACTGAAAAACATTTGTGATGAAAGACGGATTGGTCGACGCGCATATGAGACGACTACAAATATCTGAAACAAGTCCGGACTGAAAAACATACGTGACTAAAGGCTGGTTGGTCGAGAGATGGCGCTGTTTTGAAGTTGTGTAACTCACCATCAGTATGCACATATTTCTGTCCAGAGGGAAGCTGAAAACAGGTTACGGATCTCCTTCCTGCCATTGTCACCCCTGTCACCCCCCCCCCCCCTCCACCACCCCTTGCTGGTTTGGACTGGCTTCCCTGATAAGACTGTGACACATACCACATGTAGCATGTGACGTTGCCCGTCCGACCATATGGAACACGAATCTACTCTTTACTGCTTTGGTTGGCCCCATTTGCACATAATTTACTTGCATCTTATACGGTTTCCCCATATTCTGTATCTGGTTTCCCTTGATGTGCATTGATTTTGTCTGCCATACTACTTCGTAGGTTCTACGTCGTTTGCATTTATCATATGCCATTGTCCAATGTTATTTCCTCTGTCGTTTGTCCTTTAATGATTAGTCCTGTCTAAATTTCTCTCTGCCCTCCACCATGTACACTCTGTCCTTTATTTTCAGTCATATGTGATTTCTCTCTGTCCTGTTCCTCCCCTGCCCTCTATTTTACATGATTTTCTCAACTATATACAATTTCTTTCCTCATACTGTATCATTTCTTCCGTCACAAGTGATTTTTGTCTTGTAGACGTTCCCTACCCGTGATGATTTTAATTGTACTTTATCTTTTTGACTGCTCCATGATTTGTTTGTTTGTTTGTTGTCATACTATATCTTTTTGACTGCTCCATGTTGTTTGTTATCATACTATATATTTTTGACTGCTCCATGTTTGTTTGTTCGTTATCATACTATATCTTTTTGACGGCTCCATGTTTTGTTTGTTTGTTTGTTATCATACTATATCTTTTTCCCGGCCCAGCAGATTAGGGATACAGTACAAACATAGAAACAAAACACAATAAAAAGATGACATGGATATTTA
>CM065729.1:9885177-9887677 GCA_033310375.1 Conus canariensis
AAAAAAATAAGAGAGAGAGAGAGAGAGAGAGAGAGAGAGAGAGAGAGAGAGAGAGAGGGAATGAGAATGCCCATTTTAAGAAATACAATGTTTTGTGTTCAATGCGAACAATTACAGACAAAATAAACTTTTCTTAAATTCATAGCGCCATTATTGTTCATGCACAGAATATTCTTGCTCCATGTTTTTTTTTTTTAGTTTACCATAGGATATATGAAGGGGAAAAGAGAGGTGGGTTTGAAGTGTGGGTCGAGACACAAAATAAAAAAAGGGGTGGGGGTGCAGGGGGGGGGGGGGGGAGGGGGGGGCAGGGAGTGGAGTTGTCAGGCTGGGTGTACTAGTAACTCTGCAGACTTATTACAGTGAGGGCTTTCGAGAAAGAATACAAAAAAAAGGTCTCTGCACTCTGGTTTTTGTTTACGATCAAGCTGCCAAAGAAAGATGAGGAAATGGGGAAAGAGAGGGCGGGAGGAGGTATGAAGGGTGAGAAGGAAATATTACCATCGGGGGTAGGATCTGTTGTGTCTGTCACGGAGTGTAGGAGGAATAGGAAGAATGGGAGGAACAAAGATATGGAGGCCTTGGTAGGACCTTTTCCTCTTATTCCTGTTCGTCGTCACTCTGCTTCTGAACTGACGCACAAAGGAAGGGGAAATGGTGGATGCCTTCGGGTGTAATGTTGGGTGAATGTTTGATCAAGGCTCTAGAGGTGCTTCACTTTGATGGAATTGACACTGTCTGTCTGTCTGTTTGTCTGTCTGCATGTTTGTCTGTGTCTGTCTTTCCTTCCACCCTCTCTGTCTGTCTGTCTGTATGTCTGTCTGTCTGTCTGTCTCTCTCTCTCTCTTTCTCTCTCTCTCTCTCCCTCCCTTTCTCTCTCTCTGTGTTGTGTGTTGTGTGTGTGTGTGTGTGTGTGTGTGTGTGTGTGTGTGTGTGTGTGTGTGTTGAGTGAGTATGTGTGTGTGTGTGTGTGTGTGTGTGTGTGTGTGTGTGTGTGTGTGTGTGTGTGTGTGTGTGTGTGTGTGTTGTGTGTGTGTGTGTGTGTGTGTGTGTGTGTGTATGTGTATGTGTGAGTGTGTGTGTGTGTGTGTGTGGTGTGTGTGTGAGTGTGTGTGTGTGTTGTGTGTGTGTGTGTGGTGTGTGTGTGTGTGTGTGTGTGTGTGTGTGTGTAACTCAGCTTCTATCCATTGAAAAGTTGCTTCACTCTGGAAATTTACAAGAGAAATGCCTTTCAGGGTTACAGGCCAAAAAAGAAATGTTCGTTAAGTCTGTTTTGCCTTTTTGTTTTTACCCCGTGCATCAACAATTCCAATATCCTTTGATCGGCAAGAAGATGCACACCCGAATGTTTTCCACTTTTTTCCAGTGAGAAGACTGTTGTTGTACTGTGACGTCACCGATTCATGAAGACGCAGGACGTAATGGTTGAGGGATGACGGAAAAATGCTAAAGTAATGAATGACGTAACAGTTATAGAGACCATGGTGAGTCCCTCCCCGGTAACTCAGTCGACACCATACCCAGCCATTGGTGTGGAATTAACCAGCAGTTTAGATGGTGTTATATCGGCAGACAGATAAGAACGCTGGAATGCTGAAGACTTATCCTAAGGGATTGGAAGGGGGTTTCAGCTTTAGATGTGTGTGTGTGTTCAGCCTGTACAAATGCTGGAATGAAAGTTTGACCCTGTCCTGGTCTGTTCTCATGTGTGTTCCCATATCTGATGCATGCGCAATGGACCAAATAGGTCATGTATCCCAGCGTGAAAATACTGTGTAAGGGTTTCCCATTCATAGATATCTTGGTCCATGGTCACTGAATGATAGGCCTAGATTCTTTTCCTTGTTGTGCCTCTCTCTCTCTCTCTCTCTCTCTCTCTCTCCTCACACACACACACACACACACACACACACACACACACACACATTCCCTCTGCTGCCCCTTTCTCTAATCATATACACGGTTTAGTGACGCACATATCCATATGTGCAAGGAAATGTTAGTGAATTCTTTTTAGCACTGTACACATCTCTAGTCCATCAAATTCATTACTGGTGTGTGTGTGTGTGTGTGTGTGTGTGTGTGTGTGTGTGTGTGTGTGTGTGTGTGTGTGTGTGTGTGGGTGCGTGCGTGCGTGCGTGCGTGCGTGTGTGCGTGTGTGTGTGTGTGTGTGTGTGTGTGTGTGTGTGTGTGTGCACGCGTGCGCGCACTTGCGCGCATGTGCACATTCCCTTTCTTTCCTTCAAATACCCCTCATGCATTTTTCTTGCCTGAGGTTGAGAACTTGTGCTATTTTGTGTGCATTGTTTATCAGATTTTTGTGGACATTGCACTATATTTTCCCATTTAATTAATTTTTGCTCTTTACATTTTTTCGTTCATCCTTACTACCTATCTAATTGCTTTTCCATTCATTGAGGGCAAGATGGGAAGCAACCTCGTCATTTTTCTTTCCTTTGTTTACTCTGTCAGGAATTGTAAATCGAGCAAGGCACAGGGG
>CM065729.1:9895177-9897677 GCA_033310375.1 Conus canariensis
TCTCTTTCTGTGTTGCCTTTGGTGTCAGAAGATAAGACATTTTGTATGGTAACTTGTATAGTGTCTCTCTGGGGATAAGAGCTATATAGCAAAGCTTTTTCCCCCACCTTCTATGAAGGTTCTTTTCTTTGAAGAAAAGCAAGTTACATCATTATAATTCACATTCACTCAGAAGAACAACTGTCATATTTCTGCATACACAAACACATGCACAAAAACAAACAATATAACCAGAACTACAGCACATGCATGAAATAAAATTGTTGGGAAGAGGAGTAAGACTAAGAGATAGAGGAAGAGAAAAGAGGGGAGAGGGTGAAAAGGAAGCGAAGAGAGGAAAGGGGGAAGGAGAGGGAAAGTGAACAGCAGAGGGGCAAAGGAAAAGGGATGCTGCCCTAACAGAGTCACATGAACATAACAGTCAAACAGAGGAAGATAAACAATAAGTCAGCAACCACAGTAAGTGAATAAACAAGTAGATAGACTTAAGTTCTTTTAGATGGTATAGTATTAACTATGTTATTAATAACACTATAGGCCTAAAACCTCATTTAACTAAGTCCTGATAAGGCAGCCAATCCATCAAAAATGTGTCTAATTCATAAGTCACAATACTCAGATACCTTTCTGTTCTGAATTTATCTTTGAGTATATTAATAAAAAAATATTGACAATTGGTGCTACTTTCTTCCATTTACATTTGTAGATGTATTGCTTTGCCAAAAGCATTATCAAGTTAAGAACTCTGTCAGTTATAGTGTTTTCCTCAACCCCAAATATTACAAGAACCTCTGTAAATTGAAAATTCACATAATGAACACAGTTTTGAGGTAAGCATCTTTGCAAATCATGCCAAAAAGTGGTGGTCATTTGGCAATACCATAACAAGTGACAAATTGTTTCAGTTTCAGTTTCACATAAGGAACAGAGTGATGAGTTTCCTGCATTTCTTAGGTGTAGGTATCTGTTAGTTGGTAGAATTCTATGCGTAGCTGTAACCATCTCGGTTGAACATCCGGGCTAGTTGAAATAGCAGTACGAAAAATCGTGTTCCACTTAAGGTTGTTATAATGCATATTCCGCATTCTCACTCCAGCAACGGTGTTATTATTTACATTGAAACAAGACTGAACATAATGGTTGCCTTTGTGGATAAGTTGCCAGGCTTCATTGTTCTGCAGTTTATATATCGCAATAGGTGTTACATTCATCTTATTCTGAAAACTTTTTAATGCCTGAATAACCCCTCTGAATGTAACAAAGTGTGTTACTGTTCCATCATATATAGCTGCAGCAAAGCTGTTTGCACGGAACTCTCACCACTCTCACTGCACCTCTGCAGATATTTGAAAGAGCGAAGTCAGCCTCTCCATGGTTTACTCAATCTGTTTTGCTTGTTTCTGTTTTTAATTTGTTCCATTTATTTTCACTCTCTGCGTTTAATTTTCAATGCGATAAAGAGAGCATTTTTGCTTGAATGTATCCAAAGAATTTTTCATACACTTTTCATAGCTGTGATTCCGCTTCCAGCTTGTGTCGATAATTCTGTCATATTCTGTGGGGTGGGGTAGCCTCTGACTTGCGTGTGATGCGTATTGTCTGTGTGTCAGACATCCAGGTTGTCTCATTGTGCTGAAGTTCTATAGCAAGACATGAGAGTGTGGAAGTGGAGCGATGATCCACTGAACTCTGGCGAGGAGAGAACTATTCGCTGTGCCTGGTTTGACCAGGGAATGTTGTTCAGGGCCGGTCTCATCACAGCCCCTGGAAATGGCAGAACAATGACCACTAGGTAGGCTGGTACCGTTGATGGCAGAACAATGACCACTAGGTAGACTGGTACCGTTGATGGCAGAACAATGACCACTAGGTAGACTGGTACCGTTGATGGCAGAACAATGACCACTAGGTAGACTGGTACCGTTGATGGCAGAACAATGACCACTAGGTAGACTGGTACCGTTGATGGCAGAACAATGACCACTAGGTAGACTGGTACCGTTGATGGCAGAACAATGACCACTAGGTAGACTGGTACCGTTGATGGCAGAACAATGACCACTAGGTAGACTGGTACCGTTGATGGCAGAACAATGACCACTAGGTAGACTGGTACCGTTGATGGCAGAACAATGACCACTAGGTAGACTGGTACCGTTGATGGCAGAACAATGACCACTAGGTAGACTGGTACCGTTGATGGCAGAACAATGACCACTAGGTAGACTGGTACCGTTGATGGCCCTCCAGTCTTGTCCTGCCCCGTTCCTTCTCCCCATCTGCTCTTCTTGCCTCTCTCCCCTCCCTCTTCCCAACAGACGACGAGAGGTGTTTCGCCGTTTCATTAGTGTTCGTCATGAACCTCCACAGTCTTTGTCATGCCCCCATCCACCGCCTCTCTCTCTCTCTCTCTCTCTCTCTCTCTCTCTCTCTCTCTCTCTCTCTCTCTCTCTCTCTCTCTTTCTTTCTTTCTTTCTTACTCTCTCACTCAGTCTCTCTG
>CM065729.1:9902677-9912677 GCA_033310375.1 Conus canariensis
TGAATACCTTACTCGTACCCCCCCCCTCTCTCTCTCTCTCTCTCTCTCTCTCTCTCTCTCTCCTCGCTTTCTTACTCATCCATTGTATGTATATACCGCCACCTTTATATGGGGCTATAGCCTTTATGAATACCTTATTCGTACCCCCCCCCCTCTCTCTCCTCTCTCTCTCTCTCTCTCTCTCTCTCTCTCTCTCTCTCTCTCTCAAAACATTGTCATAACCTTTCTTTTTACTCCCAATACTAAATGTCATTTCAGCTGCATTTTCACACTATGGAATTTGGCTAGTTATAATATTAAAACCGCTGTCAGTTATAACATTAAAACCTCTGTCAGTCATAACATTAAAACCGCTGTCAGTTATAACATTAAAACCGCTGTCAGTTATAACATTAAAACCTCTGTCAGTCATAACATTGAAACCGCTGTCAGTTCTAATATTAAAACCGCTGTCAGTTCTAACATTAAAACCGCTGTCAGTTATAACATTAAAACCGCTGTCAGTTATAACATTAAACCCGCTGTCAGTTAACATTAAAACCGCTGTCAGTTCTAACATTAAAACCACTGTCAGTTATAACATTAAAACCGCTGCTCAGCCTTCACAGCTGGCCTATTGAATTAATTCTCCTCCAATCCTCAGCTCCAGCTCATTTCAATTATAACCATTGACCCATATTGTCTCTGAGGTGGAACCCCGCTAATTACACTGCAGTCTTTATGTTTAAGATCATGCCTGACCATGCCCCACCTGTTCTGAAAATGAATTGGAAGTGAATCTGATTCGCAATGTTAAAAAAAAAAAAAATAAAAAAAAATTAAGGTACGACTGAATAATTAAAGGGGTCATCACCCCTAAATAGCATGTTTGGGTTGTTCAAAAGTATGAACGAGCGTGTTTCGATGTACGTGTTACTTTTCTTCTGGAACTCACTTCTATCCGTGTTTCGGGTCGTGCAAGTAGCCAAATCGTGACTCGCCACGGAGATTGCCGAGCACAGTACGGAAAGAGACGAGAATCGGGGATTCCGCAAGTGAGGTATAAATGCCAAGACTACCGCGAATGAAAGACATGTCCCTAAAAGCTTTCGCTATGAGGACGTAAAACTCAACTATTTTCCGGCGATAATGGCAGGTGCTCCCAGCTACGAGTCAAGTTCCAACAAAGAGGACATCGAACGTGAAATTTTCACTGAAGTGTATGGAGTTCAGCCGTACCAGTTTGAACCTACAACCTTGTACACTACCACCTCCCTCGCCATCAGACGCTTGTGTTTCTTTCCAGGCAGTTCGACATTATTTTTACAGGTTGACCATATTATATACATGTACACACATACGCACGACACAGATAGTACGATATACACATGCACATACATACATCTGTTCACACACACACACACACACACACACACACACACACACATTACCGTAGTATGTAAATAACTTTAAAATGATTATGTGGTAAACCACATTTTCCTTCAGTTGTTTAGATCTATCAGATAATGCCTTTTCCTTTGAACAGGAGTTTGTCAGCTACTGCATCATCACACTAATTCTCTTCCCTGCTGTAGAAATCTTTTCAATTGCTGTTCACTTTCAGTCCCGCCCCCCCCCCCCCCCCCCCCCCCCACACACACACACACACACAACCTTTTTTACATTCCTCATTTTCAATCTCACTCCCTCCACTTAAATTCTGAAGTTTCACAATGACAATTAGAATCTGAGGGGTCTTTTACAATATATTGCAGTCAAAGATTCTGGCTGTTATTTTAAAAACTGATGCGTGACGTGCCGTACATCAGATCTAAGCTGCAGATCTATGCTCATTATTCTCTTACTCACCAGGGCAGTTTATAGCATACAGACATATCACACCTGCATATATCTTAAAATGCACACTAAGTCACCATCCTGTGTCCAAATACTGATAAATAATTCACTTACTAAAGCATATGGTTGTTGGGCGGAAACTTGAACTTGCAAGGGTGCCTGATGTTCAGCAATGTTCTGAAAAATAAAAACCCAAACTATTATTCACTGGAGTCCAACAAGTTGTTATCTGAGGACATGGACACTTTCTTGTTAATAAGAATCGTAACTTCAGTTTTGTTGGAAACAGTAACAGCAGGGAAAAAAATCAATCACAAACATGCAACAGCAGGAAGTGTGACTGACTGACTGCCACTATGACAGTAACAATGTATGTTTCAGTTTGATGCCAACACTCAACAAAAACCAACAACTATCTTTACAACCAACCATACACTGAGAATGAAATGAAACACAAAAAGATCAACCACCCATTCCACAAACCTTACCTTCTTTACGTCTCTGAGTTTGGCTGTCTTGCTCCTGACACAATTGGTGTCACTCTTGCGTTTGAGGCTTGCACTTGCAGCTGGCGAATGAACAGAGAGTGCTTTAATACATTTTTCTGTTATAATAGTTGGCACAGCATCCTCTTTCAGCTGTCTTCGGACCCTAATTCCAGCTTCCACCTTTACCTTCCAGGTCTTGGAAACTGTGCTCTTCGAAGTGACGACAGCAAATGCCATGATAACTGTCCCGAAGAACAAAATCTTTCCTCGTTGTGGTGACAAAATTTATCCACAATCGCCTAAACTGGCTGGAAGCACCTGGAAAAGCATGAACGCTTACTCTTTGCTAATTTCCTGATGAAATTCCGCAACCAGACACAGCACACATTCGCCCCATCTCACTTCAGCCGAACACGAAGAGCGACTTGACTTTTCGACGTCATCAATCGGGAAACCCCCCTTTTATCGAAATCGAGGCTCTCGTTCCTGTTTCAGCCTCTCGCTTTCCCAGTCCGCAGGAAATGCTGCTCTCACTGCAAGATGAGAGCACAGGCGGCTGATTCGGTTGCATCCCCCCCCCCCTCCCCCCCGCCCCTTTTTTTTTCTTTTACTGGGGGCTAGATGTAAAATGAAAAGCACCTGCACTGTGCTTATTCTTTCCCTTTATTTAAAAAATCATTTGTTTGCTCGTTACCTCCCTTCCCTGTATTGCTCAGAGCATTTTTTTAAAGGCCGAAGCCCATGTATTATATCTTCAAGATAAGTTCTTTCCTACCATTTCAATATCTCTTCCAGACAATCATTGCTACTCTCTCTCTCTCTCTCTCTCTCTCTCTCTCTCTCCTCTCTCTTCCTCTCTCTCTCTCTCTCTCTCTTCTCAGTATTCAGGCTTATGGTGCTTGGAATAGTAGCATTGTTTTAATTCATTGTTCTTATGGATTTACTGCTTACGTTATTTGCTCTTTACCTCGCAACCACCCCCCTCACCCCCCCCTCCCCCCCCCCCCTCCCCCACCTAATGACACTAAAATGTTCAGTGTTCTCTCTCTCTTTCTTTCTCTTTCTCTGTCTGTCTGTCTGTCTGTCTGTCTGTCTCTCTCTCTCTCTCTCTCTCCTCTCTCTCTCTCTCTTCTTCTCTCCCTCCCCTTCGCTTCCTATGATGTTTGTATTGATTCCATTGCTGCAGTCCTTCCAGCCTCTGTTATTCCAGCACGAAGTAGGAGTAACTCCACGCTTCGCTGAGTAGTGCCAGGAGAAAGGGGACAAAGCACAGGAGAAACACGAATGGTCACCATGGGTACCAGGTGATTCGGTGGCACGTTCGTGTTCCGCTTGTCTGTTGGAAAAAGTCAGAATTCACGGGTGAGTGGCGCGCAGCATTGTGGGAAGATGGGGAATGGTTGGCCGGGCATCAGTTGGTTATGAACGGGACAGAAACGCACTGGCTGGAAATAGAATGGTTGAGCGAAATTCTGTCCGCGGTTATAATGAAGATAAACGTTGGTCGATTGTCCAATTTCTTTTCTTCCATTTCTCTGTTCCTGGATTTTGTGTGTGTGTGTGTGTGTGTGTGTGTGTGTGTGTGTGTGTGTGTGTGTGTGTGTGTGTGTGTGTGTGTGTGTGTTGTGCTTTCAAGTCTGCCCCCTCTCCCTCTGCTCCATCTTTATTCTCTCTGTCTCTGTCTGTCTGTCTGTCTGTCTGTCTGTCTGTCTGTCTCTCTCTCTCTCTCTCTCTCTCTCTCTCTCTCTCTCTCTCTCTCTCATATTCTTTCTGTCTGTCTGTCTCTGTATTTCTCTCTGTCTCTGTCTGTCTGTCTGTTTTTCTTTGTCTCTGTCTGCCTGTCTGTCTGCCTGTCTGTCTGTCTGTCTGTCTGTCTCTGTCTGTCTCTCTATCTCTCCCTGTCCCCTTCCCACCCGCTTTATGTATATAGTTCCCGGTTTCCCCACATTTGCCTTATAACTCTCTCCTAGTCTGCCTATTCTGGCATACCTTCTGGAAGCGCGTGCATTTACATGTGTGTGCGGATGTTCGCACACATGGACTCATGTATGCCAGATCATGAAGTGCCACATCAACGTGCATACACGCACATACACATACACATATGCGCGCGCGCATTTGCACACGCGCACGCATGCATACAGGCTCTCCCATCTCACCCTACACGCACATGACACGATCAGGTAGAGACGAAAGACTGCCATAGAGACAAACAGAGAGACAAGCAGAGAGACAAGCAGAGAGACAAGCAGAGAGACAACGAGTTCTACCACGTCTACATAGACTTTCAAAAAGGTGTTGGACAGCATCTGGCCAGAGGTACTATGGGCCACAATCAATCGATTTAACACCGGGCAGAATCTTAACAGCACCGTCCAGCGACCATACTCCAAAGTGACTCACGCAGTGCTCACACAGGGTGCTGTTGGAGGATGGTCCCATGCTTTTGTTGCGTTAACGCTGCTTTTTACCTGCCTCATTTTTCAACGTCTCTCTGTAACGCATTATGGCTAATGCACTTGAAGTCAGAATTGGAGGAAGAACCACCACCACAAGCCTCCGGTCTGCAGATGACGTCAATGGTCTGGCAGGTAAAGAACAAGAACTCGCCGGGCTTGTTGAACGACTGGATGACACAGCAGTAAGATAGGGCATGGAAATCAGCACCGAGAAGATCACGTTGATGGCCAGCCACAACACTACCATCAGTACTGGTATAAGTATCCATGGTCAGACGTTAGAAACTGTTCAACAATTTATGTACCTGGATCTACCATCAGCAGTGAGGATGTAGGGCAGCTGTGACAACCCCAGCATGGTCCAGATTGAAACATGCATGGAAGGAGAAGGACACTCCTAGGAAACACAGATCAGGCTTCTGCGTGCATTGCCATTCCCCGACTTCCTGTACGCATGCAAGATTTCAGCCGTCATTGTCTATCTGTAGAGAAGAATCCCAGCCATGGAAATGGGATGTTAACACAAAATACTAAAAATCAAGTACACTAATCATATCACCCATCAATAAGTGAGTCAGACCATATGGCAGCATATAGGCCCAACATGAAGATCTACCAAAATCATTCAAGAAAAAAAAACTCCGTTAGGATCCAAGGGCTTGCTGAAACAATCCTTCATGAAACTGCTCAAGGATGGAGAAAAGGGATAAGAAAAAAAAAAACTTACTGACACCATTGCAGAGATGACCGAGAAAACATTTGCAGAAGCCAAGGCCTTGACACGCAACCGACAGAACTGGAGGAACCTGGTGAACAGTTCTTCAGAGTTGTCCTCTAGTGACACCCCACAGACGTATAGGAGAAGAAAAAGACTGCTTTCCACCCTGTACACACCAAAAGTACGTCCTCTTGTCGGTAGAAAGATCCTCTGAAGGTTCACTCTCAGCTGGCGTGTTCCTTCCTCCTCCTCCAATGAGGGCCACAGACAGTCCCTTCGCTAGTAACTCAGCAGACGCCATACCTAGTCACTCACGTGGAACTAACCGGCAATTTAGGTGATGTTATATCGGCAGACAGATAAGAACGCTGGTATGCTAAGGTCCTGTCCCAGTGGGAGTTGAACCTTCAGATGTGTGTCTGTTCACCCGGTACAAATGGCAGAATGAAGACCTGACCCCCGTCCCTGTCGGTTCTGTGGAGCGTGTCCAGGTCTGACACGTGGTCAGTGGACCACAGTCTGATAACTAATGGCTAATATCCCAGCGTGAAATTGCTGCACGAGAGTTTTTGGTCCCTGAATGTATTGATCCACGTGTTGCATCATCAACCTGGATTTCGTCTGCTTTGTTGGCTCTCTGTCCTTATTCCGTTCCCCTTCACCCCCTTCCCCTCATCTTCCCCTTTCTGCTTGTCTTCTTCTTTTTCTTCTGTTCCTCCTCCTCCTCCCCTCCTCTTCATCCCCTCCTCTTCTTCTTAACATATCCTTCTCTTCCTTATTCCGCTGCTCCATGTCCTTCTCCTTCTTTTTCTCCTGCTCTCCTTCCTCTTCTTCTACTTCTTTCTCTCATCCTCTTGGTCCTTCTCCTGATCTTTCCCTCCTCCTTCTCCTCCTCCTCCTCCTCCTCCTTTTCTTTTTCTTTTCCTTCCTTCTTCGCCTCTTTCTCTCTTTCTTCCTCCTCTACATCCTCTTCTAACTCCTCCTCATCCTCTTCTTTCTTCACTGCTTCTTGACCCCTCCCATTTGTTATCTATACTTTCTTCTTCATCTCTTCCCTCTACACTTCCTCCTCCTCTACATCCTTCTCAGCATTCGTGTCCTTCTACCTCATCCTTCGACTCGTCCTCCTCCTCCTCTTCCTCTTCTTCCTCCTCCTTCTCCACTTTCTCCTTCTTCTCCTCTTCCTCCTCCTCTTCCTTCTACACTTCCTCCTCCTCTACATCTTTTTCAGCATTCGTGTCCTTCTACCTCATCCTCCGACTCGTCGTCCTCCTCCTTTTCCTCTTCCTCCTCCTCCTCCTTCTCCTTCTCCACTTGCTCCTTCTTCTCCTCTTCCTTCTCCTCCTCCTCTTTCTCCTCTTTCTCCACTTTCTCCTTCTCCTCCTCCTCCTCTTTATCATCTTCCTCCTCTTTCTCCTTCTCCTCTGCCTCCTCCTTCTCCTCTTCCTCCTCCTCTTTCTCCACTTTCTCCTCCTCCTCTTCCTCCTCCTCTTTCTCCACTTTCTCCTTCTCCTCTTCCTTCCTCCTCCTTCTTATCTTTCTCCTCCTCTTCCTCTTCACCGTCATGTTCTCGTTTCTTTTGGTTCTTCTTATTTAGGATATGGATGGGATTTTGTCCGATTCGTGTATCTGTTGCTGCTGCTGCTGCGCTGATTGTGATGATTATCAACATTACTGCTGGCGTTGAAGGAAATAGTTTTGATTGGCTACCTTCATAATCTTTGTCTATCCGGGTAATGTGCTACATTTGTCACAATCTTATCAGAATATTCCATCCAAAACTAGAAAGCAGTTTGCAAAGGGGTGGTGGATGGGTGTGATAGGCGTAACAGTGGTAGGAATAGTGTCTGTAACCTGTGTTCGACTTACCACAGAGATGTAAAAAGGTCTGAATACAGATGGCAAGTGACATTTCAAAACAAGACCACCTCCCAACCATCAGCCTTTTGTCACGTGCATTGTTCAGCCTGAATCTGTTCCGGAAGTGTGTCGTCATCTTATGCGTACATCATGGCCCGAACATTTGTATTTCCTTTGACGCTTCTGTTTTTAGTATCTCCACTTTTATAAGCACTATCAGCGTGGGTATTCAAAGGGAGGTAAAGTGAGATGTCTGTTACACCATGAACTGCATGCTTCTGAATCACTCGCTATGTATGTGTGTGTGTGTGTGTGTGTGTGTGTGTGTGTGTGTGTGTGTGTGTGTGTGTGTGTGTGTGTGCATGCGTGTGTGTGCGTGTGTGTGTGTGTGTGTGTGTGTGTGTGTGTGTGTGTGTGTGTGCGGCGTGTGTGTGTGTGTGTGTGAGTAAGTGAGAAGCAGAGGAGAGAGAGAGAGAGAGGAGAGAGATAATAGGTGCCTGACAGATTTGTTCCATCTTTCACGCCACCTCAGTGGCATTGCTCACACGCCGCTGACTCTGGCTTCCCAACTGTCGCCACACCATGGCTTGACCTACGTCAGCCCCGGCTCCAACAAGCCACACGGCACAGTCAAAATCAAATTGTCATAAGGCAACCCACCGGAGGAGACGCCGCCCTGCTGCCGAGCCATTAAGGTCCTGTTTCCTCTTGACGTTCGACATGCGCAGGGCAGCACCCACTAGGCCCCCTTATGACGGACAATAAGCCAGCTTGAGTGCGCTCTGCCTCTCGAGGCGCCATCACGTCCGTCCAACGACAGTGCCCATGACTTTGCCGATACCGGAGACCCCGATAATACTTAAAGCAAGGGTGTAAACATGGTGACGAAATCAAGACTGAAGTCAGCATGAGAGCTGTGCATGAGGGACTACAGAATCTGACCCAATTTTAGATGTTAATGTACGAGGATGATGAAGATGATACTACGGATTTCCTTTCTTGGCTGAGACTTGCATGAGCGGGCCGTAAGCCTACGCTTACATTCATAATGTATTCCAGTGTCAGCCAGGCCTGAGAGATAAAGGCATCTCAATCCCGACAGCAAAATGGCTCTGATTGGGAATCGAATCCCCACTTCCCAGCCTGGAGTCAGCGACGCTAACCACTTCGCCACAGCTGCTGGGGAATGGCTGGAGTTTTCCCTGAAATATCCGAGAGAAAAAATGTGTGTGTGTGTGTGTGTGTGTGTGTGTGTGTGTGTGTGTGTGTGTGTGTGTGTGTGTGTGTGCGTGCGTGCGTGCGTGCGTGCGTGCGTGTGTGTGTTTGTGTGTGTGTTTGTGTGTGTGTGTGTGTGTGTGTGTGTGCGCACGTGCGTGTGTGCGTGCGAGCGTGCGTGCATGCTCGCGCGCTTGCGCGTGTATGTGTGTTTATACGGAGCTTGTGTCTGGACTTCATGCGTTCTTTTGTGCATACGTTTTGGGCTGGTTAAAAGAAGAAAACACACGGGTGTGGACAGAACAGTGTCTGCATGCATAAAGCCAGCTTTCGGAAGAGAAGGCCAGTTTGGCCGTTGGTGAGGATGACACGTTACACATAGCATGCACCTTCCCCGAAGATGGAGTATGGCTGCCTTAATGGCGGGTTAAAAAAAACCGGTCATACACAAAAAACTCCACTGCCTGTCTATACAGGCAGTGTCCGCGGGAGTATCAGCCTGCGTACGCAGAAAGAAAGAAAGAAAGAAAGAAGGAAAAGGCAAGTGACTACAGAAGCACGCATCGATGCAGAAAGTACGCTTATTACGGAAGCTATCCAGCCATCTTCTGTCAAAGAGGCAATTTCAGACAGCGTTTGGCAGAGGGTGGACACTGGAAGGGGGAACGAGCATCCTTCTCTCTGTAGCTAGGAAGAGTGCCCCTTCTTTTCACCGTCCGTGCAAAGTATGTTCCATACTGACAAATGAACAATCGGGGGTGAGGGGTGGGTGGAATTGGATAGTTGGATGAAATGTATGTTGATGGGGGAAGGGGGAAGAACAGATGGGGGTAGAGGTTGAGGGGGGGGGGGGTCTCTTTCTCTCACTTCCCTCGTTACGCTTGCATCTCTCTCTATCTCTCTTTCTCTCTCTCTCTCTCTCTCTGTCTCTCTCTCTCTCTGTCTTTGTTTCTCTCTCTCTCTCTGTCTCTCTCTCTCTCTCTCTCTCTCTGTCTCTCTCTCTCTGTCTCTCTGTCTCTCTGCTATCTGTCCTGACTGACTGTCTGTCTGTCTGTCTCTCTCTCTCTCTCTCTCTCTCTCTCTCTCTCTCTCTCTCTCTCTCTCTCTCTTCCTCTTCTTCCCCCTTGTAGGTGATTTAATGAAATAAGCTGATGTATCCGTGCAAAACAACATTGCTCATTTTGTGCATCATTCCATTAAAAAGGTTGTAGTGGTCAAGCATGTTTAGAAAATTCTAACTATGTCACCTGTGAGCCGTTGATAGAAATCGAAATATAGTGTATGGAAAGGGGGGAGAGAGGGAGTGAGGGGGAGGGGGTAAAGATGGGGGAGGGGGCGAAGTAGTGTGCATGAGTAGATCTGAGGAAAGAAGATCAGAGAAAAGGGGGTGGTGGTGGTAAACAGTGTGTGTGTGTGAGGGGGGG
>CM065729.1:9920177-9925177 GCA_033310375.1 Conus canariensis
TTATTTCATGATGCCATGCGATGGTTGGACAGTTAAGTTGTTCAATGTTTTCAGTGCTGGTCTATCTTTGTGAGGGGGAATTGGAACTGAAGAAAGTTAAAGACGAAGAATGTTGTGCGTGTTGTGGACGTCGGTGCAAACCCTGTAGACCCTAAGACACCACACGTAATTAGGAACAGTCTACGCTAGGCAAAAACAGCAGTCTGCGCACTGAGAGAGAGAGAGAGAGAGAGAGAGAGAAGAGAGAGAGAGAGAGAGAGAGAGAGAGAGAGAGAGATCACTCAGACGAGAAGATATGTTCAGAAACCGATTTAAGACGATAATTATTCCCATGCTGAAGTAACACATGAAATGTTTGTATTCTCAGAGTATCTCTTTGCGAACACAAAACATAATATGCGTGTACCTGGCTTTTCTACGTCCACTTTACTGTCCCTTGGAGTGTTTGACCTCAAGTAAAAGATAACAATTTGTAAATCAAGTCATCTCAAGCTACGGCTGGACAGTCCATCTCAGATTGGATGAACATTGAAGAAAAAAGCAACCCCCCCCCCCCCCAGCCCCCCAGGTATATGCGGAATACGTGGATACCAGAACAACAATCAACACACAGTTAGGTTGATTGTTTCGTGAAGCTACAGAGGAGTGGACTGTATTAGTTTAATTCTGTATGAATCGAAAGGATTACAAGGGGCGGGGGAATACATGTAGAAAGAAAAAAAGATGAGAGAGAAAATAGAAAGGGGGCTAAAAGAGAATGTATACACCAATGAACAAAGAAGGAAGTCAAAGGGAAAAAAAAGAGAAAGAGAATTAAAAAAAAATGAGGATGAAGATCCAACTACAACAGTTTAAGATTAGGATGAATATCAATGACATCTTTAATTAATAAGCGCGAAGTCTTACCAGCAAAGGTCATTTCTTTTTTTCTATTCACCGTGGTTTTCAAAGTCCCTCGACGTCATTTCCGTCGTGTCCACAAGGACGGGTGCTCTTTGTTTAATACGCTAGGTCTAGTGTATCATTTGTGGTCCATTCACAAGAACATTTGTTTCTTCCATTCCATTTGTGGACCAGCAACATGACTGAAATACAATACGAGTACAAAACATTCTTCCCAGCAAATTGTTCAATATGCTTTTCCGAGAAAACGCTGATTTTAATTTTCACCCAGGCTTTAACTAAACTTTTTCCGTCAAAGCCGTGAGTATTTGAAACGTGGAGAGCATGATGTGTGGTTTCGTCCAATATGCACGCATACAAAACCGTATGTTCGCGAAGGTAATTTTAGAGGACGCGAACTGATCTGTATATTCAAATTGAATTTTATATTTGACTGCAGTGGTGCTTAGGGGCTTTAAGTCTGTGCGTGACAATACAGCTAGGCACAAAAAATCAGGGCCGTTGAGGTCACTAATCCTTAGCCGATGTGACCTTTGAACCGCTAGTTATTTGTTACTTTTGGTTGATTAAAAAAAAAAAGAAGCAAAAGCATGTCTGCATGACTACAAAATACAGATTTCAAAAGCGAATATGTGCTAAAAGGAGAGGACTTCCACGACCACAGAGAAACAAATTCAGCGGGACTATTGTACAGACACTGCACATATCTATGTCTATGTCTTGTGTTAGTAGGTAGGATAGACAGATGTGGAGAGAGAGAGAGAGAGAGAGAGAGAGAGAAAAGAGAGAGAGAGAGAGAGAGAGAGAGAGAGAGAGAGAGGTAACTCAGGAATTTCATCGTGAGGCCACCAGCATGTAAACAAAGGAACGGGGGGTTTGGGGAGAGAGTGAGAATGAGAGACAGACAGACATATAAACAGACAGACAGAGAGAGAGTTGCAACTCAGAAATTTCAATGTGGTGTCGCCGAATTGTAAGAGAGAGAGAGAGAGAAGAGAAGAGACAGAGAAGAGAGACAGAGACAGAGAGAGAGCATGATATTATATATTGTCTTCCTAAAGAAATTTTTGTCCACACACATTCTTCCCCTTTTTTTCAATTTTGGTCAGTATGCCTGCAAAAAAAGGCACAAAAGACTAAAATGATTTTAGCCTTATAATCGTTTTGTTCGTTTGTCTTTACATGTATTTCTGTTGCGTTTCTTTTTTTTTTTTTCGCCTCCCTTCTGTTTGCATACTACGTAAAAAGTGTCCACAGTTTCCAGGTTTCCTGATCCCCCTTTTGTCAAGAAACAGACCTTTCCTGTTTGATCTGTTCATTAGGCTGTCTGTGGCTTTGATCTGTTCATCAGGCTGTCTGTGGCTTTGATCTGTTCATCAGGCTGTCTGTGGCTTTGATCTGTTCATCAGGCTGTCTGTGGCTTTGATCTGTTCATCAAGCTGTCTGTGTGGCTTTGATCTGTTCATCAGCTGTCTGTGGCTTGATTCATAGGCTTCTGCTGATCTGTTCATCAGGCTGTCTGTGGCTTTGATCTGTTCATCAGGCTGTCTGTGGCTTTGATCTGTTCATCAGGCTGTCTGTGGTCTTTGATCTGTTCATCAGGCTGTGTGGCTTTGATCTGTTTCAGGCTTTGGCTTGATCTGTTCATCAGGCTGTCTGTGGCTTTGATCTGTTCATCAGGCTGTCTGTGTGGCTTTGATCTGTTCATCAGGCTGTCTGTGTGGCTTTGATCTAGTTCTCGATCATCAGGCTGTCTGTGGCTTTGATCTGTTATCAGGCTGTCTGTGGCTTTGATCTGTTCATTCAGGCTGTCTGTGGCTTTGATCTGTTCATCAGGCTGTCTGTGGCTTTGATCTGTTCATCAGGCTGTCTGTGGCTTTGATCTGTTCATCAGCTGTCTGTGTGGCTTGATCTGTTCATCAGGTTCTGTGCTTTGATCTGTTCATCAGGCTGTCTGTGCTTGATTGTTCATCGGTCTGTGCTTGATCTGTTCATCAGGCTGTCTGTGTGGCTTTGATCTGTTCATCAGGCTGTCTGTGGGCTTTGATCTGTTCATCAGGCTGTCTGTGGCTTTGATCTGTTCATCAGCTGTCTGTCTGTGTTAGGCTGTCTGATCTGTTCATCAGGCTGTCTGTGTGGCTTTGATCTGTTCATTAGGCTGTCTTGTGGCTTTGATCTGTTCATCAGGCTGCTGTGGGCTTTGATCTGTTCATCAGGCTGTCTGTGTGGCTTGATCTGTTCATCAGGCTGTCTGTGTGCTTTGATCTGTTCATTAGGCTGTCTGTGGCTTTGATCTGTTCATCAGGCTGTCTGTGGGCTTTGATTGTTCATCAGGCTGTCTGTGGCTTTGATCTGTTCATAGGCTGTCTGTGGCTTTGATCTGTTCATCAGGCTGTCTGTGGCTTTGATCTGTTCATCAGGCTGTCTGTGGCTTTGATCTGTTCATCAGGCTGTCTGTGGCTTTGATCTGTTCATCAGGCTGTCTGTGGCTTTGATCTGTTCATCAGGCTGTCTGTGTGCTTTGATCTGTTCATCAGGCTGTCGTGTGGCTTTGATCTGTTAATTAGGCTGTCTGTGTGGCTTTGATCTGTTCTTTCAGGCTGTCTGTGTGGCTTTGATCTGTTCATCAGGCTGTCTGTGTGGCTTTGATCTGTTCATAGGCTGTCTGTGTGGCTTTGATCTGTTCATTAGGCTGTCTGTGGCTTTGATCTGTTCATCAGGCTGTCTGTGTGGCTTTGATCTGTTCATCAGGCTGTCTGTGGCTGTCAGCCCTGTGATTTACTATGTCAAACTTCCCCCACCACTTCCCTGTACAAACGATCGACTTTCTCTCCGCCCCCTTCCAGCACTCATGTCAGGACTGCCCTGTCTGTCTGTCTGTGTGTGTGTGTGTGTGTGTTGTCTGTCTGTCTGTCTGTCTGTCTGTCTGGTCGTCAGTCCGGGAAATGGAGGGGCTGTGTACAGAGGTAGACAATCAGATCCAGCCTGAAGATGGTGGGTGACTGGACTGGGAGAGTTCACGCACGAGGGGAGTGTTTGGCATTGTGGTCCCTTAGTGACTTAATCCCATCTACTATTCGTAAGTTGAAATTCGAGTCTGAGTTGTTGTTGTTGTCGTTGTTGTTGTTGTTGTTGTTTCCTGATTTGGAGGTGTGCTACAAAAACTGATTGACTGGGGGAAAAGTATCCGGGACAACGAGGCGGTGGTTTTTTTTTTCATTTCATGGATAGTGATTGGTGAATATCGTCACATTAAGCTCCAATTCATCATAGTCTGTTAGACAGTTCAGCGAGATCGATTGCCGGGAAAGTAGTTTATGATCCAATCAAATTGTGTGGTAGACAAATCAGAGACAGTACTTTGCTACCGTTGACACGATATTTTCCAAGCGCATGGTGCTTTAGACAGGTCCGTGAGAGATACTTCCAATTGATGACATTTTGTGGTTGAAGCAGTCAAGTCACAGTTTTACTCAGAAAGATCATTTGTTGTGAAGAAACTGAAGAAGAAACATCGAGAGAAACGAAGGATGTTTGGGAGAAACAACGTGCAATGTTGATAAGAAAGAATGTGGTGAGTTAAAGAGAAAGAACCTGGATTATAGAGGAGAAAAATCCTTGTGTGTAGAGGACAAAGAACCTAGTGTGTTGAGGAGAAAGCATCTGGTGTGTTGAGGGGAAAGGGCATGATGTGTTGAAGAGAAAGACCATGGTGTGTTGAGGAGAAAGAACATGGCGTATTGAGGAGAAAGACCATGGTGTGTTGAGGAGAAAGAACATGGCGTATTGAGGAGAAAGACCATGGTGTGTTGAGGAGAAAGAACATGGCGTATTGAGGAGAAAGAACATGGTGTGTCGAGGAGAAAGAACATGCTGTGTTGAGGAGAAAGAACATGGCGTATTGAGGAGAAAGAACATGGTGTGTTGAGGAGAAAGAACATGGCTTATTGAGGAGAAAGAACATGCTGTGTTGAGGAGAAAGAACATGCTGTGTTGAGGAGAAAGAACATGGTGTGTTGAGGAGAAAGAACATGGTGTGTTGAAGAGAAAGAACATGGTGTGTTGAGGAGAAAGAACATGCTGTGTTGAGGAGAAAG
>CM065729.1:9937677-9940177 GCA_033310375.1 Conus canariensis
GTACGCTGTAAGGTATGGGCGAACACCTCCAAATTGCCTTCTATTATGCTCAGTATTCCATAGGGGAGGTATGGCGTGTAGGTGGCAGCACCGCACGTGATTGTCCTGTGGTCCTGAGAGGGTTCGTCAAGCTTGCTCATCCGAATGGCCAGCCGCAGAGAGAAACTCCGCCACATACATGTGACAGCTCTCCCAAACTTGGGAGTCCTTCCACGTGGATGTAAGAAACGCTGTGGGAAACAGGGAGGACAGTGAGATGGTCATCCTGTTTCTGATCATGCTTAGTTGAACTGCGCTTCATCTTGCATTTTATAACTGCGCTTCGTTTTGCATTTTATAACTGCGTTTTGCATTTTATCACTGCGTTTTGCATTTTATAACTGCGTTTTGCATTTTATAACTGCGTTTTGCATTTTATAACTGCGCTTCATTTTGCATTTTATAACTGCGTTTTGCATTTTATAACTGCGTTTTGCATTTTATAACTGCGCTTCATTTTGCATTTTATAACTGCGCTTCATTTGCATTTTATAACTGCGTTTTGCATTTTATAACTGCGTTTTGCATTTTATAACTGCGTTTTGCATTTTATAACTGCGCTTCATGTTGCATTTTAAAACTGCGCTTCATTTTGCATTTTATAACTGCGTTTTGCATTTTATAACTGCGTTTTGCATTTTATAACTGCGCTTCATTTTGCATTTTATAACTGCGTTTTGCATGTTATAACTGCGCTTCATGTTGCATTTTATAACTGCGCTTCATGTTGCATTTTATAACTGCGCTTCATTTTGCATTTTCGTTTCAAGTGTCTCCTCCAACCATTCAAGCAGATTGTTTGATAACATGTTTATGTCTGTGTTGTGGTGTATAGGTGTGTTTGGCCATCTGAAGGGCAGAAAAAATGCATGAACATGTTAAACAAATGTTTTAAAGCACAGAACATTTAAAGCCCTATCGGTTTGAAATCCTACAATGGGCAACAGAAAGTCTTAGGCTGCCTCCAGAATGTTGAAAATACTCGAAAGGCGAAATCCGTCGTATATTTTGAAACCCAAATTGGTAAAAAATAAAAACAAATCAACAACTCTACAATCTTTCAAAATCGAACGATGGTGAAACCTTAGATTAATGTGACCGCCAAAATATAAGTGTGTTTGTGCAGTAAACAGAAAAGACACGAGCATTTAAAAAAAAACACAAAATGTTAAAACTCCAGATATTGAAATCCATAGAAATATTTAATATCTCAGAATATTGAAAGCACAGAATCTTGAAATCCCCAAAATGTTGAAAACCACGGAATGTTGAAATCTATTAATGATTGCTGAAAACTCCACAATGTTGAAAATCCCAAAACACTGAAATCCCTTGGCTGTTAAAAACACCAGAGTGTTGAAAAGCACAGAGCATTGATATTCCTAGACTGTTGAAATCCATAGAATGCTACAAACAATAACCTGCCTATGTTGAAAAACCCAGAATGGTGAAAAACATATATAAATTTGAAAATCCATCAGTGTTGAAAAATCCCAGAATAACTTAAACATCTTATAGTATTGGAAATTCGACAATCCTGAAAACCTCAAATGGCGAAAACTACAGTCTTGTAGACCCTAGAATGTTGAAAACCCTAAAATGTTGACTAATCCAAAATGTTGAAAATCCCAGGATATTGCCGCCCCCCCCCCCCCCTTCCCCCCGTCCCCACTGAATATTGATAACCCAGTAATCCAGTAATGTTGAAAACTTCAGAATGTTGAAAACCTTATGTTGGAAACCACAAAATATTCAAAATCTTACAATGTCGAAAACCATAGTATGTTATAACCCTAGAATATTAATAACCACATAATATAGAAGATGACAATACTGAAACAAAAGAAAACTGTAAACCGTGCAATTTGAAAATCCTCAGAATAATTTTTTTTTTTAAACGCACAACGCTGAAATCCACAATACTGAAAATTCTCGAACATCAGTACATCCCACAGAATGTGGTTACTGGCCTCACACTGCAATGTTATCGGTGTAGTGTTTCGTAATTACTCCACGCCCTAAACCTGTTCCCGGCGGGTTGGAAAGGGGATGCAGCTGAACTTCCCCATTCCTGACCGACCTCTCTCTTTCTTCCAAACTTACTTCTCTCTTTCAGAAATCTCAGAGTGCCCGGCCCATACAGCAGAACTGATCGATCAAAGCGCATTGCATCTGGATTTGACTGGGAAGAGGTTCTGCACCTTAGCCAGAACTGCCCCCCCCCACCCCCCACCCTCCCCTCCTCCGCCCCACTCCATCCCTTCCAGCCTGTTCCAGAACTTCTCCGTGGTGGGCGATTTGGTGCGCAGTGTAGAATGTCGCCATTAGACAAAATAGGCACGTGCCCATTTCCGTCTTCCTGTTACATAGAGCCGGTAAGTCTGGGCACGTTCTATGTTTACTCTATGTGGTGTACCCAAATCTCTCCCATATCCGCCTTCCTGTTAAAATTTGGGCGGGT
>CM065729.1:9952677-9965177 GCA_033310375.1 Conus canariensis
CAGCAGATGAATGCCCATGGCTGTTTTCACCAATCACGGGGAAGTTAACAGACTTGGACGAATTACGTAGCCCCACATATACAATAACTCTTAAAGAACACAAGAGATAGAGATGAAACTCGAAAACGAAGTTTGAACTATCTTCTCTGTAGATTTATCTTTTACGTTTCAAGTCCACATTATCTTCCATAGAAATAAGATTTTTTTTGTGGACTAGAAGCTCTAAATCTTCTCAAATTATTTACTGCTGATAGCTCAGCCAATCCACCCTCCTTTCCTCCCGTGATCCAGAAATAGTAACTTCGTCTTATTGGTGGGAGGAGCGGTTGGCAGTTTTATATCTCGTGTCAAATATTGCCCGTCTCCCTCTCAAGACCAACATTTGGCTGACCTCTATAACGGAAAATGTATATGGGTGGATGTTTGTGTGCATTTCGAAGAGGATTCCTCCGGCCATGAGGGAGAAGGGGAACGGGGTTCAACGCCCAGACCGTTAATTAGTTGGTACGGGTGGAGACAGGGTGAGGATGGGATGGTAGTAGATATGTGGAACTTCAATTTTTTTTTTTTTTGTAAGAAGAATCGGAAGAATCTACTCTTGCTGCAGTTGCCAAAATACTCTCTCTCTCTCTCTCTCTCTCTCTCTCTCTCTCTCTCTCTCTCTCTCTCTCTCTCTCTCTCTCTCTCTCTCTCTCTCGCTGTGTGTTGTGTGTGTGTGTGTGTGTGTGTGTGTGTGTGTGTGTGTGTGTGCGAGAAGAGAGAGAGAGAGAGAGAGAGAGAGAGAGAGAGGAAGAGGGAAGTTGGGTTGATGGGAAATGGGAAGGGGAACGACGTACAATAATTATGCTCTTGAATAAATGCGCATGACGTATATTAGCACCATTTTGCGAACTTGTATCTTTCTCCTAGTTCTGTTTCTGTTTTCCCCACAACGCCCTTTTGGGACGCTGGCTGACTTTGTTTTCCCAGAATGTGACGAAGTTCAACACGCTGGAGGAGCAAGGGGTGGGGGGGGGGGGGGAGAAGGGTGTTCCAGAACCCCAGTAGCCTCCCTTATGCATCACCTGCATACATATACTGATGTAGGCCTTATGCATCTTGACGCTTGTTCCAAGTCGTCTTCAGCAGGATCAGGTTCAAGGCACGGCACGTGTTGTATCTCCTTTGTCTTCAGGGTCGATTAAGCCAGGACGTGTTCCTGTCGTTGTCTCTAAAAGAACAAATCAGCCAGACAGGCGACACCACGCCACGCACACCCTGACTCTGATCTATCAGCAAGCCATCCGATCCCCCCACCCCCACCCCAACCTTAACCGCTTTCTCACCTTCTGCCAACACCCTCAAGATGAAGAGTTAATCACCAGTTGCAACGCAACAAGTAAAGCGGCGGCAGATGGGCACCACCAGACGGAGTGCAAAGTGTTTGGTGGCACTCCACGGACTTTACAGCAAGTCAGCGAACCTGCGTGGCCCCACACCTCAATTACCGAGTTGTGTCTGTGGATCCTTGAGGGTTCTCGCAGTAATGAGAAACGCGGGGGCCTAAAGTGGTGAGTCTGTTGACATAACATGTACTTGAAAGAGACAGATGAAAAGAAAGCAAAAGCTTTAACAGCCTGGTCTCTAATTCAACTCATTTCTGTTTAAAATCGGTTTGACCTGACGGTACAAACAAGGCAAATTTCCGCCATTAAGATCAAGTAGAACGATTTTTGGCAAACTCTACTCTACTACTACTCTACCTACTCTACCCTACTCTACTCTACTCTACTCTACTCTTACTATGTGTTGTTTGTCCGTCGAGATGATGAAGACCATCTAGTCATCCTGGGATCGGGGTGAGTGCGTAGATAGCTGGTCAGGCTGATCTGCGCCCAGAAAGACCTATCACAGTATGGACAGGGGATGGTGGCAGCAGTTGAAGATCTGTTGGCGCTGGTCTTCCTGATCATCCTGCGCTGCTCAGCTGCAGCAATTCTGTTACTTTCACAGGTTTCTGCACCTTTGCGGACAACAGATCGCCACCAGTCTCTGTCCTGGGCAGTCTGCTCACATGTTGTGTGGCTGATGTTGAAGGCCTTCAGGGAAAATTTGAGGTTGTCTTTGAAACGTTTCTTCTGGCCTCCATGAGAGCGTTGTCCTTGTTACTATACTATACTATACTACTCTTACTATACTATACCATACCATACCATACCATAATACCATACCATACCATACCATAATACCATACCATACCATACCATACCATACCATACCATACCATACCATACCATACCATACTGGACCACACTAGATTAAACTATGCATTCTCGACATCCCCATTTCTTAACAAACCCTGGCGTGTTCCATCTCCTATCAAACTCTTTGCCAAATCTTATTTTCAAGATATTTTCCTGCTTCTCCAGACCTCCCCATTATCGTTCACCCAGGCCTTCCCTTGATATACTGTTAGAGTAAAGTGACGGATACATCATTCAGATGTGACATGCTGTGAAGTGACGGAGACATCACTGAGACGTGACCTAGTCTGAAGTGACAGAGAAATCACTGAGACGTGACCTAGTCTGCAGTAACGGAGGCATCTCTGAGATGTGACCTAGTGTGAAGTGACAGAGACATCTCTGAGACGTGACCTAGTCTGAAGTGATGGAGGCATCTCTGAGACGTGACCTAGCATGAAGTGACAGAGACATCTCTGAGACGTGACCTAGTGTGAAGTGACAGAGACATCTCTGAGACGTGACCTAGTCTGAAGTGACGGAGGCATCTCTGAGACGTGACCTAGCATGAAGTGACAGAGACATCTCTGAGACGTGACCTAGTCTGAAGTGACAGAGACATCTCTGAGACGTGACCTAGTCTGAAGTGATGGAGGCATCTCTGAGACGTGACCTAGCGTGAAGTGACAGAGACATCTCTGAGACGTGACCTAGTGTGAAGTGACAGAGACATCTCTGAGAGGTGACCTAGTCTGAAGTGACAGAGGCATCTCTGAGACGTGACCTAGTGTGAAGTGACGGAGACATCACTGAGACGTGACCTAGTGTGAAGTGACAGAGACATCACCGAGACGTGACCTAGCATGAAGTGACGGAGACATCACTGAGACGTGACCTAGTGTGAAGTGACAGAGACATCACTGAGACGTGACCTAGCGTGAAGTAACGGAGACATCACTGAGACGTGACCTAGTGTGAAGTGACAGAGACATCACTGAGACGTGACCTAGTCTGAAGTGACAGAGACATCACTGAGACGTGACCTAGCATGAAGTAACGGAGACATCACTGAGACGTGACCTAGTGTGAAGTGGCAGAGACATCACTGAGACGTGACCTAGTCTGAAGTGACAGAGACATCACTGAGACGTGACCTAGTGTGAAGTGACAGAGACATCACTGAGACGTGACCTAGCATGAAGTAACGGAGACATCACTGAGACGTGACCTGTCTGAAGTGACAGACACATCACTGAGACGTGACTTAATGTGAAATAACAGAGATGTTGCTGAGACGTGATATCAGCCACTGGCCCAGGGTCAGTAGACTGCTGACAGTGGAATTTCTCTTGTTCACTTCTGACTACTTCTTCCTCCTACGTTTTGTTTAGTTAGCTTTTCCTTTTAGTCTCTCAGTCCTTCTTTCTTTTCAGTTCTTTCTCGTTTGTTTCTATTTTGCATTTGTTCATTTGTTTGTTTTCCCCCATATTTCGTGTTCCATCGTTTCTTCATATTTTATTTCTGTTTCTTTTCATTCCGTGCAAAAAAAAATAAAAATTAAAATGATACTTAAAAGAAAAATAATACCAACATGCCTCTCCCCCCCCCCTCTCTCTCTCTCCTCTCTCTCTTTACAGACACACACACACACACACACACACACACACACATACACACACACACATACACACTATACACACATGCATCACAAACACTCTCTCTCTCTCTCTCACTCACACACACACACACACACACACACACACACACACACACACACACACACACACACACACACGCGCGCGACAGATATAGATAGATAAATGGATAGATAAATAGATAGACAGATAGATAGATAGATAGATAGATAGATAGATACACGCACGCACGTGCTTAGTCACGAGCGCGCGCGCACGCGCGCGCACACACACACACACGCGCGCGCGCGCGCGCACTCACTTATTCACTTACACACACACACGCACGCACGCACGCACACACGCACCTCTGGCCCTCTTGTTCTCATCAAACCTACAGACAGTGCCTGAAGTGGAAACCAGCGTATTCATTAGCTCTCTTTTTATAGAGAGGAAGCAGTGGCAGCAGCAGACGACAGTGGAGACCAAGGGGCGTCATCCGCGTTAACAAATTGCAGATGAATGCCCATGGCTGTTTTCACCAATCACGGGGAAGTTAACAGACTTAGACGAATCATGTAGCCTCACATATACGAAAAAGTTATCACACACACACACACACACAGTTCAATTCAATTCAATTCAATTCAATTCAATTCAATTCAAATTTAATCCTTTGACCCCTGTTGGGGCATGGAGGATACAAATGTAACAAAGAGAAATACGAAACTCACTCAGAACAATGTGTGAACATAGTTGCGAAATGCTGAATTCTGGTGAACTGTAATGATCTCATTAAACAATCTTCCCCTTTTTTAGACACTTACTAATATTCAAACAAACGCGTCTTCCTTTTTGTGGTTGGCGATGGCAAGCTTCGTCCGGAGGCAAGCAAGCTGAAGAAAGTCCTGCAGATCCCCACGCCTACAACGAGGAGACAGGTGCGTGCATTGTTGGGTCTGCTGAGTTTCTACCGGAGATATGTCCCTAACTTTGCCTCCTTGTCCGCTCCGCTGTCTGAACTCACCAAAGGGGGCCCACGAACGTCTCGTTCCATTGTGTGGACGCCCACTTGTGCTGATGCGTTGAGGAAGATCCAGGATGTGATGTCTTCAAGACCAGTTCTTCTACTACCTCGTTTGGGTGACCTGTTTGTGCTGCGTACGGATGCGAGTTCTGTCGGGCTTGGTGCTGTGCTGTTGCAGGATTTTGAGGGCATGTTGCATCCTGTCATGTTCGCCAGTCGCAAGTTGTTGCAGAGAGAGTGCAACTACAGCACGATTGAGCGGGAATGCCTCGCTATTGTGTAGGGTGTCCAGAAGTTCTTCCTGTTTCTGTGGGGCGTGAAGTTTATCTTGCAGACAGACCATCGCCCGCTCACATACCTTCGGACATGTGGGTTCAAGAATGCCAGAATTCTGCGTTGGGCGTTGTCGCTCCAAGAATTCACGTTTGATGTTCAGCCCGTCTCTGGCACATCGAACGTGCTGGCGGATCTGCTGTCGCGTGCTTCAGCCAATCAGACGATTCCCTGATGCTCCCTCTTGGTCTCAAAGACAATTCGGTCATTGTCTTTCCCGAAGGGGGGGGGGGGGGGTATTGTGACGGACGTGCTTGTGTCCTCACTGCTGCTTTAAGTACGATTGTTGTGTGTGGTGTTGTGTGTGTGTGTGTGTGTGTGTGTGTGTTGTGCTATTGGGGTGTTCATTCTAGGTTGTAAGATTGTTAGTCATTGGCCGAATGAATCCTTTTATTCATTGGCTGTCAAATCTTCTTGCAGCGGAATTGAGATCTAATGACGTCAGTCTCGCAACAGCCAGCCTTGAGATCTACAGCTCACGAAGTCCGGGCTGAAAAAAAAAAGACTCGAGAGCCTTGATAAGCTGCGTATAGCAGGTTGGTGTTCTGTTACGTAGTGGAGGAATATTAACTAATGTTATGAACATTATTCCTCTTGTGTAGGTTTTTTTTTTTTTTATAGCAGGTGACTAAGTGTTTGTATGACTGACTGACTGTAGGCTAAGCTTTGTTGAGGAATGACAGTTTGAGTAGTTAGCCGAGGACTTGAAAAAAAAATACTGTGTCATTGTTAGGTAAACTGTTTTTAGGATTTGACAAGCCTAGAACTTAATTTAAACTTTATCAAAACCTGATTTGGTTAACCTAAAGCTTAGACTGGATAATTCAAAGAAATTAGGAATATTTTGTTCACATTGTTTCGTACATGTTTGCTGGGAGATAAGCAAGTGTTTGGAGTTTCTATTATGAGTATCTTCCCTTTTGAATATCTACTTTTGTGCCAGTTTATTTCTTTGGAACATGAAAGTGGAAGAGAGGAGTGGAATTTTCATAACAAGTTTATGAAAATTCTTTGGAGTAATGATTTCCGATCAGAAAACATATTCATCGTACTTTTATTTTTGATGAATTTGTGAGTCCGGAAACTGGTTAATATTTATAAGAGAATTGACGTCATTATGTAGTCCAGTTGAGAGATTACTTCTGAGAATATGCTCAGAAGGGAAATAGTGTTGTCAGTTGGGTTAATAATTGTTACTTCTGACTCTGGAATGAGGTCTGTCTGCTGTAGGACTTTGAAGAGTGGTGCGGACGTTAAATGATTCTTAAAGTAAAGCGGACTGGGACTTGTCTTTCCTCTTACTGTTTAGAGAACACAGTCTTAGGAGGATTTATCATATGTTTATAGCTCCTAGCTGGAGGAGGGCCACAGTTGCTGACTGGAGGTCTGGCTGAAAGAACGGCATAGGCATCTGTCGGCTGGTGGGGTGCGGCCGAAGAAGAGCAGAAAGACTTGCTGCTGCTGTGGGAGTAGACGCAGAGGTCCTCCCCAATTTGGTGTCTCGCCCAAGGGTGGCTGGGATCGAAACCAAAGAAAACCCGTTTGTGCTGAGTGTGCGAAGTATTATACTGTGAAACCCAGAAACTGGGGGATTTGAACTGGATCTGTGTTAACTTAGAAGTATGTATGTAACTTGGGAGTGAACTCTGTTGTTCACACACACACACACATATGTATATCTCTCTCTCTCTCTATATATATATACACACACACAATAACACCTATGAATATAAAAGAGATGAAACTCAAAAGCTAAGTTTGATTTAACTTCTCTGTAATGCACTCTTTTTTGTGCATTTCAAATCCACATTACCGTTCGATAGAAATAAGACAAATATTCCTTTTTGTGGACAAGAAGTCTCCTTTCCTCCAAATCTTTTCAAATTATTAACTGCTCTCAACTCATTCCCACACCTCCTTCCCTCCCATGATCCCTAAATAGTAACAAGCTCTGACTGGTGGGAAGAGCAGTTGGCAGTTTTGTTCTCGTGTCCAATATTTATTGCCTGTCTGCAGCTCAACACTGACATTTGGTTGACCTCTGGAATGGAAGATGTATATGGGTGGATGGTTGTGTGCATTTCAAAGAGGATTCCTCTAGCCATGAAGGAAGAGGGGGACGGGTTTCAACGCCCAGACTGTTAATTAGCTCGTACAGGTGGAGACAGGGTGAGGGGGGATGGTAGGAGATATGTTGAACTTACAATTTTTTGTAGGAAGAATCAGAAAATATACTCTCGCTGCATTCGCCAAAAAGCTTGCTGATTGTGTCTGAGAGAGAGAGAGAGACAGAGACAGAGACAGAGACTTAGGAGGAAGAGGGGAGTTCGGCTGATGAGAAATGGGAAGGGGAACGACCTATCCCACACAATAATTATGCTCTTGAACAAATGCGGATGACGTATATTAACACCACATTGCGACCTTGTATCTTTCTCCCAGTTCTGTTTATTTCCAGGGAGGGGGGGGGGGGGTGGAGGGTCGGGAAGGAAGAGGGGGTATTTCAGAACCCCTAGCAGTCTCCCTTATCCATCCCCCCCACCCCTGCATACATGTACTGATGTAGGCCTATATACCTTGGCGCTTGTTCGAAGTCGCCTTCAGCAGGATCAGGTTAAACACATGGCACGTATTGCCATCTTCGTTCTCAGGGTCAATTAAGCCTGGGATGTGTTCCTGCCATCCCCTTTATAGAACCACTCAGCCAGACAGGCGACAACACACCACCCGCTTCCCGACTCTGCCAGCTACCTGATCCACCCAAGCCCCCACCCCAGACTTCCTCACCTCCCGCCAACGCCCCAAGATGAAGAGTTAGTCACCAGTTGCCGTGCAACAAGCAAAGCGGCGGCAGATGGGCAACACCAGACAAAGAGCTTAATGTCTGTTGCCACTGCACAGACTGTTTACGGCACGTTAGTGAACCTGCGTGGCCCCACACCTCAATTACCGTGTTGTGTCTGTGGATCCTTGAGGGTTCTCACAGTAATGAAAATCACGGGGGCCTAAAGTGGTGAGTCTGTTGACATAACATGCACTTGAAAGAGACAGATGAAAAGAAAGCAAAAGCTTTAACAACCTGGTCACTAATTGAACTCCTTTCTGTTTCAAATTCACTCAATCTTACTTACAAACAAGGCAAATTTCACTCTTAAGATCAAGAACAGTCGGGCGATCTTTGGTACAGAGCACTATACTGTACTATACTATACTATACTATACTTTATGGTACCATAGCACACACTGTACTACACTGTACTGTACTTTATTAGATGACAGTAAAATATACCTTCTCGACCCTCTCCTCCTCCTTTTGCCAACGCCAGAATACTCTTTCTCCTATCAATGTCCTTGCCAAATGTTCATTTCCAGATACACCTCCTATTTTCTCCCATTTCCTCCATTATTCTTTACAACGCCATCCTTTGATGTGTTGTTAGCGTGAATTGAGATGTGACCTAGTGTGAAGTGATGGAGACATCACTGTGTTGTGGCCTCAAGTGAAGTTACAGAGACATCACTGAGACGTGATCATAGCCACTGGCTAAGGGACAGTAGGCTGCTGACAGTGGGACTTCTCTTGACCACTCATGACTCTTCTCCTGCCATCTACGTTTTGTTTAGCTAGTTTTGTTTTCATTTTCGTCTCTTCTTTCTTTTCAGACCTATCCCATTGGCTTCTGTTTTCTTTGTTCGTTTGTTGGGCTTCCGCCCAACCTCTTCTCTGTACACGCTTATTCGTCTTGTGTTTCTGTTTCTTTTTATTTCTTGTAGACAAAAAGTGTATGGAAAGCTTAACACCAACATTTCGAGGACACACACACACACACACACACACACACACACACACACAAAAGCAGTATGGGTGGCCGCTCTCACACACAGACACATGCATGCACATGCATATGCACATGCACACGCAAATACTATCTCTCTCTCTCTCTCTCTCTCTCTCTCTCTCTCTCCCACACACACACACACACACACACACACACACGCACACACCGCACGCACGCACGCACGCACGCACGCACGCACACACACACACACACACACACACACACACACACACACACATTCGCACACACACAGCTCCGTGTCTCCTGTTCTCATCAGACCTACCAGGTCTCTCTCTCTCTCTCTCTCTCTCTCTCTCTCTCTCCCCTCACACACACACACACACACACACACACACAACACCACACACCACACACACACACACACCTCAGTCTGTCCTGTTCTCATCAGGCCTACAGACAGTGCCTGAAGTCGAAAGCAGCTTATTAATTAGCTCCCTTTTTACAAAGCGGAAGCAGTGGCAAGTTGGGACGACAGTGAAGAGCAAAGGGCGTTATCAGCGCAACAAACAGCTGATGAATGCCCATGGCTGTTTCCACCAATCACGGGGAAGTTAACAGACTTGGACGAAGCACGTAGCCCCAGATATACACTAACACTTATGAATACAAGAGATAGAGATGAAACTCGAAAACGAAGTTTGAACTATCTTCTCTGGAGACTTGTTTTTTACGTTTCAAGTCCACATTATCCTCCACAGAAATAAGATTTTTTTTGTGGACTAGAAGCTCTAAATTTTCTCGAATTATTTACTGCTGATAGCTCAGCCAGTCCGCCCTCCTTCCCTCCCGTGATCCAAAAATAGTAACATTCTCTCTGATTGGTAGGAAGAGTGGTTGGCAGTTTTATTCTTGTGTCAAATATTGTCAGTCTCCATCTCAACACTGACATTTTGCTGACCTCTATAACGGTAGATGTATATGGGTGGTTGTTTGTATGCACTTCAAAGAGGATTCCTCCGGCCGTGAGGGAGAAGGGGAACAGAGTTCAACGCCCAGACCGTTAATTAGTTGGTACGGGTGGAGACAGGGTGAGAATGGGGATGGTAGGAGATATGTGGAAATTGCAATTTTTTTTTTGTCGGAAGAATTGGAAGAATCTACTCTCCCTGCAGCCTGGTAAATGTGTGTGTGTGTGTGTGTGTGTTGTGTGTGTGTGTGTGTGTGTGTGTGTAAGCGAGGGGGGAGGAATAAAAGAATTAGGTTAATGAGAAGTGGGAAGGGGAACAACCTATCACGTAAATCATAATTATGCTTTTGAAGAAATGCAGATGACGTACATTAGCACCATATTGCGACCTTGTATCCTTCTTTTAGTAATCTTTTTTTTCCCCACAATGCTCATTTAGGACACTGACCAACTTTGTTTTTCCTGGAATGTGACGGAGATCGATTTGGGGTGGGGGTGGGGAGTCGGGGATGGGGAGGGGGAGAGAGGGGGAGGGGGAGAAGGAGGTTTCAGAACTCCTAGTAGCCTCCCTTCTTTATCCCCCCCCCCCCCAACCCCCTGCTTACATGTACTGATATAGGCTTATGCATGTGAACACTTGTTCCAAGTCGTCTTCAGCAGGATCGGGTTCAAGGCACGGGACGTGTTGTCGTTTTTGTCTTCAGCGTCGATTAAGCCCGAGACGTGTTCCTGTCATCCCCTCTAAAGAACCACTCAGCCAGACAGGCGACAACACGCCACCCACTTCCTGACTCTGATTTGTCAGCCAGCCACGCGATCCCAGTCCCCTCCACCCACCCTCCCTCTCCACTTCCTCACTCTCCTGCCAACACCCCAAGGTGAAGAGTTAGTCACCAAATTGCCGCACTACAAGTACAGCAGCGGCGGATGGTCACCCCTCAGACAGAGAGCAGAGTGTTTGGTGCCTCTCCACAGACTGTGTATGGCAAGTTAGTGAATCTGTGTGGCCCCACACCTCAATTACTGTGTTGTGCCTGTACACCTTTAAGCTGATCGCGATAGTAGAAAAAAAAACACGGGGGCCTGAGGCATGAGTCTGTTGACATAGCATGTACTTGAAAGAGACAGATGAAAAGAAAGCAAAAGCTGTAACAACCTGGTCTCTGATTGAACTCATTTTTGTTTCAGATCCACTCGATCTTACTTACAAACAAGGCAAATTTCGGTCTTAAGATTAAGAACAGTCGGGCGAACTTTGGTACGCAGCACTAGACTAGACTACAGACTAGACTAGACTAGACTATGCTATGCCATGCTATGCTATACTGTGCTATACTACACTATACTATACTATGCTATGCTACGCTACGCAACATTACACTGCACTGCACTATACTATACTATACATATACTATAACTATACTATAATATACTAAACTATTCTCTGCTATACTATACTATACTATACTATACTATACTATACTACACTAAACATCCATATTGCAGTGCCCTCAGTAACGATAGATGTATATAGGTGGATGTTAGTGTGCATTTCAAAGAGAATTCCTCCAGCCTTGAGGGAAGAGGAGGATAGGGTATAAGACCCAGACCATTAATTGGCTGGAACCAGCGGAGACACGGTGAGGAAGGGACGATAAGGAGTAGAGTCTACTTGGAACTCACAATTATTTTTTCTTGGGGGAAGAATCGGAAGATTCTTCTCTCGCTGCATTTGCCAAAAAGCCTGGTGAATATGTGTGTGTGTGTGTGTGTGTGTGTGTGTGTGTGTGTGTGTGTGTGGAGAGAGAGAGAGAGAGAGAGAGAGAGAGAGAGAGAGAGAGAGAGAGAGAGATGGCAGAGCAAGAGGGAGGTTGGTTTATGAGAAATGGGACGGGGAACGACCTATCGCGTACAATAATCATGCTCTTGAACAAATGCGGATGGCATGTATTAGTGCCATATAGCAATGTTTCTTTCTTCTAGTCTTCACTGTTTCTTTTTCCCCACAATGCTCTTTTGGAACGCTAACTGAGTTTTTTCCCCAGAATCTGACGAAGGTCGATGGGGAATGTGTGTGTGTGTGTGGGGGGGGGGGGGGGGGGGGGGGGGGGGGGGGCGTGGGGGGGGGTCTTCTCTCTGTCCTTCTTTCTTTTCAGTCCTTTTTCATTTGTTTCTATGTTTTGTTTGTTTGTTTTTTGTGTCCCCCCCCCCCCCCCCCCCCCACACACACACACACCTTTCCTCTTTCATACCTTATTCTCCTTTTCGTTCTGTTTCTTGCAAAAGATTGAAATAAAACTTAAAGAAAATAATACCAACATGTTAGACACACACACACATCACACACACACACACACACACCACACACACACAACACCACACACACACACACACACACACACACACACAGACAAACACCACGCACGCAACACACACACACACACACACACACACACACACACACACACACACACAAACACACACACAAACACCACGCACCACACACACACACACACA
>CM065729.1:9970177-9972677 GCA_033310375.1 Conus canariensis
GTCTGTCTGTCTGTCTGTCTCTGTCTCTCTCTCTCTCTCTCCTCTCTCTCTCTCTCTCTCTCTCTCCTCATCTCCTCTCCTCTCCACTGCTGTGGTAATAATTCTGGTTTGATCTCACGCTTGCAAAATGAATCAAATGTAGTAATCGTGCTTTGGTTGTCTGTGTTTGCATATGTCTATCTTAATGATCTTTAGCATAGCCATGTTTTATCCACGAATATTCATTTAAAAGCATTTACTTGGGTAGGCTTGTAGATGCTAAAATAGTGAGTTTCAGGTATTGTACATGGACCAACAGTGCACATCAAATCAGAACACAAAATGGCCAAAAAACAAACAAACTATAATTACAAACATACTTTAAAGTTCAACACAAATAGGAATCAAACATGTTAGTCTGTGGAACCTGTTCGGTCCATTATTACGCTATATCCACATCAGCTGGAGAGAGAGAGAGAGAAGAGAGAGAGAGAGAGAGAGAGAGAGAGAGAAGAGAGGAGAAGAGAGGCGTAGATACAGAGATACAGAAGCACAGAATCAGAATGAGAGAGACTGTTGGAAGTGATGGTTTCGATTGTTCTCATAGCCTGCTGCTATATCTGCAATAAAGTTAATAATTGATATATCAGCTTCTGTCCTGTCCTAATCTGCCACTTTTCCTTCTCCCATGTTAGAGAATGAGAGACTAATGCCATTGTCATTATCAGTGTATTGTAATGGATGTCGGATGGACTGTGATGTGTACAATCAGCACCGTGCAGAGAACTGAGTCTGCTGCAACCCTCAAGTGGTACTGGGTGGTGGTGACATCAAGGCACTCTGTAATTGTTATAGGCTCCATCCTGTTTTATGCTTCTCTCCCACTGACGACAACCACACTTTACAGCCCAGGTCATCATCCCCCAAACCCCTTCCTCCACAAACTCTCTCTCTCTCTCTCTCTCTCTCTCTCTCTCTCTCTCTCTCTCTCTCTCTCTCTCTCTCTCCTCTCTCTCTTTGAAATGAATATGAGCAGGTCTATTAAGAGTGCGTTGAGTAAGTTTAGATTTGGTGTCTCTGACATCGTTTGCCACCAAAACTCTGACATAAAACGAATCGATGTGTCGCTGGTGTAATCAGGCAAAGGAAGATTAAATACATTTTTTTTTTACTTTGCTGTCCTGCTGTCAGTGACCTAAGAGTTGAATTTATTAAGTCAAAGTATTATTTTGACCCTTGTAGTTTTAGAGTCAGTTTATTGTTAGCAACAACAAATGAAAATGTCCTCTTCGATGGTACTATATACATATATGAAACTCCAAACCGAATAAGAACAGTATATTCATAATAGTTTGCGTGATGTATGTGTTTGTATCTGCTTTTTCTTTTTATTTCCTTTACTGAGAATCCTTCATATGTGACGTATTGCGGTTGTCACCACTTCAGTATGGGCTAGGGCCTCAATTTAATAAATTACTTGTATGCATATTCTCTCTCTCTCTCCTCTCTCTCTCTCTCTCTCTCTCTCTCTCTCTCTCTCTCTGAATAAATCATCTTGAATCTCTTTAATCTTGAGTCTCTCTCTCTCTCTCTCTCTCTCTCTCTCTCTCTCTCTCTCTCTCTCTCTCTCTCTCTCTTGCGTATATGTGGTGTTTATCATGTTTTGGGTCACATCTCTGAACAAGGTCAGTATCGTATATTTAGTGCGTTTTTAGGTTACCACTTTCCCCTGGGCTATGACCTCTAAGAACACTACTCTGTGGCAGATTACTGATGCTGGGACGATTTGTTTTATATATCCACCTTAGGACTATTTTTGGACAATGTCAGTCACCAAGGCGTCTTTCATCATGCACCCTTAAAGTATGATAACGCTCTCCAATTCTCAGTTAGAACCACTTCACATCTCAGAAACTATATTTTCCTGATTATCGACGCACACGTAATAAAAGTTCTTAGCGAATGTCAGCATCACAGGTTACCAGTGTATCTCCCATTTTCCACCTGTTTTATGTGGATGATATTGACTGGTTTGTCAAGAAACTTCTGCAATGCCGTTATGTCAGAGAGCCTAAATGCCGGAAGCAACGCAAACAAAAAGTTCTGTGCAGTGGTTTACATCATATCTTTTTGTTGTGTGACAGATATCAGTTATATGCTACAGGCATTTTTGGACATTAACCAGTTTTCAAAGGAACACTCGCAAAAAAAAAAAATAGCAACAGGCGATTTGATTTCCACACTGAAAGTTTTATTACGTTTGTATCAAATCAATGCTTCATGTACTGTCAAGTTATTAGAATTATAATTCGGTTCTTGGTATTAACTTTGTTATCAAACTGAAAGGAAACAATACCTTTTTCTTCAGAAATCATCAGCAGACAAGCAACACACACACACACACACACACACACACACACACACACACACACACACACACACACACACACACACACAACACACATACATACACTCACACACACACACACACACACACACACACACACACACACACACACAC
>CM065729.1:9975177-9987677 GCA_033310375.1 Conus canariensis
CTCTCTCTCTCTCTCTCTCTCCAATGGCATGTTTTGCAACAGAGTCCTCTTGAGATAAGCCTTACCTAAGGAGATGACAGTGTCGAAAAGCAATGTTACTAGTGAAATGTACTTGGTATGTTACTGAATCTTACTGCCTCTCTCTCTCTGTCTCTCCCTCAAATTAAAACGGACTGTTTCTGTTCAGGCACTGGCTATGGTATGAACATAACACGCATGAATCGAACAGGGCCAGTTGCCTTTCTTGTTGTGGGATGAGTGACATGAGTGGAATTGACGCCGTCTGGGCACGGGCGATAGGATAGCTGGAGAAAAGATGAAGAGGACGGCAAGTTGCCCTCTGTTATCAGAACAAAAGAGGGAGAGATCAGCCCACACAATTGGCCTGTCTGTCCCTGTCAGTGTGTCCAGGTTTTTCTTCTTTATCTTTCTCTCTTTGCCATGCCATCCTTTTCCCCCAGCGACTGTTCTTCTGATGTTCACCATTTTGGTTGCTATTCTTACACTGGATAGAAGAATCATTGTTTGACTATTGAAGCCTATTGATATGAAAGACATTATGCAACAACGCCGACACATTTCATATCTTACAAAGAGATTCTGATGATAATTTTCTGCTTTGCAATCATTGAATTACTTTTTGCAGTCAATTCATTTATGATTGCTGCCACATTAATTTGTGGAATGGTTTTATATGTCAGGCCTAACTCTGTCTTTTTTTCTTAATCTGAAATGAACAAAAAAAAATTTTGGTAGATAGCTAATGCAGATTTTGTTTATCTTATGAGGTATTTGTTAGTTACTTTCGTTCATCTAGTAAAGTATTGACATTCCTTAAGTATATATTGTTTTGTATTAATGATTCTTAGATGTTTGTTTTAGGTAATCTTTCACATGTCCTGAGAACAGTTTATCTGAAACACCTACAAATGATTTGAAAGCATGAAACTGAAATCAAATCTCAGATTACAACCAATTGCAAACAGGAAAATGGTAAGGTGTGCTGGTACACCCATATTACTTCTTTTTCGTACTGTGAACCAACCTCCATCCCCACATATCTCTCTCTCTCTCTCTCTCTCTCTCTCTCTCTCTCTCTCTCTCTCTCTCTCTGTCATGAAACTGTAAAGATAAATTGACTAAAAAGAGACAGCTAAGATGGAAAGTCTTGCTGTGAAGGGTAACCGTCACCTGAGGCCAGTGTATGTGTCTGTGACGTGATGCTTGGGGCACAGTAACAGTTGATGTAGTATGGACCGTGGATCTATGTCGACTCCTTAATGTTTTCTATGGCCAGATGGTCAGAGCCTCAGACAGGGGAAATTGGAAAACTGTCGACAAGGTAAGTGTCTGAAGTCTGTATTTAGGGTCTGTTATTAGCGGCTGAAGTGTGTTGCAAGTCACGCTAGTGTCTGTAACTGATACCTTGCTTGGTGTTGGGATTTGGAAGCTCCTTCTCTCTCTCTCTCCTCTCTCTCTCTCTCTCTCTCTCCTCTCTCTCTGTGCACATGTCTGCAATACATAATATATGTACATACAGTCATACATACGTACATACGTACACATATATATATATATATATATATATATAATTGTATACATATACATATGTATGTATGTGTGTATGTATGTAGAGAGAGAGAGAGAGACACAGAGAGAGAGAGAGAGAGAGATAGAGATATACATAGTAGATAGATAGATAGAGATGCTGCAACAGGCTTATCCTTTCTTTCAGTGTGTGTATGTGTTTAAGAGTTACCATCACAGACTTATTCACACGTGTATGTTTCTGTATGTCTGTTTATATGTCTGTCTGTGTGTAAAGAGAGAGAGAGAGAGAGAGAGAGAGAGAGAGAGAGAGAGAGAGAGAGAGAGAGATGAGTCTTGCAAAACGCAGTCTGGACAGGCAGCTGTCCCAGAATGATTCTGCTATCTAATTGTTTCCTCCTGTCCTGGATCTTCCCTCACAGTTATGTCCTTTAACCTACATCTTATCGGCACTGGGCATATCTGATGGATTACCCTTGTTCAGCTGCTTGCTCTTCTCTCTCTCTCTCTTTCTCTCTCTGTCTCTCTGTCTATCTGTCTCTCGCTCTGTCTCTCTGTCTCTGTCTCTGTCTTCTCTCTCTCTCTCTCTCTCTCTCTCTCTCTCTCTCTCTCTCTTCTGTTTGTGTGTGTGTGCGCGCGCGTGCGCGCGTGTGTGTGTGTGTGTGTGACATGATAATAGTTCATTACAGATTACTACATCAGTAAGGACTGACGAGAAGAGAAAAGAGAAACAGCGTTGATCATGTGGAGAGTTGTGTTCACCATCTCACGTAAACCCTCTCTGTAAACCTGTGTTTGAGAGTCCCCCTGAAGTAGCATTCTGCCGATCATAATCTTCCTCTACTCAGCAGGCACCAGTCCTTCACGCCTCTTTGCGCTCTTACGGCATCACCACTTCACTCAGGGTCCAAAGACGTTGCGTTGTCAAAGACGGAAGCAGTCTCAATAGGAGTACCTCTCTTTCTTTGAACGGTGTTTGGCATGGTGCCATCTGCTCTCTTCACCAGCAGCCCACTGACTCTCTCTCTCTCTCTCTCTCTCTGTCTCTCTCTCTCTCTGTCTCTGTCTCTTCTCTCTCTCTGTCTCTCTCTCTGTCTCTTTGCCATGCGTGTGTTCGTGTGTGTGCATGTGTGTGTGTGGTTGTGTGTGTATGGTGGGAGGGTGTGTATGTGTGGTTGTGTGTGTGGGGGGGGGGGGAGAGGGTGGTGTGGGTGCGTGCAAGTGTGTGTGTAGGAGACAAGAGAGAAGGCAGATGTGAACATTTGCTTTTTTGATGTGCAGCATCAGTGTTGGTATGGACTGATACAAGTGGACTTGTGTGTGCATAGAGACACTTCCTGCACACACACACACACACACACACACACACACACACACACACACACACACACACACACACACACACACACACACACCTGCACAAGAAGCACGCACACACACACACACACACACACACACACACACACACACACACACACACACACACACACACACATGTGCGCATGTGTGTGCCCGCATTCAATTTAAGCCTGCTGGTAAAAGTTGTCTCACTTGTTCTTAGGATCAGACTGAAACTCAAAAACAGGCACAGAGAGAGAGAGAGAGAGAGAGAGAGAGAGAGACAGACAGACAGACAGACAGACAGACAGACAGACAGACAGACAGAGACAGAGAGAAATGGGATAGGGGTGGTAGAGTAGAATGCTGATGTTCTGCTTGCAGCCCTCTCCTCCCAGTAGCGTCATAATTGATGATCAGCCTTCCTGCGCCAATCTCTGGCTCCTGCCTCTCTGCCAGAGGGCAGAAGGAGGCAAGTGGACCATTCGATTATCATTATCGGCGTGCCTGATCGGACCCTGATGTGCCGTGTACAGTTCAGCACAGTGCAGAGAAACGAGGAGCTGGCTGCTGCCCTCAAGGGGTATTAGATGGTGATGACATCAAGTGATTTTGTCACTGCTCGCGGGTCCCCCTCCGCCTGTCTGTCTGATTTTTTGCCCCCCCCCTACCACCTTCATCTGCTCCCTCCCTCCACCCCATACCTCCCTCTCTTTACCACTACCACCATTTCCTATCACAACCAACCGTCATCTGGTACCAGTGCTCTTCCACACTCATACCTCTCTCTCTTTCTCTCTCTCTCTCTCTCTCTCTCTCTCTCCTCTCTCTCTCTCTCTCTCTCTCTCCTCTCTCTCTCTCTCTCTGTCTCCTCTCCTCTCCTCTGATCTGCTATGGTAACAATTCTGGGTTTAGCTCATATTTGCAGAATAAATCAAATGTAACAATCTGGTTTTGTTTATCTGTGAGTATGTGTATGCATTTGTCTATAATCTATGAACTTTAGCACTGCAGTATTTTCTTCACAAATATTTCCTCCAAGAGCATCACGTCAGGCAGGCTTTCTGATGCTGAACTGGTGAGTTCAGATATCCTACCTTCAATGACAGTTCATATCAAAGGAGAACAAAGTAGCAAAAATGCTTTACTTACCAAACATACTTTAAAGCTGACCACAATAGGAATTTTAAAAATGTTATTTACCCAACCTGTTCAGTGTTTCATTCTGCTATATCTAACTCAGCTGGAGAGAGACAGAGAGAGAGAGAGAGGCAGACAGACCCAGAGAGAGAGAGAGAGAGGAGAGAGAGAGAGAGAGAGAGAGAGAGAGAGTGAGGTACAAAAGAGACACACATGCATATTTACAAAGAGATACAGAAGCACACAGTTAGAATGAGAGAGACTGTTGGAAGGTGATGGTTTCTATTTTCCTCGTGGCTTGATGTTATCTCTGCCAATAAAGTTAATGATTGATACATCAGCTACCATCCTGTCCTAATTTGCCACAGTTCCTTTCCCCAGATGTTAGTGGATAAGAGACTAATGGAATTATCATTATCTGTGTTTCTCGTATCGATGTCAAGTGGATCATGCTTTGTACAATCAGCGCAGTGCGGGAATCAATTAACTGCAGCAGCCTTTGCGGAGTATTGGGTGATGGTGACGTTATTGCTAGGGTGTTTCGTCTCTGTCTGTCTGTCTGTTTGTCTGCTTCTCCCCCCACCCCCACCCCACCTCCACCTCACCCACATCTTCTCCTTCCTTCGCAACCACACTATTGCAGCCTTAACTATCACCCCCCACACTAATGACCTCTCTCTGTCTCTGTCTGTCTGTCTGTAACTCTCTCTCTCTCTCTCTCTCTCTCTCTCTCTGTCTCTCAAAACACACACACACACACACACACACACACACACACACACACACACACACACACACACACACACACACATAGGTAAATACACTGCTAATCATGTTTTGGGTTCACATCTCTAAAGAAATTCAATGTCGTATCTTTATTGCATTTTTACATTACCATTTTCCCATGGGCTTTCATCTCTAAGAACACGAATCTGTGCTGGTTTCTAGATACTGGGATGATTTTGTCAGGTATCCCACTTAGGACGGCCTTTTTGATAATGCCGGTTACGACAATCTTTCATCACGGGTCTCTGAAATGTGATATCGCACACCCGCTCCTTTACTAAAACGATTTCACAACTCAGAAGCCATATTTTCCTGATAGTTGATGCATGCATAATCCACGTTCCAAGCAAATGCCGCCATTTCAATGGCATGCACTTAATGGGGGTTCCTAATGAATCTCCCATTTTCCACCCGTGTTATATGGATGATATTTTCTTTTATTTGTCAAGACACTTCTCACAATGCCATTATGTCTGAGAGCCTAAATGCAGGAACCAAGGCGCACAAGAAAGTTCAATGCTGGAGGCCATGTCACTTCTTGTCTTTTTTGTTCCCTTGAGACGGACATCCGACACATACTTCAGGCATTGAAGAATATTAACAGGTTTTCAAAGGAACAATTTGGACAAAAATAGCGTAAGGAGGCTGGATTTCAACAGGCGCAATTGTGCTCACCTTTGAATGGGTGCTGAATGTGCCACCTATTGGTTAGAGCTATAATTCAGTTGTTGGCAAGGATTGGCTCTACATCAAAGTGAAAGGAATCAATGTCTTTTTTTCGTAAATCACCAGCATACAAGAAAGCTATCAACGTGTTCCCCCTCCTTACAAACATACTCTCTCTCTCTCTCTCTCTCTCTCTCTCTCTCTCTCTCTCTCTCTCTCTCTCTCCACACACACACACACAACACACCACACACACACACTCAACACACACACACACACACACATACACACACACACACACACTACACACACACACACACACACACACACACACACACACACACACACACACACACACACACACACACACACGCACGCACGCACGCACGCACGCACGCACGCACACATATGACATAGGAGAGAAATCATGTCTCAGGTTTTTCAAACCAAGGATCTAGAAGATAATGACTAAGAATCTCTCTCTCTCTCTCTCTCTCTCTCTCTCTCTCTCTCTCTCTCTCTCTCTCCTCTCTCTCTCTCTCTCCCCACAGTGTTGGTCTTTTCAGTCTGTATAAGAGGCCCCTGCAAACTGTACTGCTGATGGCCAGTTGGACGGTCGGTCTGGGTTCTCCCCTACAAGCTGTTCTGGTGATGGTCAGTGTGTGATGGGTATGTGTCCTCACAATCAACATTTCTGGTGACGTCAGTAGGATAGTCTAGTTCTCCCCTGTCAACTGTTTGGTGGTGGTCAGTGTATGATGGTCTGGTTTCTCTTCTGTCAACTATTCGGATGATGTTTTGGGAATTTCTTATTCCCATCCTCCTGATGACCATGTTTTAAGACACATCTCTGACTACATTTGCTAACTGATGATGAAAAAGGATTGGATTTCTTTCACACGCCTATGTGATGTTGTTTCTGACCAACAAAAGAGAGGTTAACACAGTTTTTCACGTATCTCTGTTATGTTGTGTCTGACAAAGAAAAGAGAGGCTTCTCCACATGGGTTTTTACACCTCTCTGTGATGTTACGTCAGACAAGGAACAGAGAGGTTCTCACACGGTGGAGTTTCTACACACTGTTTAATGCTGTGTCCTACAAAGCAAGAGAAGTCACACTCGTTTTTTAACACATCTCTCTGATGTGAATGATAAAGACAAAGAAAGGTTCACGTATATGAAGTTTTTCACACACTTCTGTGATGTGACTGACAAAGAAAAGAAAGACTCAAACAAGACAGGTTTTCTAAAACTCTAAATAATTGACTAAAAGCTCGGCATCTGTTTTCAGAGCAGTTACCTTATCCTGCAGCAACAATCCTGTTGCCCTTATTTACGATGCAACATTGTCTGTTTTTATAGTGTGGACCTTTCTGGAACCCATTTAAACCATTATATTATTGACTGGAGTGTTTAAGACATTGACGCTGTGTAATTAACCCGTTTCCGTTGTCTGCTCACGTGTGTGTGTGTGTGTGTGTGTGTGTGTGTGTGTGTGTGTGTTGTGTGTGTGTGTGTGTGTGTGTGTGTGTGAGCAAGCGTGTGCGTGCGCATGTGTCTCCATGTCCGTGGCAAATTTCATCACTGGCTTTCTCTGGTGATATCAAAATTCTAGCTCAACCACCCCTGGCAGAAAGGTAAGTAAATATTGACAGGCTTCTTCAGACATTACCTGACTGAAACTGTCACAAAAGTGGAATGGTCATAAATCTGCGATAAAATTTTCAGCATTATGAATTATGGTCAGTGACAGTGACTACTATTTACAGTGATAACGAAGCCATTAGTCAAATGGTTGCATCGATTGCCTACAAAGCTGTCAGTCGTGAGTTTGAACCACTCATTGGGTCGGATTTTTACTGTTTGATATTCCACTACTGCCCACCTTACTGTGAGTGGAAACCTATGTGGATCAGGGAAGGGTAAAGCTGGCAAAATGAGGGGCGCTGCCTATCATCCTGCCATGCCTCGGACATAGTGAATTTCAAGCAATTCTCTACCGGGATGGTCACTACACTAAGGGGATTCAAGCTTATTATTTCAGGTTGATAAAAGATATTTCAATGGCATTTAACTGAACAAATGCGAAAGGGATTAACCCTTTTCCTGCCACCTTGCTGAGTGATAGACTGCCTATTGCAGTTCACTGTAACACTTGATTACCTGGACACAGCTGTGTCACAGGTACCTTCACTAAATCATCTCTCTCTTCAGCTGTGTCTAACTAACCACAGCATCATTTTAAAATCTGATTAAAAGTGCGTGTTTTAAAACACTAAGACGATGTTCCATATAAGTAAACTGGCTTTCTCTTCCATAGACTGGATGCATTAAACTGGTCAGAAACACAGGAGAAAAAAATGGCACACCCTGGGAAAGATACTGGCTCACTCACCAGGAACCAGTATGGACAGGCATGACAAAGCACCAGATATCACACGACTAAGATTCCTCTTTCTATCTCTAATGAAAGAGAGCAGAGAGTGAGTTGAAAATATCACCCCCATTGATTGATGAACGTCACTTTCAGCAGTCTCTGTCTCTGTCTGTCTGTCTTGTCTGTCGGTCTGTTTGTCTCTCTGTCTGTCTCTGTTTGTCTGTCTCGTCTGTCTGTCTGGTCTCTGTTTGTCTGTTCGTCGTCTGTCTGTCTCTCTCTCTCTCTCTCTCTCTCTCTCTCTCTCTCTCTCTCTCATATGCAGATTTCAACAAAAAGAGAAGCCTAGATAAATGGACAGATGACTTAATATAAAACACAAAGTAGCCACATGTCAACATATACCCTCTCTACTTTTTCCCCTCATCTCCTCCACCCTTCCCTCATCCAGCTCTGCCCTGCTCTCTCTCTCTCTCTCTCTCTCTCTCTCTCTCTCTCTCTCTCTCTCCATTACCCTGTTTTATTATGACATATTTTGATCACAGTCTTATTGGGATAATCCATACATAAGGTGGTGTAAATGTAGGGAAACTGCGCTACTAAAGCACTGTTTTTCGTTTCATGGTGAACCTTCCTACCTCTGTCACAAATCAAAACGTGTTCTTTCTATTTAAACACGCGTTCTGATAAGGACGTCACCAAAGTGGAATGAATCGAACAAGGTCAGTTGCCTTTCTTGTTGCGGGATGAGTGACAAGAGTGGAATTGACGCCGGCTGGGCACGGGCGATGGGGTGGCCGGAGAGAGGATGAAGAGGACGGCAAGTGGCCCTCTGTTATCAGAACAAAAGAGGGAGAGATCAGCCCACACAATTGGCCTGTCTGTCCCTGTCAGTGTGTCCAGGTTTTCTTCCTTCGTCTTTTCTTCTTCGGCGTGTCATCCTTTTTCCCTGGCCACTGTTCTTTTGATGTTCACCATTTTTGTTCCTGCTGTTGTTTGATTTCTGCCATGGTTGTGTTCCCCATCTTTTTCTTTAAGTACACCTCTGCTTGTGATGTGCCATCTTACATAAAGAAGAGGTTCTCACATGATGGGAGATGTTCACACTGTTTCAGATTCAGTGTCATCAAAAGTGTTCACATTGAATAAGGCATGATTGGGGGTGATGACACTGAAGACTCAAAGTCAGGTGGTCACACTGACCAGCACTAAACACTGATGGAAAGATTTGACATAGAACAAAGCACAATGGGACGTGTTGACACTAAAGACACAGAGACAGAAATGTTACGATTGTGGCACAGAAGGACGTGTTGACACTAAAGACAGAGAGGGAAATGTTAAGATTGAACGTGCACAGTAAGACGTGTTTACACCAAAGACACACTCAGAATTTTATCACGGTAAACAAGGCACAGTGGGACGTGTTGACACCAAAGACACATCAGAGATTTTCATGGTAAACAAGGCACAGTGGGACGTGTTGACACCAAAGACACATCAGAGATTTTCATGGTAAACAAGGCACAGTGGGACGTGTTGACACCAAAGACACATCAGAATTTTCATGGTAAACAAGGCACAGTGGGACGTGTTGACACCAAAGACACATCAAGAATTTTCATGGTAAACAAGGCACAGTGAGGGCGTGTTGACACCAAAGACACATCAAGAATTTTCATGGTAAACAAGGCACAGTGGGACGTGTTGACACCAAAGACACATCAGAATTTTCATGGTAAACAAGGCACAGTGAGACGTGTTGACACCAAAGACACATCAGGAATTTTCATGGTAAACAAGACACAGTGGACGTGTTGACACAAAGACAATCAGGATTTTATAACAGCACAGTGGGTTACACTAAAACTCATGGAGCATGTTTACTGAACATGGCACAGTGGGATATTTAACACTAATACTCATGGAATGTTACAATGAACAAGGAATAGAGGGACTTTTTGACACTAAGGACACAGAGGAATGTCCTTACACAGAACAAAGCACAGTGGGGGACATGTTGATAACAAAGACACTATGGGGAGTTTTTCACGCTAAATATAGACTTGTCATGTAGTTTCTGACCACTGTGGAGTTCCAAAACATCATTTCCATCATGATCCTCATCAGCTTGAATCATCAGCTTGAAAAATGTTTAAAATGTTGTGGCCCTCCATGCTCTGCACTACTCCTGAGTTCAGCTTCCACTTCCTCTCCATCTTCACGCCCATGTTCTCGTTTGTCAACGACACAACACAAAGCGCACCATGGAGTGTTTTGCATATGCGTTTCAATGAACATCTCTGTAGATATTTGGCAGGAATGTACTGCCTTATCTAGCTGGTTGCCTCAAGGAGACTCAACAATGACTCCTGTAAACTAATTGCCAGGTCTGCAATGGTACAAACTGGCATGTGACTATATAGGGAAACAGGAGTGAGCTGGGGTGGTAGTGGGGGGGGGGGGGGGGCTGAGGAAGGGATAAAGAAGGGGTTGGGGGATAATGCCACCAGAGGAAACGAAAGATTAAATAGAAGAGAAATCATTTGAATATTGAAGTCAGATGACTTTAGAGACACCGTGCAACAACACCAGTACACTTTTTCATAACAAGTTCCGATTATTTCAAAACCTTGTAAAGCATTCAGATTCTTTAAACATATGTTATTATGTAATAGACGGTCTTCAGATTTCATTTCAACAGCAGCGTCTTATGTTCTGGGCCGACTTTATCTGATTAACCTCTGAATCAGGTGATGGCATCATATTACCTGTTATATTGGTTTCCAAGAAACAGAAACCAAATCTTAGATTAAAAGCAATGTCAGACAAGGAAACGACATATTGTGCCGGTACAACCATCTTAACTCCTATCTTGTGTTGTTGTCTTTCTTTGTGCAGTCTCGATCCACTGGCCTCTATATAGTCCTCAGATGGTGTGCATTTCTAGCCCTGGAGATTGTTTACATACTTCTCTACTCTGACCCTTTGCCAAGGACTGTATAATGAAGACTAGCTGCCCAGAATGTAACTAGTCACCAAGATATTTTATCCTTTCTGATGTATTGGCATTTTCAATGATTTTTAACTCTTTTGTTTTCATCTGGAGATTACAAACATATTGGATCAGCTGGCATTCTTTTGTTTTCATCTGGAGATTACAAACATATTGGATCAGCTGGCACCTTCGGAGGGACGTACTTCATGTCTTAAGATGGCTGGTGGTTAACCTGGCTGTGCCATTATTAAAATAGATTTTTCTCCTTTCCTCCAACTCCCTTATGCACCTATCTCACCATTATCCGACCCAATATTTCCCCAGCCACCCACCTACATCCTCTTTCCCTGCCCTCCCCCCCCCAACTCTCTCTCTCTCTCTCTCTCTCTCTCTCTCTCTCTCTCTCATGGAGTTGTAGTCACAAATCGATAGAAAAGAGACAACTAAGATGGAAAATCTTGTCGTGAAGAGTGACCGTCACGTGAAACCAGTGAATGTGTCTGTGACGTGGTACTTGAGTCACAGTATCTGTTGACATAGTGCGGACTGTGAGCCAAAGTCAACTCATTAATGTTTTCTATGGCCAGATGATATTGGCCCCAGATGGTGAGAATTCGAAATCTATCCGCGATTCAGGAATCTGTCTGTCTTTAGGGTCTGTTATTAGCTGCTGAGGTGTGTTGCAAGTCACGCCAATGTCTGTTGCCGATGCTTTGTCCTGGTATTGGAACTGTACAAGTTGCCTCTCTCTCTCTCTCTCTCTCTCTCTCTCTCTCTCTCTCTCTCTCGTCACTCCTCTTCGGAATATATGGTATAATATAGAGACATAGATAAATGGATATGCATTATACGAATTTATCCATGTGGGTAGACATAATCTTATACGTACACACACACACACACACACACACACACACACACACACCCCACACACACACACACACACACACACAGAGAGAGAGAGAGAGAGAGAGAGAGAGAGAGAACCAGAACTCAGAACTCAGAAAACTTTTATTGGATCAAGGATTGAGATTTTAGGCAGAGCCAATTCTTCCAGTCTGTCCTTGCTAAGCTAAATTATGCAATGGGATTTAAAGACAACAAAACAAACAAAGAAACAAACAAAAAATACAGGCACACAGGATTAGACACTCACACATTTGTATAGAAAGGTTTGACAAAAGCGTGCATACAATACACAATCACAAGGTGCAGACAACAAGAATAGTAAAATGGGGAAGGGGGTGGGGACATGGCACAGGGGAGGATGGGGGTAGGTGTGTAGTGTGGGGCAGCGGTTGAGAAAGGAAGATAAAGGTGTGGTTAGATATACAGTACAATATGTCAGTGTTTGCTGCGTGTTTGTGACTGTTGGTGGGGTTTCGTGACTAGACGAGGATGATGATGGTGATGACATTAGCATGAAACAAAATACAGTGTTCTAGAGAAGCAATTTTCCTTGCCGATGAAGGACAATAGATGGTATCATTTACTGACATAACTAGTCCGGTAACAACGTACAAATCTGTGACTGTTGATGATATAAGTGATTGCTGCAAAACCCTTCTATGAGAGAGAGAGAGAGAGAGAGAGAGAGAGAGAGAGAGAGAGAGAGGAGAGAGAGAGAGGATGAAAGACTTGCAAAAGGC
>CM065729.1:9997677-10012677 GCA_033310375.1 Conus canariensis
CTAATTCATTCCCTTTTAAGCCACAATGTGAAGGAACCCAGCAAAAATCAACTGCTATACCTCGGGAAAGTAAACAATGTAATAGATGCTTAATTTCAAAAAGAATATCAGTTCTAATTTTAGAGTTCCAGTGCTTTAATGATTGTAAAACTGATTTTGAATCAACACAAAATAGCACACTATAAAATGATACTGGCGTGTCATATAAGATATAATTCAGAGCTTTCATAATTGCATATAGCTCTGATGTATAAATTGAAAATTCTCTGCCTAGATAGAAAGACTTTTGCACATTTAAGGATGGTATAGTGAATCCAGCACCACTGTCAGACGTTTCCATTATTGAACCATCTGTAAATATTTTTAAATGATTTGGATAAGTCTTTTCGAGATTTTCTCGAACTTCATTTACTAGAATATTTACACTGTCATCTTTCTTCAAAGTAGTATATTCATCATCAATTTTTGCGTTGAGATGCTCCCATGGGGGCATTTGAGGAAAAATGGGAACCTCCGAAATTGCATCAATATCAATACTACATTCTGACATAAGCTCACAAGTGAAATTTCTAATTGGCTCTATGTATGATATATTTTTAGACCTTTTGGGGTATTCCTTGTTGGAATCCATAAGAATTTCATCAGTAGCAGAGTTTTTTACAGATAGGCCTCTTACAACGTATTTGGACACATCCAACGTTCGTTGTTCATTAAGAGGTAAAATGTTTGTCTCCTTATAGCATTTCATTGTGTTTGTGTGCACTGGAACACCCAAAGCTAATTTTAAAGCTTTACTATCTAAGCTTTGCAGTTTCTTTAAAAGGTAGGTAGATGCCGAGAAGTATACTTCCTGTCCATATATTAATTTTGATCGGACTAACGATGTATATAAATGTAAAAGTGCAGTACAGTCTTGACCCCATGGTTGACAACATATAATTTTGAGCAAATTTAATCTTTTCCTAGCTTTATCTATCAAATTTTCAATATGTTTTTTCCAGTTCAGCTTCGGTGTTAAAAACACTCTTAAGAATTTGACTGTTTGCTTATATTGTAGAACATTGTCGTCAAGAATAAGGTTGGGCAGAGCTTTTGGGTTTTCGCCATTATTAAAAAGCATTAAACAAGTTTTCTCACCAGATAATTCAAGACCGTTCTCTTTCATGTAAGCAGATAATCTGTCCAATTCTCCTTGATACATTGTCTGTACAAATTTTACTGCCCTTTTATTCGAGTGCTTCCTTAATGAAGTATTAATCCAAATGGCAATATCATCTGCATACTGCACTACATTGGTGGATTTTGATAATGCCTTTGGGAGATCATGTATAAGGATCGTAAATAATAAAGGTGCAATAACAGATCCCTGAGGAATGCCCATATCTATTTCCTGAATGATGAATATGTTTTACCAATTCGCGTACATATACTTCTTCCTTCTAGAAAGTTTTTTATGTAATCATACATATTCCCAGAAATACCAATATTTTTCAGTTTATACAATAATCGAGCATGCCAAACACGGTCGTATGCTTTCTTTACATCAAAGAATGTAGCTAATGTACTTTTTCTGCGTGAAAATTGCTTTTTTATATGAGAAGTTAGTTTCACTAAATGATCAGTTGTGCAACGCCCTTTTCTGAATCCAGTTTGCTGGACTGGAATAATGTCATTTTTTTCACAATAATATAATAGACGTGTTTGTACAACTTTTTCAAGAAGTTTACCAACATGGGATGTTAAAGCAATGGGTCTATAGCTATTTACAGATGTTCTCGTTTTACCTTCTTTTGGTACTGGTACTACCACTGAACTTTTCCAGATTGTAGGAATAGTGCCGTACGTCCAACATTTTTGGAACAACGAATGTAGTAATATTTTCCACGAAGAAGGCAAGTGACGAAGAAGCTCGTAAGAAATACCATCTAGGCCCACTGCTGAATCATAAGATGTAATGGATTCTATCGCTTCAAGAAGTTCTGATGATTGTAATGGAGAATTTAAGTAGTTATTATTGTCTGGTATGGGACTCTTATATTGTTCTTTTTGTTCCTCTTTTTGTCTATGGTACTTGATTTCTGCTGGAAGATTTACAGCGCGACTATTTTCCGAAAAGAAATGGGAGAAAGCTTCCGCCTTATCCATTGTGCTTGGAAATTCTTTTGTTAATTTTACAGGGTAAGCTTGTGTTTTGTAACAATTTTTCATTTGTTTTACTTTTTTCCAAACTTTAAACATATCCTTCGATTCTTTTACTTCGGTCTCACAAAATTCTGCCCAGTATTTCTTTTTAGCTTGAGCAATAATTTTATTACATTTGTTCTTTTCTTGCTTCATAAAGACAAAATTTTCTTCTGTCTTATTTCGTAACCAAGCCTTGTAACTTATTCGCTTTGATTTAACAGCTAGTCTACATTCTTCCGTCCACCATACATTACCTATATATTTACCAATCTTTTTAAATTTACATTTAGGGATAGAATGCTCGGCTGCTAACAGTATGACTTTGCTGAAATTAGAATAAAATAAATTAACATCATCATTCTCAATAAATGTTGTGTTATACGATGCAAGAAAAATCTGGTAGGCATCCCAGTTGGCAAGTTTATAATTAAACTTTGGAATTTTGTCTTCGATGTCTGTTACATCATTATTTATGTCATCATTAAAGATTATAGTAATGGGGAGGTGATCACTTCCCAAACAATCTTCTCCTATAGACCAATTACAGTTTACTGCAATGCTAGGTGAAACGAAGGATAAATCTATCGCGCTAGGTTTGTGAGTTGAAACATCTGGAATTCTTGTGATTCGACCATCATTTAATAAAACTAAAGAGGAATCAATAATATTTTCAACGAATCTGTTGGATGAAACTTTAGAACACTCAGAATCCCAAAATGGTGCATGAGCATTAAAGTCGCCAACAATGATCCATTTCTTACTTGTAAAATTTGTATTCTTCATCCAGTCTGTATTATCCTCTTGGGGTCCATTAGGATAATATACAGAAAGTATATTATAAACTGAGTCTTTGTTCACTTTGATTACAGCACCTGTAGCAAATACACCTTCATCTTCCTGCGGCACCGGAAATGGAACGATCCTAGTAAATTCCAGGTCCCGTCTGATGTATAGCGCAGTCTGGACTTTTTTGTTTGATTCACTGACTGTGTAAAGTGGAGGGTAGAAATAATTCTCCAAATTTGGTAGTCTGTGCTTTTCCACATTCAGAGACTGAAGTGCTAGCACAGAGTGGTTTCCTTCCAGAACATGATTTTCAAAAGATAATAAATTACTGGGAAGTGATCTGGCATTCCATTGAAATATTTTGAAACAATCATTTTGCTTAGCTTTCATGGCAGATTGCAAGTTGTAACATAACTGCTGTTATGCAAATTATAGGTTTTCACGGCACATTCTCCACCAAACAAGATTGATTGATATTGAGAGTGACCTATTACAGTAGTAATAAAAACGAAATAGCCCACATTGGGGAACATCATCTTCTTAACAAATAAACTATACATTCAAAGAAAACACGAAAAGAACAATGTCATATAAACAATAAACCAATGTCTGAATAGCGCACTACTAAGTATACTGACTATGAGAACGATGAAGGCTATGAACACTCGTTATTCAGGGAACTTGTATGTCTCCAAAGTGCAGGTCTGACCTCAATTAACACTTGCAATGATGAATGTGGTGTGCCTTCACAAAACAGGATATCCAGGTATATCTAACACACAAGCCAACATAATGTATACATTTATACACAGGCATACATACAGCCACACACAAAGACTCGCGCGCGCACACACTCACATACACACGTTCTCATCAGTGCATAACGCACACACGTACGCGCGCGCACGCACACACACACACACACACACACACACACACACACACACACACACACACACACACACACACACACACACTCACTCACACACACACACACACACACACACACACACACACACACACACACACACATACACACATTCACATATTAACTACAGCTCAAAATATACATTGTCAAGGCAGTCACCAGTGGGGGTACCAAAAACCCCTCCAGTCAAAGAACCCCATATGCGGCTGAATGTACGATTTGGAACGTCGCTTGGGCTGATTCCAGAAAAGACCGTGAAGATGTCTGCCCAAGTTTCCGGCCAGCACTGACGCTCCTCGTTGGTTGGGTTGAAGCTGATCCCGGAGACCTCTCGGCTGCAGGTTCTCGTGGCTGATGAAAGAGATATTCTTGTTCTCCACCAGCTCGGCAAACACCAAGGCGTTATAAAGGTCTCTTTTTGCATTCAGGGAAGGATCTTTGACTGGCGAAATTTTGCTAATAACGACTTTCACTTTCTGATGCTCAGACTGTAACTTGCGCACGGCAGCAACAAAAGCTTCACTGGCAGCCTGAGGGGTCTTGTTTCTCAGGGTGTTGATGCCACAGTGCAACACGACAGCATCGAGTTCTTGGTAAGCGTTTATAGCAGATCTAGCAGCTCTTTCAATATCATCCATGGACAGGCATTTACGTTTGATGACACGAAGTCCATAGGAAAGACCAAGCCTACGTGCCTGCACCCCATTCAGTACAGAATCGTGCAGGATGGCAATACCAGGAAGATCTTTTTCTGTCTGGAGGTACTTTTCAGACTTTGATCCAGCATTTCGAACTTCAGTAATGACTTTTTTCTTTTTTTGAGAGGATGACGCCGACGGCATTACGTCATCGGAAGTATTCGCATCAGAAACCGCGTTCTTTTCCCTCACCGCAGGCAAATGGGTGGTTTTGGGCTTCTTTGCCCTGCTTCTGTCCTCTTTCATCGGCATTTCAGGCAAGTCTTTATTCAGTGGAAGGGTAACACTAGCTGATGTTTTAACAGCATCAGAGTACAGCATATTCTTCTGAACGGGCTGCACTATTTTTACCGCCCCTTTCCCTTCCGACACATGATCTTTTCTCAAATTCACAATAATATTGGACAGGTGAGCTATTGTTGTTTCCAATGCTTTGACTCGATCGCATAAAGTGTCAATGGTTGCACTTACGCACGACGGATTTTTACAAATCGAATCAGCGCCGGTGTTAGTGCCGGGTCGAGTAGGGAGCATGCCGTTATAAACTTCGTCCAGTTCTAACACTTCAGTAGAGGTCGAAGCATCCTTCTTCTCGTTCTTGCTTTGAAGCTTTGTCTTCTCCTTGTTCATTGAACATGTGTCTGCCGGAGTCTTAGCTGACATTCCTCTCATAGGCTGGAACCTAGTCTTGGTCATTTTCTTTCCATTAGAGAACATACTGTCCCAGAAGAAGATTAGCCAGTTGTTGACGTCGCCATATTGCGCAGGAATCTCCCTTTTGTTTTGTTTCCAACAATTTGTTTCTGATTTTCAAACATTCTGTTGAATACCAAGATCTGGTTGTATCAACAACAACGAGCTCTGAGAGAGAACAAACCAGCTGCCTGCAGAACAGGAAACCAAGAAACGACGTTGAGGCTGGATTGGACATATGCTGCGGAAACCTGCAAGCAACACAACCAGACAAGCCCTCACATGGAACCCCCAAGGAAAACGAAAAAGAGGTCGGCCAAGGAACACCTGGCGCAGGGACCTGGAAGCAGACATCAGGAACTTGGGGATGACTTGGAACCAGCTGGAGAAAAGAGCCCAGGACAGAGATGACTGGAGGTCCTTGGTTGGCGGCCTGCACCCCAGGAGGGGTAATAGGCGATGATGATGATGATGATGATGATGAAGATATGGCTGTACTGATATATCGCTACATTGGAGACAGAAATGATCTGGTTGATCATTGCAGACCACACCTGGGAATGAGCAACCTAAATCAAGAACTTTATAATGACCATCAAACTGTTTTGTAAACTATCTCCATCTTCAACCAGAATTTTGTACAAAAACACTTTTTTTTAGACAAGCAAAAGGTTACATATACTCCAGTGATGAATAGATCTATAGTACAAAATGTTGAATATACTCCAGTGATGAATAGATCTATAGTACAAAATGTTGAATATACTCCAGTGATGAATAGATCTATAGTACAAAATGTTGAATATACTCCAGTGATGAATAGATCTATAGTACAAAATTTTGAGGCTTTAAAGGGAGTAGGATAGGAAGGCAGAGGTTTAGGTGGATGGAGGAGAGAGGGGGAGAGGGAGTGATAATTAGGCAATAACTCAAACCATGCCACTAGGTAAAATGATAATATTATGCATTTTTTTCTTTTCGTTGTACAATACATGATACCCTTAAACGGGTGCGGTGGGTAAGCAAAAAACAACCAGGACATTTGGCGACATCTGACGATTACACTTATGAAAATTTTCACAGAAGAAACACACCCATTACACGAAGTCATCAGTGATCGAAGATCAGAGAAAAATGATAATTCAGAGTTCCACTTGCACTGCTTGAATTCATTCATGATTATCAGCAATCCGAGCGCACAATCATGACGGACAACACAACAATGGGGCTCTGACTTTTGTGGTGCATGCGTGCAAATAATTTACGTGTATGCCTGAATGTGTGGGTGAGTGTGTGTGTACGAGTATATGAGGGTGGATGTATAAAAGTAAATGTAAATGGGGATGAATGAGGGGCGACAGGCAAGAGGGCGCGCATGTATGCGTGCTGGTGTAAATGTGGCTGTGTGTGTGCATGCGCGTAGAGCACGTGTGTATATGTGTCTGTACGTTTAAAGTATGTTTACACGTGTCTGCGCACGCGCGCGCGCGCGGTGTGTGTGTGTTTTGTGTGTGTGTGTGCGTGCGTGCGTGTGTGCGTGCGTGCGTGTGTGTGTGTGCAACAAATCCTCTTTTAAATCTTTTTATTATAGATGGTATGATGTACAGCATATTTGTTTTACAGTCGATCCCCTTTCTAGTCCCCTTCTGGCACGCAGAATATTGTGACTGCTTATTTGGTTTACCACAGTAATCAATTTTAATTGAAATCCATGCTTCTTACTGGCAACGACCGCTCGTGCACACATGTGCGCCTCTGTGTGTATGTTTGTGCGTGCATGTGTGTGTGCGTGCGACCATGCGTGTGCTTACACGTGTGTGTGTGTGTGTGTGTGTGTGTGTGTGTGTGTGTGTGTGTGTGTTTATGGTAATGTGTATGATTTGTATTGATACGTAAACAGTGTAGCAGATTTTTCATTGGACTTGTTTTACTCCATGATGTGTTCTTTATAGTTTGTTTGTTTGACTTTTACAGTGTGTGGTGTTGATAGTGAGGCTGTGAGTTTCTATGTGGAATAATAAGACATTTTGGAAAGTGTAGTGAGAAAAATAGAATCCCCAAAGCAGGTAAAAAGAAAAGAAATATTTAAATCAGGCTACAGAAATACCTCTCCCTCCTCTCTCTCTCTCTCTCTCTCTCTCTGCCTACGTCTCTTCCTCTTTGCCTAACCTCCCCTCCTCTCATCTGCCACACACGCACACTACACCTGCATTCACACACCACTCACACACACTAACGCCTCCCCACCCATTCATCACCAGTCACTACACACACACAACACCACACACACACACACACACACACACACACACACACAACACACACACACACACAACACCACACCACACACACACACAACCACACCACACACACACACACACACACACACACACACACACACACACACACCACAACACACACACACACACACCACACACAACACACACACACAAACACACACACACACACACACACACACCACACAGCACCACGCAACCGCACGACAACGCAACACACGCACGCAACACGCCACACACACACACAACACACACACACAACACACACACACACACACCACACACACACGCAGCGAAGCTTACAGTCCCATCGCCTCACCCCACACCCCCCCCACCCACCCCACAGAGTCGTCATCTATCCAGGACGACATTTCTTCCAGTTCATCGCCTCCCCGACTGGTCCATTAATGAGCAGGTGGGCGCTGATGCGAGACGGCCATTTGCATTTTGCGCACGAGCAATTGAACTCTTGGAGTGGCCATACTGAGTGCGTTAACATAGATGTCGTTGTCTTTGCTTCACGTGTTAGTGGATTTGCTGGAGCTGTGGCACGAGCGTCATCGTCAATAATTGAGAGAGAGAGAGAGAGAGAGAGAGAAGAGGAAGCTGTGTGTGTGTCTGTGTGCTGTTCCGATGACGCCTTGGCATTTGATGAAGAGAATTCTCCCTCTCTCTCTCTTCTCTCTCTCTCTCTCTCTCTCTCTCTCTCTCTCTCTCCACCACCCCCTTCTCCCAAACGATTCCTTATCTGCCCCCCCCCCCCCCCCTACCCACCCCATTTTCGCCCACTTGCTCCTCACTTTTCGTCTGTGTCTGTTGATTTCAAACCATCCTTCACAACCTTTTCACATTCCCCTATAACCCCCTCCTCCCCCCCCCCCCCCGCCTCCCCCACCATTATCCTTCTGCCTCTTACCCATTCCCATAATCCTCTCTATTCGTCTGTGCCTGTCTAAATGAATCTGTTCTTTACAACTTTTTTTTTGCCCATCAGCTCTTTGCCCCGGCACAGCGGCTGTCTGAGTGACATTGGGTGTGAAGGGTGGTGATACTATCAGCGGTGAGGGGGCTGAAGTCCGTGACGTGATGGCCATGACACCTGCTGCCTGTCCTTGCGGGTCACGGCACGTGCTGCCAGGCCTCACTCACAACCTAAACAGACAACAGCAACAACAAACTACAGACAGTTGTCGCTCTATGTGGCTCTGGCCAATGAATGAAGTTGAGATGATGATGATGATGATGATGATGATGATGATAAACTGAAGTGGGTGACCATGATAACAATGGTGACGATGGTAAAACTTGACTGTAATAAGCATAGTGGTGATGATAATGATGAGGATGGAATGGACAACGGCGATAACAAATGTGGTGATAATCACACACACACACACACACACACACACACACACACACACACACACACACACACACACACACACGTGTGTACAACAGTGATAACAAAAATTACAACACACACACACACACACACACACACACACACACACACACACACACACATGCGCATGCACGCGTGCGTGCGCAGCTTATTTTGACGTCACGTGGCATTTCTGTTAAGAGAGAGGAGAAGAAAAAAGTAGACGTGCGATTGGATCTTGAAAAGTGAAAAATAATGACATAAATAAACAATGGAACAATGAATAAGACATGACATGAACATCAATAAACAGGAAATAAGCAAGAACAAAAACTCGGTCCAGTGAAATCACGTGCGCTCTTGCGCAGCTTCTCTCTTTTTCATACAAGATAGCATCTTTGTTGAGAAAGAGGAGGAAAAATATAAACAAAGGAATGAATTTTTAAAATGTGAAAAATGATTACATATGCAATGGAAAGAACGATAAATAACGAATGACATGAATATCAAATAAACAAGAAATAAGCAAGAGCAACAACTCGATCCAGGGAACTCAGACAAGGGCAGACAACGCCAGGTCAAAGCTGCCCCGCGCTGTCCATCTGAGTGCCCGGCGTACAGTCAGATGACAAAAATTCCAGGAATTAATTCAGAACGTTCCTGATTTAAGATTCGGTCTCACAATTTAAAAAGATCTAAAGGGATATACAGAAAGGGGAAAAACGAGCGCAGTATCATATGATGATCTTCACTCTCTCGTGGTAGGTTTCTCATCTTCTTGTTCTTCTCAACCCCTTCCCCCTCCCTTCCTGTCTGTCGCTGTTTTTGTTGTCTTTTTTTCCCCTTCCTTATTGCTTTTTTTCTCTTCTGCCCTCTGGTTCAATTAATCCTCGTCTTCTTTTTCTTCTTCTTCTGTTTTTTTCCTTTCTTTCTTCTCCTGTTCTTCCATCTTCTTGCTCTTTTTCTTGTCTTCTTCTCCCTCTTCCTTGTTCATTTCCTTCTACTTCTTTGGCTGTTCGCTCTTCCTGTCTTCTCTCCTCCTACTCCTTCTTTTACCCATCCTGTTCCTCTCCGCTCCTTCCTGTTCACGTTCTTCTCCTTATATATGCACAGTGATCATTAGATTTTCTTTTTTCCTCTTTCTTGTTCCTCTCTTTCCCTCATCCTTTTTCTCACATTTCTTCTATTGCTGCTCCTCCTCCTTTTTCTCTTCTTCCTCCTCCTCCACCTCCTCTTCCTCCTCCTCCTCTTCCTCCTCCTCCTCCTCCTCCTCGTTCTTCTTCTTCTTCTTCTTCTTCTTCTTCTTCTTCTTTTGCTGCTGCTCTCTGCTGCTGCTCTTCTTCTTCTTCTTCTTCTTCTTCTTCTTCTTCTTCTTCTTCTTCTTCTTCTTCTTCTTCTTTTCTTGCTGCTGCTGCTGCTGCTGCTGCTGCTGCTGCTGCTGCTTCTTCTTCTTCTTCTTCTTCTTCTTCTTCTTCTTCTTCTTCTTCTTCTTCTTCTTCTGCTGCTGCTGCTGCTGCTGCTGCTGCTGCTGCTGCTTCCTGTTTCTTCTTCTCTTCTTCTTCTTCTTCTTCTTCTTCTTCTTTTCTTCTTCTTCTGCTGCTGCTGCTGCTGCTGCTCTTCTTCTTCTTCTTCTTCTTCTTCTTCTTCTTCTTCTTCTTCTTCTTCTTCTTCTTCTTCTGCTGCTGCTGCTGCTGCTGCTGCTGCTGCTGCTGCTTCTTCTTCTTCTTCTTCTTCTTCTTCTTTTCTTCTTCTTCTTCTTCTTCTTCTTCTTCTTCTTCTTTTTCTTCTTCTTCTTCTGCTGCTGCTGCTGCTTCTTCTTCTTCTTCTTCTTCTTCTTCTTCTTCTTCTTCTTCTTCTTCTTCTTCTTCTTTTTCTTCTTCGTCCTCTTCTTCTTCTTCTTCGTCTTCTTCTTCTGTCATCATTCTTTTCAAACTTTTATCATCATTCATCTTATGAACGAAATGATGCCTTTGCAACACCACCGAGATTCCCCGGCTGTTTTTCAATGATATATGGAGTGCCTTTTCATGAATGTGTCTCGCTTCAGTGTTTTCTTCCTTTGCTTCGCCTCTTGTTTCTTTGATTTTTTTTCCTGATTCTCCTTTTTTTCTTTCTCATCTTCATGTGTTCAGCAGATAATGATTGATTTTGTTTGCCACTCCTAGTCTTAGTCCGAGCCTAATTCATTATGTAGGCATGTCACACGGAGCCATACAGTCCTTCGAATGAGACTATAAACCGAGGTTCCGTGTGTGAACGCACGCATAATATCTTGCACACACGTAAAATCCCATCACCAACTTTCGGAAGAGTAGGCCAGTTTGGCCGTTGGTATGGATGACACGTTACACATAGCATGCACCCTGCGTGAGAAATGGAAAGAATGAAGGAAGTAAAGAAATTGAGTGAACGATATTGACTGGATGACACGGGAAACGACTGAATGAAGCGCCAGCTGGCAGCTCTTCAGTCGGCACTACCCAGGTAGGCAGCCCGTTGTGTAAGCGAGTGTTGATTGTAAAGCGCTTAGAGCTTGGTCTCTAGCCGAGAATAGGCGCTATATAAGTATTCATTATTATTATTTATTATTATTAGAAGCATAGTTATGTCCACTCGCTAAAAACAGTCATTGCAGCAATACAATCAATGTTTGGTTTATAGAATATAAACAAGACTTCTGCCGTGAAAAAAATACGTTTCCCAACCTCGAGATACATACATTTATCCACTGATCACATGTTGTCATCGCAGCCACATACTACGTGCTGGTTAAGGTAGGAGAGAAAAAGTTAGAGAACAGAGAGTTGTTAAAGAATGTCATATGGAAAGTATTGGTGATGAATTTCGTATTATTCTAGAATGCCCTAAATTGTGGTACATCAAAATACGCTGAAACCCAGAAAATTTCAATCTCCAATGTCAGTGTTTAATTCATGCAATTTATTTCAGGCTAGAAGAAAAATACAGCTAAGGATAAGCAAATTTATCAAACTTTGGAAGGCGCATTAACTATGTTTTATTTCATGATGTTTGGATTGTTTCATTTTGAACGCGTTACTGTTAGTAGTATAGTGGTGCAGATGTTGATATCGAGAAAAAATTTACCTTCCGTTAGTCTACTTTGTGATATATGTTCAACATGACGTTGTTCGTTATGAAAAGTCCACTTTACTTCTGATGTATCTTCCATACTGCAAAAGGGGCAAAAGGGTTAAACTTTTAAAATCTTGAATCAGGCTTGTGCAGAATTACCAGGGAACTCAGCCTCATTGCACAGAGATGGGAGAGGTAACGATGTGTCTCCAGCATCATGGCAGGTCGGCCCATATCAGTAATCGACCCTGTCATTGGACACCGCCACTGCATTCTGCTGTGCAGTTCCTCGTAGCACGTGCAAAGGGGAGACCATGCAATGGGGGTGTTTTAAAGGGTCGTGAAAGTGTTAAAACTGCCATCAATCATCGTGTCGTGTCAACTGGTCTAAGCAGGTAAAGTTAAACGGACCAAATCTTTGGGTTGACTTCGATTCGGCGGGTGAGAACTTTACTGCCGAGAGTGTCTGCCCTGTCAGTGGATGTTCTTTGTGGACGGCCTGAATGGAGGAAAGAGCTGAACGCAAGTAAAGAACAGCTTTCTTTAAGAGCCTGTAGCTCTCTGTACACGCGCGTTTGTCTCGTTAGCATCCAAGATTAAGCTGACAATTGTGAAAAGCTGAGTGAGAATTTGACTGCTACAGACTCCTGTCTCTCGTCGCTCTTTGTTTCTTTGGGGGGGGGGGGGGGTGGGAGGGGGGAGGACAAGAGCCTTTTTTTTTAGCACAAATAACTGGTCCGCCTTTTGGAAGTTCTGTGGCATTAACTTCCTCCTTTTTATTACTTTCCTTGACTTTTTTTCTATGTGCTGTTTATTGTTCTGCTGCCCATGTGGACCTTCTCCTGTCTTTGATCTAGAAACTGTTACCTTTTTTCTAATTACATATTACGACATGCTGGCTTTTTGTCCTTCTCTGGCAACTATGCAGTCAACTTGTGTGCACTGTCTATTCTGCAGTGCTCTTTTTCTCATTACACTGTTTATGTTTCTACTTTTAATGAGATTTAAATGTTTTTATTTACCTTATTCCCTCTTGAAATGAAAAATCAAGGAGAGTGTCTTGGGCTGTCGTTGTTGTTGTTGTTGTCGTTGTCGTACCCTGGCTAAAAGACTCCAGGGATAATCCAAACAGCCAAAGTACTTGAACACTATGGTACAAATGCATCAGCTGGGGATGAGAACATTACGTGTGTGACCGTTTCTGATTACCCTGCCACGTGGGCAGCCACACTCCGACTTTGGGGGATTTTGGAGACTTATAATGTTATGCTAGGAGCTTGTCACAACTGAAGACAATCCCCGCATAACTATGCAGAGCGTAACAACATTTTGATGTAGCCTTGGTGTTGTAGCCTGTGTTAATTGGCCTGACACAGCCTTAAGCCAAAGCGGGTCTTGCGCTGTCAACACCTAATAGCTATATTTGCTGAAAGGGTATCAAGAGTGTGGCTATCATGTCAAGATTTGCTTGTCTGGGTGTAAGGGAGTGTTTTGACAGCCCTCAGAAGGCTCTGTGTGGTCCGCTGGAGTACAGTAATGAAAGAAGAATAACTTAAATGATAGATACAAATATGCTTATCTATGTATAGTTGAAGAAAAAAGAGGACGACGAGAGGATCAAGATGGCAGTCCAGAAAAGTCAACAGAGGGAAGGACTGATAACAGTAGTAGTGAAAACCAATCGCGAAACCCAACGCATACAAACATACAGAAAAAAAGAACAAATATACTACTCGTTGTTTTATGGCTTTCGTTAATACCCTGAACATCTTCTACGTAAACAAGCTGTCTGGCATCTTTACGATGTAGAGATCAGAAAAGAATCTTTTTATAGGGACTGATTCATTCGGTTCCCTGTCACTAAATGCACCTTCAAGCAAGCATATTGCGCACAGTGTTAATGGCCCCATACATCGTGAACGTTCTCACCTTGTTCCGCATCCTCTGTAATAAACCGCTATGTATTGTGACGGTCTTAATTCAGAACTTTTTTTTGCATTGTATCTTTGTTGTACCACTGCAGTGGCATTGCTCTCTCGCAGTTTATTCCAGTCCCCCGTCCACAGCCTGGCCTGTCCCGTTATTGCGGCACTGGCGATACACAGGGAGTAGTAAATGTTAAGTTGTCATGAGGCAACCTCCCACAGAAGACACTGCACTACTGCTGAGTCACTTCAGTGGTGTTCAGAGGTGCCTGTTCGGATCCAACATACCCCAGGATACCACATACTAAACCCTTTACCGACGACAATATTTGTTTAGTCGTGGAGCCAGCGTGCGTGAGCCCTTCCTCCGGAGGCTGCCACCACGTCCGTCCAGAAACAGTCCCCATGAATTTGCCCTGACACCAGTGACCCCGACTGGACCAAACCAAGAGCATACATATGTAGAGGTAATCAAAACTGAGGTCACCATGAGAGCAGGTCATGGGAGCCATTGAATTTGAAAAGTTGCTTTTTTAGGTCGATGGATGAGGATAAAGATGTTAGAGATGATACTGAGAATTTCCATTCCTGTCTGAGACTGCATGACGGGACCAGACTCTGCACTTATTTTCATAATATACCTCAGCGTCAACCTGGTCCGAGAGATACACAAAACTGCAGTGTTGGTAAGGAAATTTGAGCAACACTCTCAGTGATCATCCATCAACTGGATGAAACTCGACTATATGGTTCCAGCCTTCCCAACTGCACCTGTGGTAAACTCAACTCTGTGTAGAACCAGTCGGAGTAGAAACATCCCATGAGTGAATGGTTCTGGTAGGAATTCAACCCACGTCCTCCCAGCCGTAAATCCATAACGTTAACCACTTCACCATGGCGGCTGGTCACATTCTGACTGTCTTGTATGTAACGTATTGGATAAGGTCTCAGAGGGGTACAGGATGGAGGGAGGGAGTGGGAGAGGGTCATTAAAGCCAACAGACCTGCTTCGCAC
>CM065729.1:10017677-10020177 GCA_033310375.1 Conus canariensis
CGGTGTTTGCTCTCATTACTTACTTTGCTGATGTCGGCTTTCTCATTTTATCACGAGGTAAAACATCAGCCATTCTATACGATTTCGTTGTGCTCGTGTGAAGATGGGCACCTAAAGCCAGTTTGATGGCTTTGCTATTTAAACTTTGTAACTTGTTTAGGAACGTCTTTGGAGCAGAACAGAATGCCTCCTGACCACACATTAATCTAGATCTAACAAGTGAAATCGCAAGATGGACAAGAGTTTTCGGGTCCCCTCCCCCTCCCACTCTTCAGCTTTATACCTTCCTGTTCTTCTGTTTGTGCATCTCAATCTATCCTTCACTGCAATATACCCAATCTATCCTTCACTACAACATACCCAATCTATCCCTCACTACAGTATACCCAATCTATCCCTCACTGCAATATACCCAATCTAGCCTTCACTACAACATACCCAATCTATCCCTCACTACAGTATACCCAATCTATCCCTCACTGCAATATACCCAATCTAGCCTTCACTACAACATACCCAATCTATCCCTCACTACAGTATACCCAATCTATCCCTCACTGCAATATACCCAATCTATCCCTCACTACAGTATACCCAATCTATCCCTCACTGCAATATACCCAATCTATCCTTCACTACAACATACCCAATCTATCCCTCACTACAGTATACCCAATCTATCCCTCACTGCAATATACCCAATCTATCCTTCACTACAACATACCCAATCTATCCTTCACTATAATATACACTCTTCCCCTCGTCCCTTCACATCTCCCCTTCTCTCTCTCTCTCTCTGTCTCTCTCTCTTTCTCTCTCTCTGTCTCTGTCTCTCTCTGTCTCTCTGTCTCTCTCTCTCTCTCTCTCTCTCTCTCTCCTCTCTCTCTCTCATTGTCGTTCATTCCAGCTTCGTGTCTGTCCCTCACTAACCGGTCTTCACCACTTCGTTTCCTCCCCCCCCCTCCCCCAACCACCACCCCCGCCACCCCACTCCACTCCACACCTTCCTCACCACCACAGCGGCTTCCTGAGTGACATTGGGTGTGATAAAGGATGGCGATACTATCAGCGGTGAGGGGGCTGAAGTCCATGACGTCATGGCCATGACACCTGCCACCACCTCTCCCCTTGCGGGGTCACGGCACGTGCTGTCAAGCCTCACTCACACACACACAAAAGAAAATAATGATGAAAAAACCAAAACTGCCAACATTAGTCGTTGTATGGAGCTCTCAACACACTAGATGCCTGTGAACATTGATGCAGTAGAAAAAAAAGAAAATGAGACGGTATTGGTAATGGCAATGGTACTACAGGTGACGATGAAGATGATGATGATGAAAATGGTGATTGATAGCAAAACCAGTGACAGGGATAACCATGATAGAAGTGACGAGAGGATGAATAGACGACAGCGATAACGAAGGTTGTTGTGATGTTGACCAATGACACACACACACACACACACACCACACACACCACACACACACACACACACACTCACACACATACATGTGCACGCACGTGCTCCACACACACAAAAGCATTGTCATATTAAAAAACACACACACACACACACACACACACACAACACACACACATGTACACATGCACGCACGCATGCACAAACAGACACACACACACACACACACACACACACACACACACACACACACACACACACGCACGCACACACACGCATGTGCACTCACGTGCTCCACACACACTCAAGCATTGTCATACAAAGGCGTTCATAAAGCTATGCACCCACCATAACTTAGTTTCTTGTCTTGTCACGTAAGATAACATCTTCGGAAGGGGAGGAAGCAAAACTAACAAATAAATGAAGAAAAGGTAACAAAAAAAAAAAAAACGATAACACAAGTAAATGATGGAAATGACTGAGAAGAAAAAAAAATCAGTGAGAAAATGACATGGACATGAATGAACAGGAGACATGCAAAACAAAATCCTGGATTTAGTGAAATGAGGCAAGGGCAGACAACGCCAGGTCAAAGGTGCAGAGCGCTGTCCATCTATCGTGTCTGGCATAATGCCAGATGGCAAAAAATAGTAGGAAACAATCGAGAACCTTCCTGAGTTAGGAACCAGTTTCAGAACTAAAGAAAAACGAGTTCCATGTCAAATGATGACCTTTGCCCTCCTTGGCGTGCTCGTTATCTTTTTGTTCTTGTTAACTTCTCTCCTACTCCTTTCCTGTTGTGTCAGGTTTTGTTGTCCTTTTTTTTATTCCTTCTTCTTCCGTCCTCCTTCTTGCTTCTTCCCCGTCTTTTCCTCTTCTTTTTTTTCTTCTTCTACCAGAGGTTATTCTCCTTTACTTCCTTCTCCCCCTGTTTTTCCTTCTCCTCCTTCCGTGTTTCCGTTGTCTTCCTACTCCTTCTTGCTGTCCTTTTCCTTCTACCTATTTTGTTGTTTGGTCTTCTTCCTTTGCCTCTTCCTTCTCCTTCTAAGCATTGTATTCCACATCTGTTCCGATTTT
>CM065729.1:10035177-10060177 GCA_033310375.1 Conus canariensis
GTGGAAATATTTGAAGCACGTGGAAATGATCACAGAAATGTGAACAAACAGGAATGTGTGAGCACTTTCGTGTGCCTTCTCTGTTGTGCTGAAAGGACGTCAGTGGTGTAAGAAAAAAAAGTGAATGCAAGCAAGCAAAGAGAGAGAGAGAGAGAGAGAGAGAGAGAGAGAGAGAGAGAGAGAGAGAGAAACCAGTTTTAAATGGAGTGAGCTGCTTCTTCTTCTTCTCTCTTCCAGTACACAAAAGAAAGTAAGACAGTCGGTAGGTTTAAAAGAGTTCAAGCTGCTTCTCTCTCTCTCTCTCTCTCTCTCTCTCTCTCTCTCTCTCTCTCTCTCTCTCTCTCTTCTCTCTCTCTCTCTCTCTCCTCTCTCGGGTGCTGTCTCTCTCCCCTTCCCATCTCCCCCCCCCCCTCCCTTCTCTCCTTATGTTCTACATCTGTGTTGTCTCCCTAATTTGTGTCCTGTCCCATCTTTACAACTGCCAATTTCTTCCTTTGCCAGGATGAAAAAAAAAAAAAAAAACATGTTGCCTCATTATGTCGTCCCATGGTTTCCTTGGAAGCGAGAATCAGAAGAAGGAATCAGGATAGTATTGAAGTTGTTGAAGCTCGCCAAAACCAAATACAATCAATCAGAATCAGGAGAAAATGACGAGTTTGTGCACGAAGCTGGTCCATACAAATTGGTGAGACTATGTACTCAGGCGCTCAAATGAACAAATTCGACCTGAGATGTTTTCCGTATATCTGCACACACTAACCGTTCACGGATTAACTCACGCTGCGACATTGTCAGCTTCCATGTGTGTGTGTGTGTGTGTGTATGTGTGTGTGTGTGTGTGGGGTGTGTGTGTGTGTGTGTGTGTGTGTGTGTGGTGTGTGTGTGTGTGGTGCATTTACTTATTCCTCGGCTTGTTGTCATATTTATTTATGTATTTATTTCTTCTATTCATTTTTATCTAGTTTTCTTTTTCATATGTTAACTACGACTCCGGCAATATTTTGTGGTAATTACACCCGTAATGTTAGTGTTTATAGGACGAAGTTTTAATACCAAGGTGTGTGTTTGTATGTGTGCGAGCGTGTGTGTGTGTGCGTGCGTGCGTGCGTGTGTGTGTGTGTGTGTGTGTGTGTGTGTGTGTGTGTGTGTGTGTGTGTGTCTGTGTCTGTGTGTGTGTATGTGTCTGTCTGTCTGTGTATATGTCTGTCCGTCTGCATATAAGAATATATGTCTCGCTGATTTCACAATTTCTGCAACTGTGCAGCTGAGAACTGAACCAAGCATTCACAAATCTGCGAACGACATTTTGGGCTGGTACATCACTCCCCCCCCCCCCCCCCCCCCTTTCAAAATCGCCATTACCAGTGGGAACCGGACACGTAAATCTTCCAGCCAAGAAACCAGCAAAGTAAGAAACAGGAACATAAATCATAAGAAAATAAACAAAGGAAAAAAAACACAAACGAACAAACAAATCAACAAAGTAAATTGGGAAACAAATAAATGAATCCAACGGCGTGATATTCGAGATTCGTGCGCGTTTCCCGTGGGAAGCCTTTGTTTGACCTGAGAACGGAAGACAATTTCCCCGTGGCCCAGTTGTTGGTGTTTCAATCATAGGCTGACAGCAGTTTGCGGTCTGTTGCGTTTTTCTATATCCGGGGAGTATTGTATGCTGCCGGTGATGGATTGGAGTTTTTAAGCTGGAAACGGTTTGTTCGTTTGTGACTTTTTGTCCTTGTGCCTATTTTGCTGTTGGTTGTTTGGCTGTACGTTTGTTTCTTTGTTTCGTTTTGCTCCTTTCTTAAAGTTAAAAAAAAAGAATCAGCTACGACCGGCGAGTCACCGGCATACAAGTAACGTGTCACAGCATTGCAGATGTTCGGCATACAGTGACCCACCAATGCCGAGCTCCGAGTCTTGAGAATCTTTAATCTGTACACACTTCCTCCTGCCAAGAAAGATAAAGGCATAATTGTTTACAACAGGATGAAACCGTTAACGTCCTATCAGCTAATAAACAATAGTGATGGCTATAACAATAGACAAATAATAATATCGTACCAGATATCTGACATCATTGATGGTTACAATAGGGGGAAAACCCATCAAGATCGTATAAGGTACTATGGATGGACACAAGAAGTCGAAGTCATTTATGTATTGAGTGTTGTAGATAGTTACAACAATAAACACGGATGGACACAAAAGTCGAAGTCATTTATTGTTTGTAGCGTTGTAGATGGTTACAACAATAGGCACTCTACAAACACACATCGTGTATAGTATAAAAAATGTTTATTCTAAAAAAAAATCACGAAAAAGGCGTCATCGATGATTAAAGCAACAAGCACAACTGAACAGACACTATCGATATCACATGAAGTCAGTAAAGTTTTTTTTCAAAAACACCAGTTCCAATTACATAGAGACTAAAGCACAAAATCAAAATTACTCAAACATTACAGTGGGGAATTAAAAATCCCTGTTAACGCAAATTGCAAAAACAATTGTGTTTTTTTTTTCTTTTAAAACAGTAGCAAAGCAAAATGTTCTGTATTTGGAAGAAAACAGACCGTTAGGGACGCTGATAGAAGCGAACACAGCGCTGTGGACGTTGGTGAAAAGACAGCCAACCAACAGAGGCACTGACGGAAGGGAATAAACATTGCGGACTTTGGGGGAAGGTAACAGACTACTGAGAAAGTTTACTGCAGAAAATGGACCATTCGGGGCGTTAATGGCAAGAAACAAGTTGCCAGGGATAAAAAGATAAAGAAAAACGTCTTGGAGTTGAAGGAGGAGGAGGAGGAGAAAAAAGCCTTTGGGGACATTGATGGGAAAAAAAGACATTCATGAGGAAAATAACATGCGAAACGTTGAGGAAAGAAAATATCACTAGGGACGTCAAACCTTTGAGGGCGTTGATAGAAGAAAACAAGCCATTTGAGTCATACATCATGGGGGCGAAACACTGGGGACCTTAAAGAGACAAACCTTTGGGATGTTGAGAAAAAAAAAAACATCAAGGAGGCTGATGGAAGAAAATAATATCTGGGGATGCTTCTGGAAGAAAACAAACCACTGCGGACATTGATGTAAGAAATCAAACCACTGGGTACTTTGAGGGAAAAAACCCCAAACCACTGGGTACATTGATGTAAGAAACCAAACCACTGGGTACTTTGATGGGAAAAAACCCACAGGGTACATTGATGTAAGAAACCAAACCACTGGGTACTTTGATGGAAAAAAAAGAAACCACTGGGGTACATTATTGGAAGAAAACTAACTACTGGGTACATTGATGGAAGAAAACAAACCACTGGGGACGATGTAAGAAAACAAACCACTGGGAACGTTGATGGACGAAAACAAACCACTGGGGACGATGTAAGAAAACAAACCACTGGGAACGTTGATGGAAGAAAACAAACCACTGGGGACGTTGATAGAAGAAAACAAACCACTGGGAATGTTCATAGAAGAAAACAAACAACTGGAAACGTTATGAAAAAAACGAAGTACCTCGGACTTCGATGGAAGAAAACAAAGTACTGGGGACGTTGTTGGAAGAAAACAAAGTACTAGGGGACGTTGTTGGAAGAAAACAAAGTACTGGGGACGTTGTTGGAAGAAAACAAAGTACTGGGGACGTTGTTGGAAGAAAACAAAGTACTGGGGACGTTGTTGGAAGAAAACAAAGTACAGGGGACGTTGATTGGAGAAACCAAACAATTCGGATTGTACAGAGACTAAATAAGTCTTTGGGAACGTTCATGGGAAAAAACCAAAGCATTGGTTATGTTGATGAAAGATAACAAAGACTTAGGAACGTTGAGGGAAGAAAACAAATCGATGGGGATGTTTTGAGAAGAGACCACAAACCATTGGGGATGATGAGAGCAGAAAACACAAACCATTGGGACGTTGAGGGAAGACAATACAAACCATTGGGCACTTTGAGAGAAGAAAACAAGCCATTGGAAACGTTAAGAAGAAAAAGCCATGAAACTGAGAGAAAAAAAGCCATTGGAAACGTTGAGAGAAGAAAAAAGCCATTGGAAACGTTGAGAGAAGAAGGCAAACCATTGGGGACTCTGAGAGAAGAAACCACAAACCATTGGAAACGTTGAGAGAAAAAAAAACAATTGTAAACGTTGAGAGAAGAAACAAACCATTGGGGGCACTGAGAGAAGAAAACAAACCGTAGGGGACACTGAGAGAAGAAAACAAACCATAGGGGACACTGAGAGAAGAAAACAAACCATAGGGGACACTGAGAGAAGAACACAAACCGTAGGGGACACTGAGAGAAGAAAACAAACCATAGGGGACACTGAGAGAAGAACACAAACCATAGGGGACACTGAGAGAAGAAAACAAACCATAGGGGACACTGAGAGAAGAACACAAACCGTAGGGGACACTGAGAGAAGAAAACAAACCATTAGGGACACTGAGAGAAGAAAACAAACCATAGGGGACACTGAGAGAAGAAAACAAACCGTAGGGGACACTGAGAGAAGAAAACAAACCATAGGGGACACTGAGAGAAGAAAACAAACCGTAGGGGACACTGAGAGAAGAAAACAAACCATTAGGGACACTGAGAGAAGAAAACAAACCATTGGAAACGTTGAGAGAAGAACACAAACCGTAGGGGACACTGAGAGAAGAAAACAAACCATTGGAAACGTTGAGAGAAGAACACAAACCGTAGGGGACACTGAGAGAAGAACACAAACCATTGGAAACGTTGAGAGAAGAACACAAACCGTAGGGGACACTGAGAGAAGAAAACAAACCATTAGGGACACTGAGAGAAGAAAACAAACCATTGGGAAACGTTGAGAGAAGAAAACAAACCATTGTAACACTGAGAAGAAGAAAACAAACCATTGGTAAACGTTGGAGAAGAAAACAAACCATTGGAAAATTGAGAGAAGAAAACAAACCATTGGGGACACTGAGAGAAGAAAAAAACATTGGAACGTTGAGAGAAAAAACAAACCGTTGGAACACTGAGAGAAGAAAACAAACCATTGGAACGTTGAGAGAAGAAAACAAACATTGGAAACGTTGAGAGAAGAAAACAAACATTGGAAACTTGAGAGAAAAAACAAACCATTGAAACGTGAGAGAAAAAACAAATCATTGGAAACTGAGAGACAAAACAAACCATTGGAACGTTGAGAGACGAAAACAAACCATTGGAAACGTTGAGACGAAAACAAACCATTGAAACGTTGAGAGACGAAAACAAACCATTGAAACGTTGAGAGAAGAAAACAAACCATTGAAACGTTGAGAGACGAAAACAAACCATAGAAACGTTGAAAAACGAAAACAAACCATTGAAACGTTGAGAGACGAAAACAAACGACGCTGAGAGAAGGAAACAAACCATTGAAACGTTGAGAGACGAAAACAAACCATTGAAACGTTGAGAGACGAAAACAGACCATTGGAAACGTTGAGAGAGAAACATAATCCATTGAAAACGTTGAGAGAAGAAACAAACCATTGAAACGTTGAGAGACGAAAACAAACCATAGAAACGTTGAAAAACGAAAACAAACCATTGAAACGTTGAGAGACGAAAACAAACGATGTTGAGAGAAGGAAACAAACCATTGAAACGTTGAGAGAAGAAAACAAACCATTGAAACGTTGAGAGACGAAAACAAACCATAGAAACGTTGAAAAACGAAAACAAACCATTGAAACGTTGAGAGACGAAAACAAACGATGTTGAGAGAAGGAAACAAACCATTGAAACGTTGAGAGACGAAAACAAACCATTGAAACGTTGAGAGACGAAAACAGACCATTGGAAACGTTGAGAGAAGAACATAATCCATTGAAAACGTTGAGAGAAGAAGACAAACCATTGAAACGTTGAGAGACGAAAACAAACCATAGAAACGTTGAAAAACGAAAACAAACCATTGAAACTGTTGAAGAGACAAACAAACGATGTTGAGAGAAGGAAACAAACCATTGAAACGTTGAGAGAAGAAAACAAACCATTGAAACGTTGAGAGACGAAAACAAACCATAGAAACGTTGAAAAACGAAAACAAACCATTGAAACGTTGAGAGACGAAAACAAACGATGTTGAGAGAAGGAAACAAACCATTGAAAACGTTGAGAGACGAAAACAAACCATTGAAACGTTGAGAGACGAAAACAGACCATTGGAAACGTTGAGAGAAGAACATAATCCATTGAAAACGTTGAGAGAAGAAACAAACCATTGAAACGTTGAGAGACGAAAACAAACCATAGAAACGTTGAAAAACGAAAACAAACCATTGAAACGTTGAGAGACGAAAACAAACGATGTTGAGAGAAGGAAACAAACCATTGAAACGTTGAGAGAAGAAAACAAACCATTGAAACGTTGAGAGACGAAAACAAACCATAGAAACGTTGAAAAACGAAAACAAACCATTGAAACGTTGAGAGACGAAAACAAACGATGTTGAGAGAAGGAAACAAACCATTGAAACGTTGAGAGACGAAAACAAACCATTGAAACGTTGAGAGACGAAAACAGACCATTGGAAACGTTGAGAGAAGAACATAATCCATTGAAAACGTTGAGAGAAGAAGACAAACCATTGAAACGTTGAGAGACGAAAACAAACCATAGAAACGTTGAAAAACGAAAACAAACCATTGAAACGTTGAGAGACGAAAACAAACGATGTTGAGAGAAGGAAACAAACCATTGAAACGTTGAGAGAAGAAAACAAACCATTGAAACGTTGAGAGACGAAAACAAACCATAGAAACGTTGAAAAACGAAAACAAACCATTGAAACGTTGAGAGACGAAAACAAACGATGTTGAGAGAAGGAAACAAACCATTGAAACGTTGAGAGACGAAAACAAACCATTGAAACGTTGAGAGACGAAAACAGACCATTGGAAACGTTGAGAGAAGAACATAATCCATTGAAAACGTTGAGAGAAGAACACAAACCATTGAAACGTTGAGAGACGAAAACAAACCATAGAAACGTTGAAAAACGAAAACAAACCATTGAAACGTTGAGAGACGAAAACAAACGAAGTTGAGAGAAGGAAACAAACCATTGAAACGTTGAGAGAAGAAACAAACCATTGAAACGTTGAGAGACGAAAACAAACCATAGAAACGTTGAAAAACGAAAACAAACCATTGAAACGTTGAGAGACGAAAACAAACGATGTTGAGAGAAGGAAACAAACCATTGAAACGTTGAGAGACGAAAACAAACCATTGAAACGTTGAGAGACGAAAACAGACCATTGGAAACGTTGAGAGAAGAACATAATCCATTGAAAACGTTGAGAGAAGAAGACAAACCATTGAAACGTTGAGAGACGAAAACAAACATGAATACGTTGAAAAGGAAAACAAACCATTGAAACGTTGAGAGAGAAAACAACCATTGAAACGTTGAGAGAAGAAACAAACCATTGGAAACGTTGAAGAAGAAAAAACCATGGAAACGTTGAGAGACGAAAACAAACGATGGGAATGAAGACGAAAACAAACCATTGGAAACGTTGAGAGACGAAAACAAACCATTGAACTGAGAGACGAAAACAAACCATTGGAAACGTTGAGAGAAGACAACAAATCCAATTGACAACGTGGAAAGAAACCAAACCATTGAACGATTGAAGAAGAAAACAACCAAAAAACTTTGAAGAAGAAAAACAAACCATGATAATAATAAACAAACAATTAGGAAACCTTGTAGGATGAAATAATAACCCATAACTCAACGAATGAATTTAAACCAAGAAACGTGCAGAGAAAAACAACACAGGGCACACAGAGACAAACAAAACACCCCTTGGAAACGTTGATGAGGAGGAAAATAACCATTGTGGAACATGAGAGGATATACAGGGGCAATTGGAAACGTTTGAAGCAAGACAAAGAAACAATGGTTGAATGGGATGGGAGAATGTATTGAAGACCAGGGGGAGATTCGACCATGTTAACAGCAAACAACTGCATTAGGATAGAAAACCAGACTCCCCTTGACTATCTTCTCATCACCAACCCAAGTTATGCTCTATCCCTTGCTTTCAGTGATATTAATACAGGCCCATAACTCTCAAACGATCTGCTTACGACACTCGAATCGCCCTCAGCTGAAATGACAACACAACCTACAGAATCAAACAAGATGACCTCCTTGGAGACTTTGTTTTATGAAGTGGCATTTGATGCTACACTTGATGTTCAAAGCAGGAGGTTTATGAGGTCGGGCGAATTCATCTTTCATTAACATAACAAAGATAATCAATTTACGGCGCTTGATTGGGGATTGGTGAGGATTGTATCTGAACGAAGAAAGATGGGGAAAGTACTTCGTTGTCCATTGGGTCAGTAAGCCTTACAATCGATCAATCAAACTTTAACGCAATCTATCCTCTCTCTCTCTCTCTCTCTCTCTCTCTCTCTCTCTCTCTCTCTCTCTCTCTCTCTCTCTCTCTTGCTCTTCCTGTCATCGCATGTCTGTGCTTCTCTCTCTCTCTCTCTCTTCTGTTCTCTCTTTGTCTCTCTTCTGTCCTCTCCGTCTTCTCTCTCTTCTCTCTCTCCTCTCTCCTCTCTCTCTCTCTCTCTCTCTCTCTCTCTCTCTCTCATCACAATGTGCTTTCATATTTTTTTGTTTTCTTACAACAGCGTCGGATTTTTCCCCTAACTTTGATCGTTCAATATGTTGTTTTTTTCAGCTACCCCTTCATGAGGGGCCTTTGCCGGATATTACAAACATGTATTTCCATTGTCACGGTCTCTTTCTTGAACGTTTGGTGTTAGGTCTTGTTCTGAACGAACAGGAACAGATGGAAAGGTATCTCTGACTTATCTATTATCCTTGGATAAAGATTTACATCAATCAATCAAACTGTCAAATCAAATAATCGCTCTCTCTCTCTCTCTCTCTCTCTCTCCTCTCCTCTCTCTCTCTCTCTCTTCTCTCTGTGTCTGTCTGCCTGTCTGTCTGTCTGTTTCTCCTCTCTCTCTCTCTCTTTCTCTCTGTTTCTGTCTGTCCGTCAATCCGTCTGTCTGTCTGTCGTCTGTCTTCTCTCTCTCTTCTCTTCTCTCTCTTCTCCCTTCTCTCTCTCCACCAATGTTTTCGCATTCTGTGAAGTACCCGTTTGGCTAAAATGAACACCAACGCTGAAATACATCATCGCAGAAGCGAACAAAATGCGTATATGAGATACCAGAATTCAGAAAAAAACTGTGTCTCATGTTAACATGAAATTATACGAATGTAGTTTTGGTTACCTATGGATAAATAACTCGTCGGACACATAAATACTTGTCCTTGTGCATGTACAATGGCGACGTTGGAATTTTTTTAATGTCTTAAAGACTAATGGCTTTATTTTCATAGAGCATTCAATGATATGCATTCTCTTCCAGTTTGCTCGTCAGTACATATTGATGGGGACTTTCTTGTCTGCAAACTAAGGATTTTGTGTTTCTGACATTCGCGTTCATCATTATCGTTACAGACATGTAGATGTCTGGTTCGTTGTGTCCCTTATCTCAACGGTTGAGAGAAGATCAAGGCCATTTTGTGCGAATCTACTCAGATTTACAAGATGTAGAAGAAACATTTATGGCACAGAAAGTTTGTAGGAGACCATACTTATGAAGACTCATCTTTTTAATGGCTGTTGGAAACCATTTCAACGTCTCTCTCTCTCTCTCTCTCTCTCTCTCTCTCTCTCTCTCTCTCTCTCTCTCTCTCTCTCTCTCTCTTTCAACAGACTTCTCTCTCTCTCTCTCTCTCTCTCTCTCTCTCTCTCTCTCTCTCTCTTCAACAGACTTCTCTCTGTCTCACTCTGTCTCTCTTCAACAGTCCTCTGTCTCTGTCTCTGTCTCTCTCTCTCTCTCTCTCTCTCTCTCTCTCTCTCTCTCTTCGACAGACTTCTGTCTGTCTGTCTGTCTGTCTGTCTGTCCTCCTCTCTCTCTCTCTCTCTCTCTCTCTCTCTCTCTCTCTCTCTCTCACCTCCCCCTCTCTGTCTCTTTTCAGCAGTCTTCTTTCTCTCCCTCCCCCATCCCTTCTCTCTCTCCCCCCCCCCCCCCCCCCCTCCCTTCCATCGCCACATGCCCGTCCTGCCCTGTGTCCAAGGCTTTTACGTTAACCACGTCAATCAGAGACAGATCCGCACAGGCCATGTTGAACAGCAAAGAGCCATTAACTCTGGTCCTAACCACAGGGTGGCCGGCCCTGAGACAGAGGGGGGAAAAAAGGCTTAATGAACAGCGGCTCCTCGGCCGACCTGTAAATGCTAAATCCCCTTCATTGGGGGTTTGTTGGGGGCTAGGCTGCTGGTTTGGCAGAGGACTACAGTTTCGATTCTATGGGGGGTATAGGTTTTTTTTTTTTTTTTTTTTTTGGGGGGGGGGTGTTTCTTTTAAGTTGCATTATTTTTCTGTTTGTTTGGGTTTTTGTTTGGGTTTTTTTTTTGCATTGATTTCTCCTCTTGACTGCTGGTTTGACAGGAGACTTCAGTTTCGATTCTACAGGGGTTTTTTTGTTTTGGTTGCATTACGTGTTTCTTTGTTGGTTTGTTTGCTTTTGGGGTTTTTTTTAGCATTGATGTCTTCTCTTTCACCTCCTCCTCCTCCTCCTCCTCCTCCTCCTCCTCCTCCTCTTCATCATGATCATCATTCTTTTCCCCCTCCTTCTCTTCCTAGTCATCCTCCTTGTCCTCATTCTCCTCTTTTTCATCTTCCCCTCCTTCTCCTCCTCCTTCTCTATTCCTTTCTCGTCGTCGTCGTCGTCCTCCTCCTCCTCCTCCTCTCTTCCTCCCATTTCTCTTACTTCATCTCCTGCCTAATGCTACGCTGTTGTTTCTTCTTCTTCTTCTTCTTCTTCTTCTTCTTCTTCTTCTTCTTCTTCTTCTTCTTCTTCTCCTTCTTATTCTTATTCTTCTTCCTCGTCTTCCTCCTCCTTCTCCCTCTATTCCTCCTCTTCCTCCCCCTCTGTCTTTTACTTCATCTCCTGTTTAATGCTGTGTTGTTAGTTCCTCTGGTTCTTCTTCTTCTTCTTCTTCTTCTTCTTTTTCCTCCCCCTCCTCCTCCTCCTCCTCCTCCTCCTCCTCCTCCTCCCTGCTCCTCCTCCTCCTCCTGCTCCTCTTCCTCCTCTTCATCTTCTTCTTCTTCTTCTTGCTATTGTTGTTGTTGTTTTGTTGTTGTTGTTGTTGTTGTTGTTGTTGTTCTTCTTCTTCTTCTTCTTCTTTCTTCTTCTTCTTCTTCTTCTTCGCTGTTGTTGTTGTTGTCCTTCTTCTTCTTCTTCTTCTTCTTTCTTCTTCTTCTTCTTCTTCATCAGTCGTCGTCGTTCTCCTTCTGTTCGCTCTCTCCCATGAAAGACCAATAATTCCAAGACACGACAGGGAGGTGTTGAAGTGTCAGGTCCTAAGCTCTCACACAAAGGACGCGGAGTGATGAATAGTGCCCCTTTACATTGGTCAGATTTCTGTACGGTTGTTATCTGTCTACTCCTTTTCCTTTTCTTCCTGTTCTACCTCCTCCTCCCTCCCCTTTCTCCTCCTCCTCCTCCTCCTCATTGTCCTCCTCACTCCTTCTGTTTGTTTATGACTCTTCTTCTTCCCCCTCCTCTCCCTCCTCTCCTTTCTTTCTTCCCCCTCTTCGTCCCCTTCCTCCTCTCCTCCTCCTCCTCCTCTTCTTCTTCTTTTTCTTCTTCTTCTTGTCTTTCAACTTCATCGTCGTCGCCATCATCATCATCGTTCACATGTACATGTTTTGTTGATCTTGTACTTCTCCTTCTCCTCTTCTTCTTTTCTTCTTCTCAATTTCCTTCTCCCGCTTCTCCTCCTCCTCCTTCTTCTCCTCTTCCTCCCTCTCCTTCTTCTTCTTCTCCTCCTTCACTTCCTTTTCCTCCTCCTCTTCCTTCTCCTCCTCCTCCTTCTTCTCCTCTTCCTCCCCCTCCTTCTTCTTCTTCTCCTCCTTCTTCACTTCCTTTTCCTCCTCGTCTTCCTTCTCCTCCTTCTCCTCCTCCTTCTCCTCTTCCTCACCCTCCTTCTTCTTCTTCTCCTCCTTCACTTCTTTTTCCTCCTCCTTTTCCTTCTCCTCCTCCTCGTCCTCCTCCTCCTCCTCTCCTCCTCCTTCTTCTTCTTCTTCTTCTTCTTCTTCTTCTTCTTGCCGTTATGTGTATATACCCACCTGCTTCTGTGCTAAGGTGTCTTTGCATGTTTTGATGTGTCAGTGTGCGTTGCAGTGAACTGGCAGCAAACTGACAGCCATATGCATTTTCAAATAGAACGGTGCTGCTCTCTATACATAAAATGGAAAGTAAAATTATGTTTTCCTCTCTTTCCATCTACCTTCCTTCCTTCCTTCCATCCATCCATTCCTTCCGTTTTCAGTCATCTCTGTAAAATTCCGGAAGGTGGGTGGGTATTGGCAGTATCATCGCTGCTCATCACTGGATTCCAAACCCATCACTAGTTTCCTGTCACAAGACCGGACAACTCTCACTCGGGCAAGCGATACCCATCAACGGTAGAGCGAGCTAAAGGGAAACGGGGTTTGGGGGGATTTTCAGAACTCTTTTGGTAGTCTTGATAAATTATTGAAAATTATCGAGTTTGCTCTTAAGAGCTACATTGCCTGGGTATATCTCTTGTATCCTTTCAGGGCTTTTTTTTCTAATCTGAGTACATCATCTTGTTTGCTTTCAGACCTGTTTTTTTAGTCTACGTAAATCGTCTTGTTTGCTTTCAGACCTGTTGTTTGTTTGTTTTTTAGTCTAGGCAATTCGTTTTGTTTGCTTTCAGAGTTGTTTTTGAGTCTTGGTAAATCGTCTTGTTTGCTTTCAGAGTTGTTTTTTTAGTCTTGGTAAATTGTCTTGTTTGCTTTCAGAGTTGTTTTTAGTCTAGGTACATCGTCTTTTTTGCTTTCAGAGTTGTTTTTTTTTTTCAGTGTAGGTAAATTGTTCTGTTTACTTTCAAATCTAGATTAGTCAGGGTGAATTGGTTCCTTTTGGTGCTATTGTAGTCTGAGTCAATTGTCTTGATTTCTTTCACAGTGAATTTAGACTGTATAAATCAGCTTGTTTCTTTTTCAAACTTTTTTTTTGTCGAGTGGATAAATCGTCTTTTTTGCCTCAAGGGGTATTCAAGTCAGGATAAATCGTCTTCTTTCCTTTCACAGCTGTTTTCATCTGGATCAATTGCTTTGTCTTTTTTGTTTGTTTTGGTTTTGTTCGTTTCTTTTTTGTTTCTCGCATCATTTTTGTTGTTGTTTTACAGGAGGGTGGGGCGTGGAGGGGGCGTGGTCAGAAGATAGGAAATAACTCCATTTTCTTGTTTCGTTATCATTTTGTATTCGTTTTATGCATAATGAATTGTTCTTGTTTCTGCGTGTTCTTAAAAATGCTTATATTCCAGTCTTAAACTGTTCCTGTACAGTTGCCATACTATTCTTCAAGACACGCTTTTCCCCCATTTCGCCGGTGTGTGTGTGTGTGTGTGTGTGTGTGTGTGTGTGTGTGTGTGTGTGTGTGTGTGTGTGTGTGTGTTTGTGTGTGTGTGTGTGTGTGCGCGCGCGCGCGCGCGCGTGCGTGCGCGTTTGTGTGTTTGTCTCTCTCTCTCTCTCTCTCTCTCTCTCTCTCTCTCTCTCTCTCAATCTGCCCGTTTGTGTGTGTGTATGTGTGTGTGTGTGTGTGTGTGTGTGTGTGTGTGTGTGTGTGTGTGTGTGTGTGTGCGTGCGTGCGTGTGTGTGTGCGTTTGTATGTGTGTTTGTGTGCGTGTGTATGTGTGTGTGTCTATATCAGATAACACCGTTATTTTGTCAATTCTCGCCGCATAACAAACTTTTCATATTTTGAAAATCCTTTTCTCACAATATCGTTTAAGAGAAGAGTGTCGTTTTTCAAGTTTACTGTCAGTTCTCATTATCCTTTGTGGATCCACTTTAGAATCTCTCTCTCTCTCTCTCTCTCTCTCTCTCTCTCTCTCTCTCTCTCTCTCTCTCTCTCTCTCTCTCTCTCCAAATAAAATAGCACCGGGACACCTTGGCCCATATCCAATGTATCTTTTAGTGGTTGAGAGGTCTATTCGATACTGGTTTAAAAAAAATCGTAATCTTGAGGGGAAAAGGGCCACCCAGAAAAGCCTATAATCTATTTAATCTCTTACAGGAATAGGCCAAAAACGTTGACGATTTGCGTCAGACAGTTGTTGTTTCTAAACGGATTTGGAGATGTATGGCTGCAACAAAGCGTTGTTGATACGAATAATGTTCTCTTTATAGAGAGAGACTCATGATCGATATGCACAAAGTTGGCATGATCAGCTAGAATCGGCAGAACGTTTGGAACTGTACTCTAGCTTTAAGCAGTACTTGTTAACGGAACATCATGTGCATAACGAGATATTCCTGTCTCACAGAGAAACAAAAGTTGAGCTTAGATTCGGCACTTCTCCTGTCTTGGTGTATAACGTGAAATACGGGAACGGCGTGTTTCTAAGACATTTGTTAAGTCCAGCATGCAAAGAAAGCATCGAAGACCAGCTACATGTTTGCATGTAAGGTGTATCAAATGTTTAGACAACATAGAAACGCTGTTAACAATGCAGACGGAAATGCGTCGTGTGTAGTGTTGTGTGCCGATGATGTGTGAGTCAAGTCTTACGTTTTCTGTGCAATGTTTCCTCTGTTGATACCAGAGAGAGAGAGAGAGAGAGAGAGAGAGAGAGAGAGAATTCAAGCTTGGGTTCACGTTGCTGAATGGACAAAACTAACATATTAGCAAATATGAAAGTTGATGATGTGTGAGTAAATGTTTATAAGTAATGATTGATGATGACAAACAATTAATGAAGACTGATTGCGGATCATAAAGGGTGATGATGAATTGATCCAGATTTTATCGATAATCGATTACTGATATAAATGAAAACGATCTATAAGGGAGGATGACTGACGATAACTGTCGACGGTAAGAAACAGTGTGTGACTGGTATAGTTAGTGATGGGAATGCATGAGTAATAACGATTGAACTCGACTGACAAACGTAAAGGAAAGATAACTGATTGTAAAAAATGATAGCTTATAGATGCTTCTCGATGCTATATGATGACTAATAATAATAATCGACACAATACCCATGACAATTATACTGGGCTCAATAATGCTGGGGTGGATTTATAGATGTTTGCTCCCATTGATATTTAAAACTTGATAACTGATCATTTATCGTGTTGTCAAATTTCAATCAGTGACTCAACTATGACCAATGATGAGACATTACAGCCGACGGATAAAAAAGTATCAAAAAGTACATCATCTGCAAACGGATTCAGCAGTTTTCGATGATTAAATTTCAATGATTGACTGCCTCAACTCTTGTGTGGTAATGAAACTGCGATATGTGAATGGCATGTGCTTTTTGCTCTGTCACTTTTAAGTGAACATGTACATATGTTAATTTGATAAACTCTCTCTCTCTCTCTCTCTCTCTCTCTCTCTCTCTCTCTCTCTCTTCCCCCTCTATCTCTCTCTCTCTCTCTTCCCCCCCCACTCTCTCTCTCTCTCTCTCTCTCTCTCTCTCAAAAATCCCAGTGTTCTACATAGAACATGGAAAAAAGGTTTACATTGTAGACTCAGCTTTCTGCTATCTTAATGGCATCGAATCAGGGAATGAGTCTGTCAGTCCCCCCCCCCCCCCCCCACCCACTCTCCACCCCTTCTTCTTCTTCCACCCATCTCAAGCTCACCCCGTTTCTCTTCGTCTTTCTGCCGATGTGTCCTCTCTCTCTCTCTGTCTGTCTCTCTCTGTCTCTGTCTGTCTGTCTGTCTCTCTCTCTCTCTCTCTCTCTCTCTCTGTCTGTCTCTCTCTCTCTCTCTCTCTGTCTGTCTCTCTCTGTCTGTCTGTCTCTCTGTCTCTCTCTCATATATATATATATATATATATATATATGAATATAAAAAAAAAGTCCTTAAAAAATCTGAAGGTGCTCAACCCCTTGGGGAGCAACGTCTGTTTAAAAAATATTTTTAAAAATGAAGTATTAAAATCTACAAGCTTGTTTCAAGCCTTGCGATCTTCAGGATGTCTTTTGGGGCACGCCAACGATCTTTTATGGCGTGCGGGACTTGATTTCAACTCTGTGTGTGCAGGCGGATCTCATTTGCTGCACGTGCGGCCTGTGGTTCTTATTGGGGCCTGTTCAGGTGGAATGTGCTAGCAAAGATTTCCACTTGTGCCTGCAATTGTTTACAATTTCTACTTTTGTGTTCAGAGTTGCTAAGTGTGGTTTGCATAATATTAACCATTTTTCTGTGGAGCATAGATTGCATCTTTTTGAGATATTGTTGTATGGTGTTGCTCTTTTTATGATTTTCCATGATATGTTGTAGTCTATTTTTTTTTTATCTTTGAGTCTCCAAATGTTTTTACTCAGCTCTGTTTGATTTTTGTATTTTTCATTTTTGAATGACTGTTTGTGGTTTGCGTATCTGGTTTTGAAAGTGTTTTCAGTAATCCCTATATATGTTTCTTTTTCATTTTCTGATGTTACCGTAGCTTGGTATACAATGTTGCTGTGAAGACATTTATTGCTTAGGGGGCACTGTTCTTTTTTAGTGCAGTTGCAAGATGTCCTTTCGGCACCCTTCTCTTTTATGTTGCTTTTCATTTTGTTAGATGAATCAATCATGTTTTTGAGGTTGGGCATACATGAGTAATATATATATATATATATATATATATATATATATATATATATATATCTAATATATAAATGGCAAATTCTGTGTGTGTGTGTGTGTGTGTGTGTATGTGTGTGTGTGTGTGTGTGTGTGTGTGTGTGTGTGTGTGTGTGTGTGGTGTGTGTGTGTGTGTGTCTGTGTACGCTATAGACTCAAAAACGGCTCAACCGATTGTCATGAAATTTGGCAGGTACGTCTGTTGTGACCCGAGGATGGTTTTGGGCTAATCTCTAAAAAAATAAAACCGTTAAAAAACCGTTAAAAAACTGTTATAACGGTTTCAAAGACATCCTTTTTCCTCTGCTTTTCTTCAAATAGCCGTTGTGACATTGCACAGGTACAGGACTACTTCTCTAAAATTAGAACCGTTATTTGGCAGTTAAAAAACGTTATTTATAACAGTTAAAAACCGTTAAAAACACCGAACCCTATAAAAGAAACTGTTTAAAACCCGATCTTCTTGAAATTTAGCAGGTACGTCTGTTGTGACCCGGGGATGGTTTTGGGCTAATCTCTAAAAAAATAAAACCGTTAAAAACCGTTAAAAAACTGTTATAACGGTTTCAAAGACATATTTTCCCTCTGCTTTTCATCAAATGGCCGTTGTGACATTGCACAGGTACAGGGCTACTTCTCGAAAATTAGAACCGTTATTTGGCAGTTAAGAAACGTTATTTATAACAGTTAAAAACCGTTAAAAACACCAAACCCTATAAAAACTGTTTAAAACCCGATCTTCTGAGGTTGCCGGCCACGAGAGTTATTGGATCGCCACCAAACTTGACATAAGCCTACAGGAACATCCAGCAGGTAACATAGGGTCATTAGATAGTCATTATGACCATTAAAGTTGGCCGTTAAAAACCGTTATTTTTAAAATTTAGGCTGTTCTTGATGAAATTAGGTATACATGTGCAGTTTTAAATGGCGAAAATGATATACAACTTTTACGAACCGAAATTTGAAATTGACCGTTAAAAAACGTTATTTTATAAATTTAGAGTATTCTTCAAGAAATTCGATATACATGTGCAGTTTTGAACGCTAAACAATGATATACAATTTTCAAGATCCGAAACTTAACATTGACCGTTAAAAACCGTTATTTTCTGAATGTCTAAATTTTCACCGTTCTTGATAACATTCCGTATGCACGTACAGTTTTAAGCGCTGAACAATGTTATGCAAATTTTTGAACCAAAACTTAACATTGACCGTTAAAAACCGTTATTTTCTAAGTTTACACCGCTATTGATAAAATTCGGTATGCGTATGTCCAGTAACGGTAAGTAATTTTGTAACATGGATGGGACAGGGTAGGGGGATGAAAAGGGAGGAATGAGAGGGGCCAGAAAAATGATTGTACAGTGCAAAGCCTGATACAGTATTTTTTCATTGGACACAGACCCGTTCAAATAAACTACTTCTGCACAAAGTCTATTCCTACAAAATTAAGAACAAGAAGAAGAATGGGAATGGGAACAGTGAGTGCAGGCGGAAAATCGAGCGAGAAAAGCATCTCGACGTGCTAGGGAAGATCCAGAGGAAAGGGGCCAGAGGCAGGCGGAAAACAATAGAATGTATAAGAGAGAGAGAGAGAGAGAGAGAGAGAGAGAGAGAGTGAGAGAGAGAGAGAGAGAGAGAGAGAGAGAGGCAGGCAGGCAGGCAGGCAGGCAGGCAGACATACAGACAGACAGAATGTGTATTTGTGTGGGGGGAGGGGGTGGGAAGATGTTGGGGGGGGGATTGATTGTAAACCAAAACAATTAATACATGTTTGCTGTCACGTGAGTAACGCAAAGAATGTTCATATCCCGGGCAACGCCGGGTGCCCCTGCTAGTTATATATATATATATATATATATATATATATATATATATATATATATATATATATATATATATATATATACAATATATATATATATATATATCTGTTAGCCTATCTGTCTGTCGTGTTTGTCACAATCATTAAAACGTTCGATTCTATTCATCACAAGTGCCATAAAGAACACTGCAGAGACGTAAACAGACAATCAGCCGGCCATTCCATGATCAAGGACAAGGTGTGTATCACGTGCCTCACAGAGGACCTCTCTGGAACCCAGGATTTGACCGGGACTAGCGAGCGTGGTGTGGCAGTTGGCAGCGCAGACCATTTGGCACCAGCTGATTCGGTTTGATGTTCATTAATGGATGAGATAGGATTGATAATGTGGGCAGATGGACTTTGGGTTTGATGTTCAGCAATGGATGAGATACGGATTGATAATGTGGGCAGATGGACTTTGGGTTTGATGTTCATCAATGGATGAGATACGGATTGATAATGTGGGCAGATGGACTTTGGGTTTGATGTTCATCAATGGATGAGATACGGATTGATAATGTGGGCAGATGGACTTTGGGTTTGATGTTCAGCAATGGAGGAGCTACGGGTTGATAATAAGGCCATATGGACCCCAGGCTACGTGTGCGGAACACATGCGACGGGGGGGGGGGAGTAGAGTGAAGGGAAGAAAAGACACGGGAAAGGGAGTAAGTAACACAAACAATGATGGGGACAGAGAGAAACAAAGAAAAGAACAAAGAGACAGGAAAGAATGATACAGGCGAGAAGGAAACCCAGGACAGGAAACGGGGATGGACGGAAAGAAACAAAGGGGCAGTGGGAGGGGTAATGAAGCGACAGTCTTTTTGTGACAGTAGATCACTGTTTGCCTCCTGCCTTTTGAGACGACAAGAAATAACTTGATGAGAAAAGAAAAACATTTCCCCTTTAAAATGTAGTTTATAAGAGAGAGAGAGAGAGAGAGGGAGAGAGAGAGAGAGAGAGAGAGAGAGAGAGGGAGGGGAAATGGAGGGAGGAAGAGAGACACACAGAGAGACAGAGACAGAAAGAGAGACAGAGAAATAGAAAAAAAAAACTCATAGAAAAGAGAGAAACAGACAGACAGACAGAGACACGGAGAGAGAGGGGGGATGTGGACACATCGAGAGAAAGAGAAACGGAGAAAGCGAGAGGGGGGACGAGGGAGAGAGAGAGAGAAGGGGGGTAGGGAACAGACTGACAAGACTGATTACCTGATTTGATGCCTTTAAGGCAGCAGACAATTGAGTTTACAATATAAAACGTTTTCCTTCTAATGTACTACGCTGAAAACAGGTATTTGAGAGAGAGAGAGAGAGAGAGAGAGAGAAGACAGACAGACAGACAGACAGACAGACAGACAGAGACAGAGAGGGGCAGACAGACAGACACTCAAACGGACACATAGTTAGACACACAGACACAGACAAAGGTGCAGAGAGAAAAAGAGGCCTCTGCCATGGAACTAATGATAGACCTGTCCACGTTTGACGTCCCCCATTCACGGCCCTGTCTCAGGCTGCCTAACGACGGGAAATAAGCGTGCAGCACCAGCAGCACCAGTACCAGCAGCAGCAGCACCACCACCACCACCACCACCAGCAGGCGGCTTGATGAGGGCGGAACAAGGGATGAAGAACCAGCCCACTGCCTCTGTCTTTCCACACCATCCGCCACCACCCACGTCTTTCTCCGCCATCACCCACGTCTTTCTCCACCACCACCACCCACGTCTTTCTCCACCACCACCCACGTCTTCCTCCGGCTGCAAAGCCTCAGCCTCAGCCTGTGTGAACGACGCTGACAGTCGTGCGATCACCTGATGAAATTGTTTAAACGCTGCACGCTTGCTTGTGGTGTGTTTTGTTCTTCATGGAGTCAGAATGACAGGACGATCCTGTTACTACTTCACAGGTGATTAGCAATGCCAGGACACCACACGATCACCCATCAAAGAAGATCCCGTTCTGCTGCTCAGTAATGTTTGTGATGCTGGGATTTAACGTACGGTTTCAGTTTCATCAAGGTGCCACTGCCTGCGGACTAGTCCATATACGCTACACAGCATCCGCTAAGTTTCGAGGCCGTTTCGAGTGCATGATTTAAAACTGATGGATCACTGAATTAATGACTAAGATTAGAGAATTGAAGAAGAGGGTTTCGTGGTTACGACTTAGCAGATGTCTGACCTACAGACGCTGGTCAGACCTTGAGTACCTACGTAACGTTGGCTAACATTATTATCGTTGTCTGTGTGTGTGGTGAGTGTACATGTACGTGTGTATTGGTGTGTGGGCACGGGCCCATGTGTGACGCTCCCCATACACAGAATTATCATACACGGAGATAGCATCCAATAAAGCCCAAAAGACATCAAACACTGATTGCTGAGGGACAGTGAATACGATAACTCTCTTGGGGGAGACACAGTGATGTCTCTGAGCGAAATTCCCTCTTAATCTTCTCACACTAAAGACTGGCATCAACTGATCACAGACGTTTCTCGTCAATGTGTCCACAATGAATTTTTTTTTTACAAATGGCATAGGCCAGGGAGCAATTATGTCCCTTGACGTCTTAATGGAATGCCTTGTGCGTGCCTGCACCCTCTGTGAACACAGCGCAGGTTTCAAAGAGAGGTCCAGGATTGCTCCCAGCTGATTTGTTCAGTAGTTGATGATAGGACTTCTGGCTTCCACCCGCACCTATGGGGATTATCCCAGCTGATTTGTTCAGTAGTTGATGATAGGACTTCTGGCTTCCACCCGCACCTATGGGGATTATCCCAGCTGATTTGTTCAGTAGTTGATGATAGGACTTCTCTGGCTTCCACCCGCACCTATGGGTGTATCTTTTTCTCTTCGTCACCGAACATTCCTCGCTAATATTTCCACAGTCAAGGTGTTGACATTGATCTATCACGGACTGTTCTCCTCAAGTTATCCATTTTGAAGACTCCGACGCCGCCTGTTACAGACATCCCTGGTCAATCTGTCACCTTGAAGACTTTGATATCAGTTATCACAAACGCGCGTGGACGTTACACGTTACAATTTTCTAAGTCTTTTCCCATTTATGTAAGGTTTGCTGCCAAGACAACAGTTTATTTAACAGGAGGGGGGGGGAGGGAGAGCTGTAATTCGTAATGTAAAGTGCTTTTTTTTTTTTTTTTTTTTTTTGTTGCAGAGCTCTTTTATTTCATTTCAAACAGTTACAAAGATCACATAAAACGAAAACAAAAAAAATATCCCTCCACGACCCCCCCCCCCCCCCCACAAACAAAAAAAAATCTCATGCATTGACTCAGAACCCTATGCCAACCTCATCAAAAATATACAGAACATAATCTTCACGTAGGTTTTTTCCCTAATTTAGAATTATTTATACTCTTAATGGCAACTACAATAAATACGAATAATACATCATACTACAGCTAGGGTTTTATAACGTATTAATATTTTTATGACTCCTTTAAGTACGACATACGAGAAATTAAAATTGTACAAACAGCACGTTTAATTAAACGTATTCTTAATCTCGCTTCATCGAGTAGATCCAAGTTCAAGGAATAAATGTACCCTTTATTTACAATTCCAGATCAGGTCAGGGACTTAAATAAAAAAAAAAAAAGTATACAGCGCTTATTTTGAACATACATATTCATACATTCACACATACATACACACACACACACACACACACACACACACACACACACACACACACACACACATATATATATATATATTACATAATATGACCATTAATCCTCTAGTAGTTTAATATATGGTGACCATTTTTCTTGGTAGGTAGCATGATTCATCTCCATCAAGGACATATATTTCTTCATTTTATATCTATAGTTCAGCTCCTTCAAAAACTTGTTTACATTGGGTTTTGTTTTGTTAATTCTACATTTATAGATGAAATATTTTCCCATTAAAATTATCAGGTCTAGCATATCATCGGTTTTTGTTTTCTCATCCGTACCAAATAATATAATCTCCACATTAAGGGATAATCTTTCACAGTGTGAACAATTAACTTTTAGAGCTATTTCAAAGTCTTCCCAGAAAGCGTGTGTAAACTCACATTCCCACAGGTAATGATTAATTGAGTCTTTTTCTCTATTACAGAAATTACATTTGTCGCTATCAACAATCTGCATACTTTTCAGCACACTATTTGTTACCAAAATTCTGTGGCATATTCTAATTTGGAACCACTTCAGTTTTGTTTCTTTGATTTTCTTAATCCTTTTCAGTACCTCTATCCAGTCAATAGGTATATCAAGACGTTGCTCCCACTTGACAAAGGCGCTTATGTTAAGAACTTCATTGGCTTCTACCATAATATCGTAATAAGTACGTGTTCCCTTCGTAACACTACAAATTGTAAAGTGCTTCTTTGCACATCCCTGTTTTCTTTCTTGAAGTCACCCTATTCCTTGCACACACACACACACACACACACGCACACGCACGCACGCAAGCACGCACGCACGCACCCACCCACCCACCCACCCACCCACCCACACACGAGCTGTATGTTTTTAGCATAGTCTCAGTATCATCATGTCCATGACAATTACGTTAAGAACTGTATTTTATCCGAAGTCGCACAACAAAAACAGCTCTCGTTTCCCGCCTGTTTTCTGCGAGTCAAGAGGTTCGCAAGTGGAGATACACACACTGCTGGCAGACTATCAGGGACTTTGACAAGCTCATTCCGCAGCATACCTCTGCAGGGTGGGTCTTCTTCTACTCCCCTGAACAGAAACAGAACACCCTGAACCAGTTCTGAAGAGATGAATAGAAACAGAAACCAAACTAAACAAAAACAATGGAAGAGGGATGTCAACGTTGAAACCCTGGCCGTAATTTAACTCATCAAAACGAAGAAACAGCTGGCGTGTAACCCTCGATGTTACAGCGACGAATTCAACTAATCTAATATGAATACATATGAATTGATGAATGAATATGTCACTGATCACCGACATTTTTGTCTGGAATATCACCTAGGGGATGCCATAGACGTGAGAATTTGATTTAATTCTAGTCGCAAAGTGAGGCGACTGCAGGCGGAAATCTAAACAAATTTTTGAATGAAATTGATAGCAAACCGCCAACAAAACATAGACAAACGAATCACAAGACAAAACACGATGCGTTTCGACCTCTTAGGTCTTCTTCAGGCATTATACAAAAAACCTAGGACAACGAAAATGAACGAGCAATCACTTATCTTCGTTCATTTTCGTTGTCCTGGGTGTTTTGTATATTGCCTGAAGAAGACCCAAGAGGTCGAAACGCGTCGTCGTATGTTGTCTTGTGATTCGTTTCTCTGCGTTTTCTTGGCGGGTTCGCTATTAATTTCATTTCAAATTTGATTTAATTTGTCTTTCGCTTATTTCATGTAACTCTCCCCCCCCCCCCTCCCCACCGCTCCTCCTTGCCCCCCCCCCTCTCTCTCTCTCTCTCTCTCTCTCTCATATATATATATATATATATATATATATATATATATACACACGTACCTCAATCGCGACTATAATGCCATGTAGTTAGTGTCTTATTTATGTCCTAACAACAGGCATGCCTTGCTGTTAATGTCTCATTTTTGTCCCAACAGAACGCGCCCCCACTCCCCTCTATATATGTCTTGTAGTTAACGTCTTATTTATGTCCGAACAACAGGCACCTCACTCCTCTCTATACATGCTTTGTGATTGGTGTCTTATTTGTGTCCTAACAACAGGCACCCGGACCCTACTTACCTCTCTCTCTCTCTCTCTCTCTCTCTCTCTCTCGGTATATATATATATAATATATATATATATATATATATATATATAACAAAAATCAAACAGAGCTGAGTAAATACATTTGGAGACTCAAAGATAAAAAAAATTGACTACAACATATCATGGAAAATCATAAAAAGAGCAACACCATACAACAATATCTCAAAAAGATGCAATCTATGCTCCACAGAAAAATGGTTAATATTATGCAAACCACACTTAGCAACTCTGAACACAAAAGTAGAAATTGTAAACAATTGCAGGCACAAGTGGAAATCTTTGCTAGCACATTCCATCTGAACAGGCCCCAATAAGAACCACAGGCCGCACGTGCAGCAAATGAGATCCGCCTGCACACACAGAGTTGAAATCAAGTCCCGCACGCCATAAAAGATCGTTGGCGTGCCCCAAAAGACATCCTGAAGATAGCAACGCTAGAAACAAGCTTGTAGATTTTAATACTTCATTTTTAAAAATATTTTTTAACAGATGTTGCTCCCCAAGGGGTTGAGCACCTTCAGATTTTTTAAGGACTTTTTTATATTGTTCATAATATATAT
>CM065729.1:10071375-10076375 GCA_033310375.1 Conus canariensis
TCATTCACAATGACGTGAGACTTCAGAGTTAGAGGTCATGAGTACTGAATCAATCATAAAAGCAATATAAACAAGTCGATGGATTTTCTTTGTCCATATTTAATTACACAAGAGCTGTAAAGTTTCTGGTAATTCAAAAACAATTTGAAATTTGGCATGCAATCACTTTCAATCGGTCACTGGGTCAAACTGTTCCATGAAACATCAGTCAGTCACTGGGTCAAAACTGGACCCTGCAGCATTTCTACTTCTTATTTACAAAACTGTCTAGAACTGATTGTCCCAAAGATTTTTGAAGCACAGGTTTGCAGTAGAACTTGGTAAAAGTGGTCTGTCTAGACCACCCAGCCGCTCTCATTATGCAGTCAGTAGGCACATCTCTGCTGAATGCTGCTGAAGTGCTAGCTGCTCTGGTGCTGTGAGCAGAAAAACGGCTGATATCCACCCCGGCTAACCTCAAAACAGTTTTAATCCACCTGGATATAGTGTCTCTTGAGACTTCACTATGGGGTTTGACAAATGAAATGAAGAGTTGTTTCCCTTTCCTCAGAGTCTTTGCCACTCTTAAATACTGTCTAAGGTGGGTAACAATACACATTTTTTTATTTACAAATGACTCTAGTTCTAACGGCTGCACATGTGACCCTGGTTTAGTTTGCTTCAGCACAGCACTGAACACTAAGACACACTTGTCATCTTTAAATCTGACATCATCACATTTTAATGTGTGGGAATTGTTTGACCCCTCTGACCAGACAGCAGGGCTAACAACATAACCAGTCTAAGGGTCAACTGCTTAAGAGTCATCTTTCCTACGTCTGGCCAGCCAGCTAAGTACTGTAGTACACTATCCACATCCCATGTATCATGATATTTGGGAATGGAGGGTCTTTCTTCAAACACCCCTTTCACTAGGCGACACACTAATGGGTGACTGCCTACTGCCTCGGTGCCTGGCCTGTGCAAATAAGCTGAAACTGCACTCCGGGCTAAATTTACTGTACTGTGACTAGCCCCAGAATCATACATTTCTGCCAGAAAATTTATTGCATGGACATAAGTTGGTGTTTTTATTCCCTTGCTATCTACAAAAGTTTTCCACCTTCTTATGTAAGAGTCATATGCTTTCTGGGTAGAGTTTCTCCAAGAGCTCATAACCAAATCAGCGGCCCCACTGCTTAGACCAGAGCTGGTTAAAGAACACCTGAGATCCTGCAAACTAGCAGGTGAAGCCTCTTCTGTTGAATCAGGCGATGGACTGCATCTGGGTGGCTGGGGAGATGCAACAGGTTTTTTTCTGCAGGTCAGACGCACTGGCTCTGCAGTCAACAGTCGCAACAGTACTGGATACCACGGCTGAGTTGGCCAATCTGGGACCACCAGCACACCTGAGCTCTGATCCCTCTGCACCTTCTGGAGGAATCGGGTGACAACGCTGAAAGGAGGAAAAGCATAGAAATTTATGTCTCTCCAAGTTACACTGAAAGCATCAATAGCTTCTGCATGTGGATCTGGCCTGAAAGAGATGAATCTTTTCATTTGCGCATTCAGCCTAGAAGCAAACAAATCTATGTCAGGTGCTGCATTCAGCTGTCTAAGAGCAGCTTGCAGAAGGTCATTGTTCAGCTTCCATTCAGTGTCCAGATTTACCTTCCTGGATTCTGCATCAGCCACCACATTTTCCACTCCTGGTATGTGGGCTGCACTGACAAAGATATTATGTTCAATGCACCAAGACCAGATCTGAAATGTTAAATCATTACAAGAGTGAGATGTACCCATGTGGTTTAAGCATGCTATGGCTGTGGTATTGTCCAGCATGAGCCTTACATGTTTCCCTTGAAGCTGCCTCTGGAAAGATTTCAAGGCAAAAAATGCAGCTTTTAATTCTAAGTAATTTATATGAAATTTTCTTTCTGCTGGTTACCACACTCCTCCTGAAGAGACTTCTGCACAAACACAGCCCCAGCCATGAAGGCTTGCATCAGAATAGATCACAATGTCTGGATCTCTGCAACAGACATCATTGAAAGCATCAGGAATATTGTCAATCCACCATGTCAACTCCTTTTTTCCAGCTTTAGATATCTCCATCACGTGGTCAAAATGTCCTTTGCTTTTCTTCAGAGCTCTACACTTATCTTTTTCCAACTGCCTGTAATGCAGGGGCCCAAATTTAACAGCGGGAAAGCTGGCCACCATTAACCCAATGACTTTTGCCAGATCTCTTATGGATATCTCAGCTGCCTTCAGCAGGTTCTTGCAGCTTAGAAGCATTTTCTCTTTCCTTTCTGAGATCAAAGTGACCATCATTGAGACTGAGTCAATGATCACTCCTAAATACTGAATCACAGTAGTTGGCTGAAAAACTGACTTTGTGGGATGTACAATAAATCCTAGCTTATGTAATATGTCCAGTGTGTCCATAACATTTTCCTGGCACTGTCTCTTTGAAATGCCCATAAGCAAGCAATCATCCAAGAAAGCTGTTGAGATATGTCCTTTCAATCTCAAGGTAGCAAAAACTGGCTTCATTATTTTTGTGAACAAACGTGGTGCCAATGCCAATCCATTTGGGAGCGCATTGTATTCGAAAATTTTTCCTTTCCATTCAAATCTCAGCAGCTTTCTGTGTTCCTTGCAAATGGGTACAGAGTAGTAAGCATCTTTCAAGTCCAATGATGCCATATAGCAATTTTTGCTAACCAAATCCAAGGCTGTAGCCAAAGTGTCCATCTTAAAATGGTGATATGTTATTTCTTCATTTAGACTGTTTAGGTTTAGGATCATTCTCTGTGATCCATCTTTTTTCTGCCGAGTGAAGATTGGTGACAAACACTTCTCCATGAGTGTGCTCACACTCTGTTATAACTTTTTTCCTAAGCAGTTTGTCAATTTCTTCATCAGTAACAGCTGTTTCTGCAGCATTCATTCTGAATGAGTATGAGGATGGACATGACAAAGTAACTAAATCTTCCAGATTACAATCAGTCTCAATTTCAGCCCCAGTCACTGATTTTAGGATGTTGGGATCTGATGTCAGCTGAACCCAATTTTCTGTAAATTTAGCCAATCTTCCTGCTTCAAACTCTTCTGCTTCAAGTGTCAGCAACTGAACAATGCTGTCTAACTGTGCATCAAAATCACTTACCTCAGTTACTGAGACTGAGAGAAGCTGTTCCTCTGGTTGCGCGCTTTGGGAAAGCTGTTGTAGCGAAGCCCTTGTGTCTGTGGTTTTGGGTACTGATAGCCCCCACGTCTGGCTGGGAAATGCTTGTTCGAGACGGCCCCTAAAAAAGACCCTTTCCTGTTGCCCCCATTTCCGTCATACTGTAAGCGACTAAATTTGGGGTTGTTTCCCTTTTTCCCAGCAGACAAGGCCTTGTAGCCTATCTTCTCTATTTCGTTTATATCTTTGAGGGTGGATGCAAGATTGTCGCCAAACAAATGTTCCGTAACGTCAATCGTTTCGTCGCACAAGCGCGGATTGACCGGTGGACACATCGCTCGACGACGAAACATAGACAGCTCATGGGTGGCGTGCCCTAGCAACGCAATTGCATCTGTGCAGTTCCGTATTACTTCTGCATTTTGTCGCGAAGCCTCGTTCTGGTCTGCCACGCGAGCAATCGCGGTTGTTGCCTGATAATGGCGCGCTGTGCGTGTGCAATCTTCAGATCCGATTTGCGTTGATCTGTTGAAAGTTTGGACCATACCTCCTTGTTTACCATTGGCACAACTAATTTTTCACAATTTTCCGGTCGATTGTGCGCCTCAAATTTGTCCTTCTGGACCTTTTCGCTCAGCTTTCGGCTAAAACGCGCATTGACTATTGTTGCCAAGCCATCACTGACCTTTGAACCTAGCATTTCTTTTCCACTGAGCTCTTGTTCGATTTCATCGAACAACTGAGCGTTGTCTTTCTTAGATGTGCTAGAGGTAGAAGTACTGGCATTTCCCTTAATCAGTGCCTTTTCACACTGCTGTAAATCTAACTCTTCTTGATCCTCTTGTAAAACAAGGACATCGCGTTCGTCATATTCGACGTCAGAATCGTTTCCGCTCATGTCTCCGGCATCGAGTTTACGTTTTAACGAAGTTCTCAAAAGAGTTTCAAATTCATCAAACCTCTTTTCCCACTTCGCATCCAAACCTTGCGCTACATCTTGAAGCCTGTCCTCTAATTTTTCCTCCAGTTTGGAATCTCTCAAGTCCTTACCTTCAACGGCCGGCCTTTCATCTTGATCATGTGAGGCCATGGTGCCAGACTTGTACTGGTACGTACCGGGCTGAAAGCCGGCAATTACGATATTGTTGATCTGAGCAGCAACACGAAATCTGGCTGATAAAAAGTCACTGAAAGGACTCAGCCTTGCTATCTTAACTAATAAAGTTAAAAAAAAAAAGAATAAAAAGGAATGGACTGACCTCATGAAACAAATGTATTTCTTTTGGCGGAAAAAGCACGTGTCTTGTCTCTGGCATGATACAAGCATCACTGGCTAGATGCGCGCGCATCACATCTCACGTCATTGTGAATGACCAATCGCTAGACGATTGATAATCCTATTTTTGCTCTAAAATCGGAATGTAATCTGATTTTTTTTTTTTTTTTTTTTTTTTTTTGTAACAATGTTATCGAGACAATCCTGGTGTGTTCTTTTCGATGGGGTGGGGTTTAGCAACACGATTTGATGTCTATCATTTCACGATTGTTGCTGTGTTTTGTTGTTGTGTTTGGGTTTGTTTTTCACAAGGCTCTGGTATGGCACGAAGGAGGATGCGCGAGGAACAACAGAAACACTTTCCTTTGATGAGTTAAATTAATATAAATCAGGCCTCTTTTAGTGTTGTGACTCAACAGATGAGGGAAAATGAGGTGGTGGATGGTGGGTTGAGCCTAGTGAGGATGAGGAATGAGAGAACATTCTGAATCTGATACAAGGGCTGCCACCCAGATGGTCACGAAAGCACGCACTCACGCACGCACGCACGCTCTC
>CM065729.1:10078875-10081375 GCA_033310375.1 Conus canariensis
TAGATTGCATTCATTGGGCGAAAAACTGTCTGGCATTATTATGTTCCGTGGACAGTATTAAATTCTGTTTAGAAGTCTAAATATTTCAGTGGATATTAACCCTGGTAGTCCAAATATTTCAGCGGGCATTAACCCTAGAAGTCTAAATATTTCAATGGGCATTAACTCTAAACGTCTAAATATTTCAGTGGGCATTAACTCTAGAAGTGTAGATATTTCGGAGGGCATCAACCCTAAACGTCTAAATATTTCAATGGGCATTAACTTAACTCTAAATTTCAGTGGCATTAACTCTAAATTAATATTTCGAGGCATCAACCTAACGTCTAATTCAAGGGCATTAACTTAAACGTCTAAATATTCAGTGGGCATTAACTCTAGAAGTGTAGATATTTCGGAGGGCATCAACCCTAAACGTCTAAATATTTCAGTGGGTGTTAACCCTAGAAGTCTAGATATTTCAGTGGGTATTAACCCTAGAAGTCTAGATATCTCAATTGGCATTAATCCTAGAAGTCTAGATATTTCAGTGGGCATTAACCCTAGAAATCTAGATATTTCAGTGGGCATTAACCCTAGAAGTCCAGATATATGTGGGGGCATTAACCCCAGAAGTCTAGATAATTCAGTGGGCATTAACCCTAGACGTTTAGATATTTCAGTGGGCATTAACCCTAGACGTTTAGATATTTCAGTGGGCAATAACCCTAGAGTCTAGATATTTTATTGGGCATTCACCCTAGAAGTCTAATTTTTTTAGTGGGCGTTAACCTTTGAAGTCTAGATATTTCAGTGGGCATTAACCTTAGAAGTCTAAATATTTCAGTTGGCATTAACCCTGGAAGTCTAAAAATTTCAGTGGGCATTAACCTTAGAAGTCTTAAGTATTTCAGTACGCATTAACCGTCTCTATCTGTCTTAGATTTTTTGAATGAGTCTTGTCAAAATATCTTATATAGATATTCCATATTCAGCTTACAAATAAATGTGATACGTTCGCAGTAGTCTCCGAAAAAGCCGTCACCACTTTATTACTTGAACTGAACCGCATCGTGTTCTCGTGTTAAGAGAAATTCAACGTAATCGTGGTCCTTAATCTTAAGAATCTGGTTTGCATGTATGCAAGTCAGCATATAATGTAACAAACTACAACCTCTTCTCACAATGATCAAGCCTTGTAAATTGGCTTTGCACTGCACGAGCATGCATCTCGTCATGATATCCTGTCCAAAAGCAAGCAACAACACGCAGAATGACGCACAACGACCAGTTAGATCAAAAGGTGGTTGATGAGTAACTATCAGACCAAAAACAAAAATCTATCAACCAGTCAAACCAGCAATCAATCAGGCAGTGAGCTCGTTAGGTGGTGACCAAGGCAATGAACCGAGTAAGCGGTCAATTAATCAGAAAGTGAACGAGACAGTTCATCAAGCAGGGAACTAATCAGGCAGTAAGCCAGCTAAAAGGTGAACCAACTCCACGGTTAAACAAGAAAACAGTAAAGAATCAGTAAGGAAATGTAACCAGCGAACCGATCGGACCAGTCAGATAGTGAACCAGTCAGACAGTGAACCAATCAGACAGTGAACCACTCAGACAGTGAACCCCAGTCTGACAGTGAACCACTTAGACAGTATATCGATCAGACAGTGAACCAGTAAGACAAGTGAACCAGTCAGACAGTGAACCGATCATACTGTGAACCAGTCAGACAGTGAACCAGTCAGACAGTGAACCAGTCAGACAGTGAACTGATCAGATACTGAACCCATCAGACAGTGAACCAGTCAGACAGTGAACCAGTCAGACAGTGAACCAGTCAGACAGTGAACCAGACAGGCAGTGAACTGATTAGACACTGAACCCATCAGACAGTTAACCCATCAGACAGTGAACCAGTCAGACAGTGAACCAGACAGGCAGTGAACCAATCCGACAGTGAACCAATCAGACAGTGAACCAATCAGAGAGTGAACCCATCAGACAGTGAACCAATCCGACAGTGAACCAACAAGACAATGAACCAGTCAGACAGTGAACCAATCCGACAGTGAACCAGTCAGACAGTGAACCAATCGGACAGTGAACCAATCAGACAGTGAACCAATCAGACAGTGAAGCACTTAGACAGTATATCGATCAGACAGTGAACCAGTAAGACATTGAACCAGTCAGGCAGTGAACCAGTCAGACAGTGAACCAGTAAGACAGTGAACCAGTCAGACAGTGAACCAGTCAGACAGCGAACCGAAACACAGAGTGAACCAATCACATAGTGAACCACAGGAGCAGTGAACCCAGTCAGAACTCGATCCAAACAGAGAAGTGAACCCGTTCATCGCCTGTTGCCAGTTTTAAAAAAAAAAAACCTCCCAAGATGTTCTTGACTATCATTTGTCAACACGTCACCTCTGACCACACGCCCTCTGGTGGAAATCTCGCAAAGTGTCGCTGATAACGAGGAGACCCTGAGTCAGTTCTGTTGTCCTAATGTAGC
>CM065729.1:10088875-10093875 GCA_033310375.1 Conus canariensis
TGCAACTCAGGCGGCTCCTGAACGCCATTGTGGGTGCTGATGTGGTGGTGGTTGGTAACTGGTTCCACTCCCTGATGGTGCGGGGAAAAAAGGAGTGGTACAGAACTGTATGGGTTACCCGCTCCTGGTGGATCTTCTGTGTGCCTCTAGTCCGTTTGTCTGAAGGGCGGTAGAATGTGGTGGGGTTGAGGTCTACCAGCCCGTTGTGGATACGGTAGAGCATCGAAAGCCTATTATGGTGCCGACGCTCTTCGAGGCTGTCCCACTTGAGGTGTTTAAGCAGCCGTGTAACTGCGCCTGATGTCCTGTCGTGGAAATTGTTACAGGCGTATCTTGCTGCTGTCCTCTGAACCTTCTCCAGGAGTTGGGTGTCTTGCTGTAAATTTGGATCCCATACGGTGGAGCTGTATTCCAGTGTAGGTCTGACCATGGTGGTATATGTGGCAGCTTTGATCTCTTGGGAGCAGTCCCTGAAGTTTCTTCTGAGAAAGCCCACCATTCTGTTCCCCTTGGCTGCCACTGTTTCCACGTGTCGGGTCCAGGAAAGATCATCCGCCATGGTCACGCCTAGGTACTTACTGGAGCTCACCGTATCCAGTGTTTGTCCGTGAGGGTATAATCTGTCTGTATAATTTTCTTGTGTCTACTTGGAGAGACTCGGAAGGTGTTACACTTGCTTGCATTAAAGCTCATCTGCCAAGTGTTTTCCCAGTCTTCCAAGTGAGTGAGATCGGCTTGTAGCAAGGCTTGGTCCTGGCGACTGCAGATCTTCCTGTAGAGGAGACTGTCGTCTGCAAACAACCTGGTGTGTGAGGCCTTGACTACATCCGGCAGGTCGTTTATATATGCTAAAAATAGCAGCGGGCCCAGTACGGTGCCTTGAGGGACACCAGATAGTACTGCAGCAGGGGACGAGAGCGTACCTTCGAGGGCAACTTGCTGGCTTCTGCCGGTGGGGAACGCCTGGATCCAGCCGAGTGTGTCGTTCCTCACTCCGTAGTAATGCAGTTTGCTCAGCAGACGACGATGCGGTACCTTATCGAAGGCCTTCGAGAAATCGAGCAACACTACGTCCACCTGATTCCCCCCGGCTAAGTTTCTGGCAATGTCGTGGATAGTTGAAATTAGCTGTGTCTCGCATGACCTTTGTTTTCTGAAACCATGCTGCGCATCGTTTTTAATATCTGATGTTAGTCAAAGTGGGTCATGACGCTGCTGTGCAGAACATGTTCCAGGACCTTGCACGTGATAGACGTGAGGGAAACTGGTCTGTAATTTTCTGGTAGCTGGCGATCACCCTTCTTGAACATGGGTACGATGTAGGCCTGCTTCCAGTCCGTCGGTACCTGGTTGGTATCCAAGGACAACTGAAACATAGTCGTCAGAGCTAGCGCAATTTCCTCTGCTGCTGTCTTCAGTATAAAAGCTGGGATTGCGTCCGGACCTGTTGCCTTGTCAGGGCGGAGATTCTGAAGAAGTTTACGGACTCCTGGCACGCTGACTGTAATTGGTGGCATATCTGGGTACGGGCTTGGTCCTTTGGATGGAATGGTAGTGGTGTCTTCCTCTGTGAAGACGGACTTGAATTGATCGTTTAGGATCTCTGCTTTGCCTAGGCTGTTGCTTTTCAAGAACCCATCTTTGTTCTTCAGGGGAGAGACGCCCTCTGTATCCTGACGCTTGCTTTTGACGTATGCCCGAAACTTCTTAGAGTTGGACCTGAAGTCATTGCATACAACTTCTTCTATATATTTCTTACTAGCCTGTTTAATCGTGTAACGTGTCTGGGCCTGCAGTCTCTTGTATCTGTCTAAGTCTCTCTTCTTTCCCGTCTTCTTCGCTTTCTTGTGCGCTCGCTGTTTTCTACGGATAGCCCGGCGTATGTCTGTGTTGATCCATGGGTTAGTATGTCTGGCTGACGTAGTCTTTGTTGGGACCCGCGCTTCCATCGTCTGCGTCAGCTTGTCTTTGATCTCCTTCCAGGCATGCTCAGCGGCATCTGGTACTGTGGGGTCAGGCTTGAAAGACTGTGCAAACTCGCGAACGTCTTCTTTGATCCCTTCAATGTTGGCTTTCTTCCACAGGTATATCTTGCGGCGAGGTGGTCTGGGACGGTGGGGAGCTAGTGCAGTGTCATAAAGGATGACATCGTGATCGCTGCTGCCAAGCGGTGGTAAAGGTTTACATCTAGTTTTGAAAGTAGGGTGTGAAGTCATGATGAGGTCAAGAATGTTTCCTCCTCTGTGGGTGGTGTAATCAACTTGCTGCTCTAAGTTGTTGTCCACCATGATGTCCAGGAAGGTCTGGTTTACGCGTTCTGGGTATCTGTGCCCTTGGATGCCTAGCGTTGTCCAGTTTATGTCTGGCAAGTTGAAGTCACCGCCAATAACAATCACACTGTTCTTTGACTCCTTCTTCAGGCCCGTAATTTCTTCTTTTGTAGCGGTCAAGTATTCTTCATCTATTCTCTTAGGTGGTGGATAATAGGCTGCTACTGTCATCTTTCTCTGGTCCCTGATTTTAATAGTCCCGCTGAGAAGTTCTACTCTTTTTTAACTTTTCACTTCACTAAGTTCTAGGTCTTTCTTTGCTGCTAACAACAGCCCCCCCCCCCCCCCCCCCCCCCCCCTTGAGTCTTTGGTGGGGCGGTCTCTTCTGTATACGTCGAAGCCCAATAGGATGGGAAAAACTCTGCTGTGCTAACTTCGTCGTTTAGCCATGTTTCAGTCCCTATTATAATGTCTGGATCACTAGCATCTATCAGGGCTTCTAGATCTCTGCATTTCTTCCTTGCTCCGTAGAAGTTAATATTCAGTACTCGTAGCTGTCGCTTGTTCTTACGTTGCCTGAGGCTCTCACGCTGGGGTGCTTTCGGCGATGATGTCCTGCCAAACTCCGATGTTTGGGGTGCTGTGTTAATGTCGGTTTGGTTTATTACATCTTCATCAACAGATGTTGACAACTCAGTTGAGGAAATATCTGATGGAATGGATGATAGCTGACCAAACGATGTACAACCTACTGGGACTGTGGGGGTCGGACTAGCAGGCTGTGTTGTGTCAGCCTTGTCGTCTGGAATGGTGTACAACTTTGAGTTGTTGATGCTACGGCAATTGGGGCAAAACCATTGTTCCTCGCTGTCTCCCAGTCTCTCGAAGGACGCTGTGGACATGTTTACGCAGTTCTTGTGAATCCATTTGTCACAATGGTCACACGCCACTGTCATTTTATTGCATGCTTTGGAGCATACAGTGCAGGGAAATCTAGGTCTTCTGGGGCCAGGGTTTGGTTCAATCCCGCTAATCAGAAGTAGGATCGTTTTGTGTGTCGAATTTCTATTCATGACAAGAAGTTGTCGTTTTGCAATCCAAGGTCTCTGGCGAAGCCAAACAACCGTGCAGGTCGCGTAGTCTAGATTGTGGGAAAGTTCAGTGTTCCTGTACTGCTGCAGCAGATTCAAGTCATCAGTCAGCGGTTGAATTTCCAATCCACAGTTCAGAAATGGGTACGGGAGTGAATTAAAGTTTGTACATACCCTCTCACGGATGATTGACACAGTGCAATTGTATATAAGAAGGAAAACAAAAAGCTTTGAGGGTGAACATGACGATGTCCCAACGGGCGCGGCCATCTTGGAACTTGGTACTCCGCTCACCAGCAGTGGAAACCCTCTCCCACCACGAAAAACTTGAGGTACCAGGTATGAGCATTTGGTCAGCGTTAACAAGGAATCTTTAGGTATAAATTACCCAAAGATTGGAGAATATTGGATATTTTGGGCAGGGTGGAACTTTAAAAAGTCAGGAGAGCTAAGGGCCAACACAACCTATCGCTAGCGGATATGACGTCACGACCAGAGCTCTGGGTCGACCAGAGCGTGGTCGTTCTTGCACTCTTCCTGTGTCTTGAAAGCGTTGTCTGAGTCTGACAACAACAGAGTGTGATACCCCAAGTCTCCGTGCCACTTCCCGGACTGCAACCCCTTCTTGGAGCCATCCTATTGCTCTTCCTCGATCCAGCTCGTTCAGTCTTCGACGTGGAGGCATGCTGTTGCATTGCATTTTTCGCCAGTACAGTGGCTTTTAAAGACATTTGGTTGAGCATACTTTATGACCTACAGCCTGATTTAGCTCGTGCTTCACATGATTTTGATTCAGCACATGCTCCTCGGGTCCCAAACACATCAGAAATTCACCCTAATTTGTTCCAAAAATGACAAGTCGCGACACGTGTTTTTCAAGGCGCGTGAGAAATGTGTGCCACAAAATTGCAGTTGCCGCATTCACTATCAATTTGTGCGTGTGGTTCAATTTGTTTGGACCACAAAGGCGGTACAATTGAATTTTTGTTAATTTTTAAAAGTTTTTGTGCATTCTCAATGTTGGTCTTTAACTTTTTTTGAACAGTATATGTATGTATGTATGTATGTATGTATGTATGTATGTATGTATGTATGTATGTATATGTACACAGAGATGTACGTGTGTGTGTGTGTGTGTGTGTGTGTGTGTGTGTGTGTGTGTGTGTGTGTGTGTGTGTGTGTGCGTCTGTGCGTGTGTGTGTGTGTGTGTGTTGTGTGTGTGTGTGTGTGTGTGTGTGTGTGGTGTGTGTGTGTGCGTGTGTATGTGTGTTTGTGTGTGTGTGCGTGTGTGGTGTGTGTGTGTGTGTGTGTGTTGTGTGTGTGTGTGTGTGTGTGTGTTGGTGTGTGTTGTGTGTGTGTGTGTGTGTGTGTGTGTGTGCTTGTGTATGTGTGTTTGTGTGTGTGTGCGTGTGTGTGTGATGTGTGTGTGTGTGTTGTGGTGTGTGTGGTTGTGGTGTGGTGTGTGTGTGTGTGTGGTGTGTGTGCGCGCGCGCTCGCGCGTGTGTGTGCGTGTGTATGTTGTTGTTGTTGTTGCATATACATGCGCGTGCGCGCACGCATGCATTCACGAACACAGACAACCACACACACACACAGACACACACACACACACACACACACACACACACACACACACACA
>CM065729.1:10103875-10106375 GCA_033310375.1 Conus canariensis
TCACTTTTTGAGAACAACAGAAATTCCTTAGGCCAATGGTTAGAGTCCTTTTTTTTCATTAAGCTCCCAACAGCCTTGCAACTGGGTAAAGAAATCTTAAGAAATAAGAAACTAATCATTTACGCTACAGTTTGAGTCAGATATGTATTCGTAGCGACCCTGAAGGTCGCCATTACACACAACATTCAGAATATGCATACCATACGAAGCGCACAAATTTAAGATTAATTTACTATAAGGACTGAGTATATTGTCTTTAAATCGCACCACAAAAATGTTCATCATTGTTGTCACTGAAAAATATAAACTGATCCAACTGATTACTAAAAAAAAATTTGGATATATTCGAGGTTTTTCCATTAAGTCACCACATATGATGATGTCTGTATCATCTTCTGCCATAATCTTATTGGTTATTACGCCATCATCCCATCTTCAATTTCAAAACTTGTATATTACAGTGAATTTATAGAAGGAAAATAAACTCACACAAATTACATGTTTTTGAACATCAAATGAAGTCTTGTTAAGCAAAAAAATTAAATAAATAATAAAATAAAAACATGGAATATTATCGCTATTACATTTAAGACTGACGACACGCGGGAACAAATATGTTTCTTACCAAACAAATCTCTCCCCCGGTCTTCTCCCCTGGCTAGTCTGCTTCATCGCTGGCTTACAAAACACAGTGTGGGTGGGGAAAAAACGGGAATCAAAATTGTTTCCTTAAACATGTAATCTAAACAAATAAAATTCAAAGTATCAATGTAGTCAACAAACTGTTTATTCTACAATTTGCTCACATGACCAGGAACATTGCAGTGCCGAAATATAAATCCTGCTTGTTTGTACCATTTACATCAGTGATGTTTACATTTACATCGTTTTCATTCACATAGGTTGAGTATCATCATCCCATCAAATCATTCGTTTTTTCATATTGTTAATCCACTTTTACACTTCCAAACAAGATTTGTTTGTTTGCATCATATGCATTTACGATAGTGTTATCAGCTTGAGTATCACCCTCCACATCGTTTGTATTTTCATATTGTTTATCCACTTTTACACTTCCATACAAGATTTGTTCGTTTGCATTATAAACATTTACATTTGTGTTATTTACGTTTTTATTATTTTCACACATTTAATTACCATTAGCAAGATTCATAAAATTATCTGGACTAACATGTTGCTGATTCGCACACTTTCACACAAGGCCTTACCAGAAGATGTTATGCCATGGTTGGATATCCCGCCGCCACCCTCAGCATCTATATCCCATTTGGGGCCGGAATAGCTCGGTTGGTAGAGCGCCAGACTCGTAATCATGGTGATCCTGGGGTTGCGGGTTCTAATCTCCGCCAGGCCGTTTCGATACAGGGGGATTTTTCCTCGGAGTTAACATTGGTTCTGATTCCATTTCCCAGATAGTCCTTCGAATGAGACTATAAACCGAGGTTCCGTGTGTGAATGCACGCATAACATCTTGCAAACACGTAAAATCGCATCATCAACTTTCGGAAGAGAAGGCCAGTTTTGGCAGTTGGTATGGATGACACGTTACGCACAGCATATACTTTGCGTGAAAAATCGAAAGAATGAAAGAGTTGTTAAATTGAATGAACAATATTGACTGAATGACACGGGTAACGACTGATTGAAGCGCCAGCAGGCAGCTCTTCAGTCGGCTCTACCCAGGTAGGCAGCCTGTTGTGTAAACGAGAATGCGGATTGTAAAGCGCTCAGAGCTTGGTCTGTGGCCGGGGACAGGCGCTATATCAGTACTCTTAATAATAATATCCTTATGAACACTGACACGCTGAAGGGGAAACTGCAGATTATCCATAGCCACCCGTGTAGGTACTGTGTTGCAGGGAAACAGACTTGTCAAAACTGGACGTTGACTGAGGCAGAGAGCTACAGCTGTCCATGACAAACATAGAAGTACAGACCGGGAGATGTCCGTTATACATTGATTTAGGCATACCAAGGGTTCTTTCCAACAATCGGCAGATTGGCTTTTTTTCCTCTTTACAAGTTTAGCTGAGAGAAGGATTAAGGGTAAGAGGGGAGAGAGAGAGAGAGAGAGAGAGGAGAGAGAGAGAGAGAGAGAGAGAGACAGAGAGAGACAGAGAGAGACAGAGAGGACAAGAGAGACAGAGACAGAGAGACAAACATACATACAGACAGACAGACGGACGAACGGACAAACAGACAGATAAGCAGCGTATGGACAGACTCATATGAACAGTTACTCAGTCAGGGGTTCAGCTTTTAGTCATGTCCTATCGGTCCCATCTGTCTTTGAGAGAAAGGGAGGGGTTAGAGAGAGAAAGAGAGAGTGAGAGAGAGTATGAGAGAGAGAGAGTGAGAGAGAGAGTATGAGAGAGAGTATGAGAGAGAGTATGAGAGAGAGAGAGTATGAGAGAGAGAGAGAGAGAGAGAGAGAGAGAGAGAGAGAGAGTATGAGAGAGAGATTGAGAGAGAGAGAGAT
>CM065729.1:10113875-10116375 GCA_033310375.1 Conus canariensis
CAGAAAATAAGAAGACAAACAGAAGAAAACCAGAGAAAAAAAAAAAAAGAGAGAGAGAGAGAAGATGAGGAAAACAAACAGGGGGGGGGGGGGGAGCGGAAAAAGATGGAGAAAAAGACAACGGCAAAAAGAAAAAGAAGACAAACAGAGAGAAAAAAAAAAACGAGAAGAAAACAAAGACAAGAAAACGAGACAAAGTGCTAACAGAACAAACGAAGACAGCAAAGAGAATAAAATGAAATGACAAACTAAAGAAAAGAAGAAGACAAACACAAGAAAACCAGAAGAGAAAAAAAAAAGAGAGAGAGAAGACGAGGAAAACGAACGGGGGGGGGGGGGGGGGGAGAAGAAGAAGAAAAGACAATAGAAAAAGAAAAAGAAAAAGAAAAAAGAAAAAAACAAAACAAAAAAGGGCTGGAAAAGAACGAGAAGAAACAAAAAGATAAAAAAGAAAAGAAAAAAAAAAAAAAGACAAAGGGTAATGAGAAAAGAAGCTGGCAAAGAGGAGGAAATAACACGACAAAACAACAGAAAAGAAGAAGATAAACGAAAGAGAAGACAAACAGGAAAAAAGAAAGAAAACAAAAGAAGGAATAAAAGAAAATACGAAAACGAACAGAAGGTAGAAGGAAGACATAGAGATGAAAAGAAGAAGACAAACTTAGAAAAGAGAGAAGGAGAAACACAGCCTCAAAGGGTAAGGGAACGTAAGAGGAAAATACGAAGAAAAGCAAAGAAGAAAATACATCAAAAAGAAAAAAGTAAGGAGTAAAGAAATAAAGACAGCTGGTGGAAGGACGGAGAGAAAGATGGAAGAAACCAGAGGAGGGTAGCTAAACACAAAAACGCTAAATTAAATGGAGTGAAAGATTGAAGCAGCAAACGAAAAGAGACGAAAAAGATGAAATAGAGAAGAGAATGAAAACAGTAAAAAATTAAAAAAAAAGAAAAGACAACAAGATGTGTGTATCAACCCACAGTGTTGGTTTCCCGTTCGTAAACGCTTGATTCCGTCTTTTTTTTTCTCTTTTCGCCTTAGCAACAAAGCTACAGTGACTTTCAAAGTACCCAGTGAACTACACTTTGATGCAGACGATTGGCATCCCTTATCCCCCTGCCACCTCGCCGCCATACAAACACACGCGCCCGCGCGCACACACATACGCATATACACGCGCACGCGCGCGCGTTACACACACACACACACACAACACACACACACACACACACCACACAAAACACACACACACACACACACACACACACACACACACACACACCACACTCAAATGCACAGACACACGCACGCACACATGCATGCATGTACACACGCACGCACATACGCACGCAAGCACGACACACACAACACACACACACAACACACACACACACACACACACACACACACCACACACACACACACACACACACACACACATACACACACACACACACACATCATGTCGAAGTACCACGAGTGCGTGCACACACACACACACAACCACACACACACACACACACACACACACACACAACAAAACACACCACTCACACACACACACACACACACACACACACACACACACACACACACACACACACCACACACACACACACACACATACACACACACACACTCACACGCACGCACGCACGCACGCACGCACGCACGCGCACACACACACACACACACACACACACACACACACACACACACACACACACACACACACACACGCACACACACACACACGCACACACACACACGCACGCACACACACACACACACACACACACACACACACACACACACCACACACACACACACACACACACAAATCAATCAATCAATCAATCAATCATATCAAAGTACTATATTCCATCTGAGGGTCCACCATGTCAGGTGTATACCTGGTGGAGGCCGAAAACTCAAGTCGAGGTGTAAAACACCTGACCGAGTACTAATACACTGTGCCATCCTTGTCAAGGTGTGTCATATCAATGATGAATACAATATGCCAAACTACAATACCGTGCATGAAGGTACAATACACTATATTAAGATACAATACACCATGTCTAGGAACAATACACTATGTTCAGGTAAATACACTATCTTCAGGTACAATACACTATGTTCAGGTACAAAACACATTGTTACGGTACAATACACGATGTTAATGTACAATACACCATGTTCAGGTACAATACACGATGTTAAGGTACAATACACGATGTTAATGCAGAAGACACGATGTTAAGGTACAATACACGATGTTAAGGTACAATACCCGTTGTTAAAGTACAATACACGATGTTAAGGTACAATACACGATGTTAAGGTACAATACCCGATGTTAAGGTACAATACACGATGTTAAGGTACAATACACGATGTTCAGGTATAATACACGATGTTCAGGTACAATACACGATGTTAAGGTACAATACCCGATGTTAAGGTACAATACTCGATGTTAAGGTACAATACACCATGTTA
>CM065729.1:10121375-10128875 GCA_033310375.1 Conus canariensis
TATATTTTTCAACATTTTTACAAGAAACTGTTACCCTCGAAACTGCCACTGCGCACAAATGTTTTGTTACTCTCATACTCCTATTTCCAGGTCTCAGGTGTACGCTGATAGGCAGTACAAGCACACACACACACACACACACACACACACACACACACACACACACACACACTCGCGCGCGCACGCGCGCGCGCTCTAACAGACACATACTACAGACGTTTCTCAGAGCCATGCATGTTAAGAAGGCACGTAAGGTCTGACCGACGTGTTGCATATACACGCTCTCTCTCTCTCTCTCTCTCTCTCTCTCTCTCTCTCTCTCTCTCTCTCTCTCTCTCTCTCTCGCACACACACACACACACACACACACACACACACACGCGCGCGCACACACACACACACACACACACACACACACACACGCACACACACACACACACACACACACAACAACAACAAACGTACACGCGCGCTCGCACGCACTCACACACACGCACACACACAGACATATTCTGACAAACACACGTACACACGCGCGCGCGCGCGCACTCACACACACACACGCGCGCGCGCGCGCGCGCGCGCGCGCACGCACGCACATGCATTCTCGCAGACACACACACACACACACACACACACACACACACACACACACACACACACACACACACATGCACGAACGCAGGCACACTCTGACACACACATACCATTGTAGTTTCTCAGAACCACAGAACCATGTATGTTAACAAGGCACGCAAGGTCCGACCGACGTGTTGGGTTAATGCTTAAGTCAGACATCTGTTGAATCTCGGCCATCAGATAGTCTTGCCAATGCTTCTCTCTTTGTTTATTCTCTTATTCGCTTCGTTTATTTATTTACTTCTTGATAGAGCTGCCACCCCTGCACATAACAGCTCCCCCTGGTTTCACAGACATGGTCTGGCATGTAACTAGAACACACACGCAGTGATGCCTTGTTGATGAAACTGAAAGTGACGTTTAAGAATCAGAAGTTCGGTGCTCGCTAAGGGTATCAAAGCAGGCCATACGCCACAATTAGGATTTTGCACTGAAACACTATGTAATCCGCGTTTTGAGGCCTACCATAAATTTGAGCCAGCATTTAATGTTACACTGATAACTTCTCAAAACAACAACTCCCCCACCAATTACTTCCCTTGTTTGGGGGATCTCTACCTTTGAAATCATAGACAATCTTCAAAGACATGGCCTTCTCCCTAGCTGACACACATTTCAGGCCTTCGCACTCACCCGTGACTCTATCTTTGCGCCAGCTTCAAGAGCACAAAATAATCCCCATTCCTTTGATTTTCATTTGTCTGCTTGGAACCACTTGACTGGTACTTTGATGGCCTGTATAAAAGAAAATGAGAAGAATTAAATTTCAGACACAAGAAAAATTATCAAAACAATCCAACTGCGTCGGTTTATCAATACTCAACTTCTTAGGCAAGGCCTGGCGCATTAATTTTTGGTGTGCTGCCAGCATCGCCTGCAGCTTGCTGGTTATAGCGCATTGATCTCAAGAAGGAACTGCGAACGTGAAACAATACGCAGGAAACTTTCTTTTAATTTTGGAGGGAGCTTATTCCCGTCCCATACTAGCGGTGTAGTGATCAAAATAAATCCAAGACACACTGAGCCTGCCAAGGGAATGAACTCGCTGGTCGATTAGTTCACTCCCTTTCCCTGCATTCCGCTGTCGGCAAGGAATCGCAAAGGTGGCAAGGGAACCGTAAGGTCCAGTGACAGGACACAGAGGGTTAATACTAAGTTTCTTCGACAGAAAACCTTTGAAATCAGCTAGGCGGGTTTGAAAACCTACCGGCGTTGTGGTATCCATCGTTTTAAATGTCATTGCGGTATTCATAGTTTCTCATGTCATCGTGGTAGTGGGCAGAGGGCAAGTCCTTTGGACTCGTACGGGAAGCTGGACGTTCCCGCCCCCACAGTATCTTGCGAGCATACCGCAAGCATAGCTGGTAAGTTGACGGGTCACCGACCCTCAATTCTAGGGCTTGTCTATCTTGTATGCGAAGCTGAATTCGGCGGACTGCGCGAAAGAAACCACCGTGGTTCACCGGACAGAAAGGCGATTCCCAGCAACGCGCTGTCGAGCGCACAGGGCGTGTCAAGACACAAGAGACGGTCATCCACTGCACCCCAATCTATCTCCAGCCGTCTCCACTTCGTCTTGCCACTGGACACAGACAGACTGGGGCGAGTGGGTGAGGCTGACGACGTGCAACTCTCCTCACTATAATCCAAGTCAAGCGCAAGTCATGACTTCAAACCCCACAGCGCAACCTCAAGTCCTGTGGCGATGGGCAAGTGGCGAAGGCAGCAGGTGTGGACACCCTGGGAGCTGTCAGTCACGAGCCTGCACACAGGCGGCCCAGGGCATGTGGTCGCTCTCTACTGGACGTAGCAGAAGTGGTGCATGTACATCAGAGAAGAGACGCACAGCAGAAACTGAGAGAAAGCAAGCCGTGCGCAAGGCCAGAGCTACCTCCACCTCCACTGTAGCACCCACCCACATGTGTCCCACATGTGGGCGTTCCTTCCGGGCCCAGATCGGCCTCACCAGCCACCTGCGGACCCATACTCAGCGATCTTCCATCTGAGATTGAAGTCATGGTCTCATCTTCAAAATCGAAGGACGAACAACACACACAACAGTTTTCCATGTCATTGTGGTCTCCGTCGTTTTACATGTCATTGTGGTATTCGTAGTTGCACATGTCAACGTGATATCCGTCGTTTTACATGTCATTATGGTATCCGTCGTTTCACATGTCACTGTGGTATCCGTCGTTTCACATGTCATTGTGGTATCCGTCGTTTCACATGTCATTGTGGTATCCGTCGTTTCACATGTCATTATGGTATCCGTCGTTTACGTGTCATTGTGGTATCCGTCGTTTCACATGTCATTGTGGTATCCGTCGTTTCACATGTCATTGTGGTATCCGTCGTTTCACATGTCATTATGGTATCCGTCGTTTACGTGTCATTGTGGTATCCGTCGTTTCACATGTCATTGTGGTATCCGTCGTTTCACATGTCATTGTGGTATCCGTCGTTTCACATGTCATTGTGGTATCCGTCGTTTCACATGTCACTGTGGTATCCGTCGTTTCACATGTCATTGTGGTATCCGTCGTTTCACATGTCACTGTGGTATCCGTCGTTTCACATGTCATTGTGGTATCCGTCGTTTACGTGTCATTGTATACCCATCTTTTTAAGTGTCACTGGGGTATCCTTTTTTTTACATCAAATTGCAATATTCAACTGTTTGCGTGTTAATGATTTATTCGTATTTTTACATTCGATCAAGGTGTCTAACTTCTGACATGTCACTGTAGTATCAATGTCTTTACATGTCATTGTGGTATACATTCTTTTACATGTCACTGTAGTATCAATCTTTTCTACATGTCATTGTGGTATACATTCTTTTACATGTCATTGTAATATCAATCTTTTTTTTACATGTCATTGTGGTATACGTTCTTTTACATGTCACTGTAGTATCAATCTTTTTACACGTCATTGTGGTATACATTCTCTTTTACATGTCACTGTAATATCAATCTTTTTTTACATGTCATTGTGGTATACGTTCTTTTACATGTCACTGTAGTATCATTTTTTTACATGTCATTGTAGTATACATTCTTTTACATGTCAATGTAGTATCAATCTTTTTTTACATGTCATTGTGGTATAGATTCTTTTACATGTCACTGTACTATCAATCTTTTTTACATGTCATTGTGGCATACATTCTTTTACATGTCACTATAGTGTCAACCTTTTTACATGTCATTGTGGTACACATTCTTTTACATGTCACTGTAGTATCAATCTTTTTACATGTCATTGTGGTACACATTCTTTTACGTGTCACTGAAGTGTCCGTCCATGTATATTCAGGTGTGGAATTTATCGTTTTCATATTTTTGTGTTGCTCTAATTTTTTTTTTTTTTTTTTTTTTTTTTTTTGCATGTCACGGTGGTATTAATTATTTTAAAGTCATGATGGGAACCATTTTTTTACGCGTAGATCAAGCCTTTCCTCACCACCAAGGCCTCTCTCTCTCTCTATCTCTCTCTCTCTCTCTCTCTCTCTCTCTCTCTCTCTCTCTATGTATGTATATATATATATATATATATATATATATATATATATAATGTATATAGATATATACATAATTTCATATATATATATATATGTGTGTGTGTGTGTGTGTGTGTGTGTGTGTGTGTGTGTGTGTGTGTGTGTTCTGATTTTCTAATCATCAATAGTATTTATAAAGCGCCATAGCTTGCATCAGCAACACAATGCTCTGTGCGCCGACCCATTCACCGACGTCAAACCATACCATCCCCTCCCCTCCTTTCTTCCCCTCCACCCACCCTTCACCCACCCATCCCCAACCCACACCAACACACAAATCCTTTTCCTCCCATCCATCTACCTGCCAACTAACACACAAAGCTTACAAAGCAGCTGGGGAGGCGGGAGGCGGGGGGGGGGGGGGGGGGGGGGGGGGGGGGGGGGCTTGCTGACACAGGCATGTTTTAATGCTGTTTGTAAACACAGGTAAAGATGAGATGTGGCACGGACAGAATGTCAGCGACGTCTAAACACAGACTGTAGAAATGCTAATGCTGCCCTCTTCCATGGGGTCACCATCTTATGTCTCGGGAAGTTTCAGGAGTTTTTCCTTGGCAGGAAAAAAAATAATAAAAGGGAAGAATGGTAAGCGTTGAGTGCGGCTGAAAAGTACAGCAGAAGTGGTCCATCAAAATGGCGGAATACAAGAACTGAATTTTAGAAAAAAAAAAAAAATTATTTCCGGAAGACAATACACCAGACAAACAGATCACAGGACAAAACACGATGCATTTCGACCTCGTGGGTCTTCTTCAGACAAAAACAAACAACATTTAGGACAATGAAAACGAAGAATGAGCAACCACTTATCTTCTCATATTAGGCTTCAGTTCACCCCTCAGTCGCCTCGCCTTGAAACTAACAAGAATTGGAATGTTGTTTTGGCATCAGAACTTCACAGAACGTCGGTGAAATTCTTTTAGCAGCGATGTTATGTATCAAGTTTCTTTGGGGTTTTTTTGTTTGTTTTTTTATAAACACTGGCAGTGTTTTGAATTGGTTAATCTAGTCTCCTGGAAGAGCTGTAAGAAAAGAGCAGCAACAATCTACGTTAGATACAGCACTTATTACAAGCATTGACATATATTGGGACAAATATGCTTCGGTTGGTGCAATGCGTCCAAGCTCATGAAGACAAGTACGACTGATGTGCTCTTGCATTCAGAAAGTTTGAGCCAGCCTGAATCTAGATATTAGAAGAATTTTTGAACTGCAGTATTCGTGCCGCCTGTGTCTGTAACCTCACCTGCAGCCAATCTGATACACGGCAGAATGTCAGCAACATCGGTGTGTTTTGATTCATCCAGAGCAACACAAATTCTTTGGTAAGCTATTCTGGCAGCTCAACGTCATCTTCTCCGCTGTGGAAATCAGGTTTGTGTACTGAAATTATATCTGACAGTGGCAGCATGAGGTAAACAGAACAGGCGCTGACACCGATCCCTGGGGCACACCACACATCAGAGCAGATTCAGTCTATTCAACGATGACAGAGTCTGATCACCAAGCTATGATAAGTGCCGTTAGAAGATATTTGGTTTCTCAGAAGAGAGATTATCATAGCATGTATCTAGCACTGAACTAGCAATATCACGCTACATTTCAGTTCTCACACGCCCGTGTCAATCGAGAAAATCTTATTGGTTTGTGTATATTTATCAACGTTTAAAATCGTCAACAGAATTATCTTGTATAATTTTGTTGATTAAAATAAGTAAACATCAGGACCAATAATTGCGTGCATGTTGACAGGAGAGACAAGTTCACTCTTATAACGAAACAAGCAATTTTATTCTTCTGTGAAACCATAAGACAAAAGGCTTTCAACATCGACGATTGATATCAACCACATCTTGGACAGAAACGTACAAATCATTTTCTGATTCAACAAACAGATGGACCAGTGACAGACACTGTTGTTTTCAAAACACGTACGCTGTATTTATATAACGTCTACTGACAGCGTGAGGTAACACCATGTCTGTTTTACGTTGTCAAAGCGAGCAGTTAAACTTACCACACACACACACACACACACACACACACCACACACACACACCTGTGTGTTCATTACTTACAACGTTTTGACGACTTTTAGATTTAATTAAAAGTAATTATTATGACTGCACCGAATAACGTGGACAAACGAATCACGAACAAAACACGACGCGTTTCGACAACTTAGGTCTTCTTCAGACAAGATAAACAACACTCGGGACAACGAAAATGAAGAACGAGCAGTCACTTGTCTTTGTCGAATTCGGCGCAAGATGCACGCTCCATTTCAAACAACACGCATCATGAGAGGCCTAAAGAAAGTTGGGCTGCAAGTAGCTGACACTTGACAAGGATTTGAATTCATATCTGCTCACGGGAAACCAAGAAATATTTCATAAAAAGTAGGAGAAAAAAGAAAATCTGTCAATGACTTAGAAATGGTCAGCAAAACCATGTTCACACAACATATTTTTTTAAGAGCAGACAACAGATCAATATACTGCGTATGTAGTGTGGCGTAGTTCGTATGGACCATTCCGCACTCTGTGACGTCTCCTTGATGAGACTGAAACTGAAACTGAAACAACAGATCAGTTTGGAGAGCAATAAATCACAATACCACATTACCTGAAATTTCAGCTGAAAATTTGAATACACATTTCTGTGACATTACTAAATCAACGATAAAATAAAATTTAAAAAAATCCTCACAAACTGGAGTAGACATTCTTTTCAATGTCTGTAGACTTACAACTATGCCACACTCTGATTTTAACTCTCACCTGAGATGTGTGCTAGATAAACATGCATCTGTTTATCAGCAGACGGTGCGCCACATAATTCTATGGCTGATTAGCTACAGTGTTAAAGCACAAGTAACGGAGTTGAACGCTGCTGACGTTTCTCCCATTTCTCTGTTCATGGACAGATATCCGACAGCGCAATACAGAAAATCATTGACCTTGCTGAACAGATGTAAAAGCAAGCTTTTATTTGAACATGGTTTCTTCTGGGGAAAAAAACCACCTTGTGAACAGCTGTTTCATAAATAAACAGCGCACTTGGCAAAGACGAAACTTGATTCCTCCCTTCAACTTATGATGTCAAGGAATTTCCAAAATTGGTCAGTGACGTCTTTTAGAGCAAGGTCATGTCTATCTGCAGGAGTTTTATCCGTGTGGCATAAAAGAGAGATCACAGCAGGTTCATAAGTTTTCCGGTTCTCACTTTCTGCCTACTTCCCGATTTCTGAAGAAGATATGATAAAGATGGTTCACCAGAGTGCTGCTGAGACCTGT
>CM065729.1:10133875-10138875 GCA_033310375.1 Conus canariensis
TGGGGCCGCCATGTGATGGCGGTAATGAAGCGATTACCCAGTACGCCACTTCCGCCTCCTCCCACCGTTTGACAGCTGCAGCGTACGCCTCGGTCGTGAATGGGTTACGTAGATTCATCCAGGAAGGTTGGAGGGGAGGGGGTAGGGGGGTGGTGGTGGTGTGGGGGAGTTGAAGGGGAATGCATGGCAACGAGTTCATTATTGGGAAGGATATTTTCTGGAAGGGCTGGGGTAAACTAAGCTTATACTACGACAGTTCTGACAGGTAATACACAAGTTTACTTGTTTACTGAAGTAGGTCACGTATCTGCTAGACTGCCTTTCCTGAAGACACTCTCTCTCTCTCTCTCTCTCTCTCTCTCTCTCTCTCTCTCTCTCTCTCTCCATGAGTGCATGCCAAAAGAAGCGCCAGTCTTAACTGACTTGGAAATTTATCAAACTTGATCGGTATATACTGAGCTCTTAGTTGGCGTAAGTCATTCAGTCATGAAGTAGTATTTCGAATAAGTGTAAGTTATGTTTGCGTGTAGTTGCTCAGGTACTAAGATGACTGTAATCAACTCGCGATGACAAATAATTGAGCAATCTGAAACTGAAGGTGATAGAGACCAATTTCCTATAAAAAAAAAAAAAAAAAAAAGAAGTATGTGAAACACTAAGCCTACCGATGACAGGTCGTCTGGGGGGATTTCCCAAAGCTGAGTTCAAGAGTACCGATCCATAGAGAGTCAGAATACGGTGGAACTTACACTCTTGCTACGAAAGGGAGGGTGGCTAAACTCGAGCAGAACGGCTAACAAAAAGCCAGTAACTCAAAGGAATAATGAGTTACCACTACAATGTTCTATCGTGCGCACAGACAAGCGCACGCACAATGCACGTGTAGAAATTAGTATGCGCACGCATAACAAATATTCGGACGTTAAAAAAAAAAAATCCAAAAATTTTTTTTTTTTTAAATCGGGAGGTAAGATACTGTTTCATTGAAACTCTACGAGATTAGCAAGAAAAGGACGTCCCAGTTTAGAGTTATCTATTGTTCTTTTTCATTTTTTGTTCGTCCTTTTTTTTTTCAAACGAGATTCGTCGTAACAGAATGCTGTGGTTTTTGTTTTTTCTTTTCAGTTGTTAAAGAAAGTGATAAATACTTTCAACAACCTTTCCATAACACACATGCACACACACACACACACACACACACACAGCACACACGCACGCACGCACACGTACAGTCATACACACACACACACATAACACACACACACACAATTTTAGAGCGCGCGCACGCACAGAGATATATTCAATCGATATCACTCTCCAAATTGAAAATGCAAATCAGCAACACAAAACATAACGTAGGCCACAGAATGGAATACTCTGAAATAATCCTGAACATAGTGAACGAAAGAAAGAAAAAAGATGGAAAGAATCTTATCCTTTTATGAAATAGAGACGCCAGTACAAAAACTAATGTAATGACTCCGTTCTAAAACATATATTTTGCACAACCTTTAGAGGAAGAAGGGATTATTGCAAATTACAAAAAGCAGAAAAGTGGAAATTACTGAAGCTTTTCAGTCTGTCACTCATTATTGATAATGTCTCTCTCTCTCTCTCTCTCTCTCTCTCTGTTCCCCCTCACCCTACCCCACTTTTTTCCCACCCCCTTTCCCATTACCCTCTCCCATTTCCCCCCATGCCCCTCCCTTCTCTGTTCCTATCCCTTATTCTCTGTCTGAAGTTCTGTTTTATGCATTCAAATATCATCGATGAAATATGACCATCTTATATTGCTGTGTTATACAAAGTCTGCGCCTGAAAAAAAAAAGTCAAGTTTTGAAGAAAAAAAATGGAAAAGTTAGAATTCATCAACCAAAGTACCTGTAGAACAAAAGATATATAAAATCACTTAACGATAATAAGGCAAAGAAAGAAATTAGATATAACTGTATATTGACATCATATAGAAATCTCGGGAGATGAGACTTAAAACTGTTTATCAGTATGGATTTCATGTTCGGTAAACCAGATAAACTATCATCAAAAACAAATTCAAATAATTCAAAAGAAACTTTACCAGATCAAAAGTGTGTTTCTGGATCCTAAGATTGCCAGGAGTGTTCTTTTCTCTTTACTCTCAGTATTTTTCCTTTCTTTCCAGGCACTACTTCTGTCAGTGCTGAAATTAAAATTTTGAAAAAACTGATCGTTCGTGAATAATTTTTTTTTTTTTTTAAGTCTGGTGAGGGTTACATTTCTCGTGTTACAACTTTACATGGATATTTGTTTTATCTTATTACAAAAATACTAGATTTATTTCCCTTGGGTAAGAAAGAACGTTACTTAGTCCCAGTTTGGCTATTTTGAGAGGACCAGTCCCACTGAAATGACCTTGTTCTTGACCAGAGGTCATTCAATTTGCTCTTTTTAGAGACTTTATTGTAGTCAGGAAAACTGTGTTGTCACAACGTGTTTCTTTTTCTAGAACTCTAAAGGGGAAAACGAACAACGGTGCTCAGATTGTTGAATAGAGTCAATAAAGCATTTACCAGTATCATGCTCCACAAAAAAAAATTATCATAAAAACGTAAAAACAAACAAAAGCAGATCAATTCAACTTAACACTACATTCTACAGAAAATTTCTGACAAGCATGAAATTCTCAAAAGTGGAGAGAGAAAAAAAAGCACAAGAAATGCATTAAATCGTGACAGAAAATCAAATTTGTACTCAACGTTTATTGCTCCTTTATTATTATTTTTTTTTAAACTTAATTCGGCAGTTTAGATCTGTAATGGGCTTTACGCGCTCCATGTTTAAGAAAAAAGGGATTGCGTTTCTTTTTGTTGGAATCAATATGAAAATTATACAATTCTATGTTCTGCTTACATAGTATACCCAAAACTACCAACATGGCGGGTAGGAGGTGGGACAATCGTGACGGCAGTTGCACTGATGATAGTATTCAACAGTAATGAAGATGGCCAATACATGTGGTGCCACTGTGATCATTTGCAGCTGCGCCAATCCGAACACAGCCAAAGGGTTAAGGCTGCATCTGTGTTCGTACTCTTCAGACATTTTCTTTTCATTTCGGCTGGGTAAAGAAAAAAAAAGCCATCCAAGTCACGGTCATTCAAAGATATGGGGAAGGGGCGGAGGAATGTTCGAACAGTACACGCTATTCTACTTAGAGAATAAAATCAGAAATAAAAGAACAGTACAGACAATTCAGATCAAACGACCCTGCACATTTCGCATGACCCATGGCTGCCCTAATCACGACTGTCCCAAACCTGTGTTCTAGGATGTATATACTTTGTTCCGCCCTGGGGCTGTCCTGACGACCAGAACTCACGATGGTCAGAATACAATGGACGTGTCTGTCTGAACGCCCTGAAAACGTGCAGTGAACTGGCCTCTGGAGAGCACGAACGAACAGAAGTGAACAGCCTCAGTCAGGCAAGACCCGAAGTGCGGGTGTTGAGGAACGGACGTTGTTGAACACGCCCACAACTAAGACCAGCCATTCACAGACAGGAGTTCCACACTGGAGATACTCACATCGCTGTCGTTCGAAAGAGGCGACAAACTCTCGCAACTTAAAGAATAGCTAACACATACGCACTGAATTCCAAACTGGATATCACCACACATTGCTATCGTTCAAGAGAGGTGACACAACTCTCGCAACTCAAAGAATAGCCGGTACATACGCACAGAATTCCAAACTCAAGATCATCACATTGCTATCATTCAATAGGCGACACAACTCTTCGCCATTCAAAGAAAAGCCAGCACACATGCCGTGTGTTTCTGTTGAAGACTTCTGCGTTTTGACCAGTTCTAAACCATTGACGTATTAAATTGCCCGGGTTGTAAACGATCGTTGCCAGAAAACCGTTTCTCTTGGTTTGTTCGTGCAGATAGGGAGAAAGTGAAGTGTGTGTTTGGGAAGCGGTGGGGAAAGGATGGGGTGGGGTAGAGGTAGAGGAATGGATGGTCAGGCATGCCGATGACACTATTATGAGGGACGTGAGACAAGCATGGATAGGTCTCTCACTCCAACAACCCACACGACATGGAACAGCCGGGTTTTCGGTGAGCAGTGATCCGGACAGTCATGAACGGGACAGGAGCGAGGAACGAAAGCACCACACAGTTCTATACGACAAGAGACGTGCCGTGGAAAGGTACCAGAAAAAAAAAAATGGACTCAGTAGGTAAAACAGAAGCAAGAATCTTCTCCCATCTCTAGCGCCCCCCCCCCCCCCCTTCCCCATCCCTCCCCCCTCCACACACACACACACACACACACACACACACACACACACACACACACAACACGCACACCCTCCCCTTTTCCTGCTTCAAACCCTTCCTGTTCTCACAGCCCCCACCACGTCCACTACCAAAGCCCCCCCCCCCCCCCCCCCCAACCTCCCCTACTCTTCTCCAGACCTCTCATCCCCACTCCCCACCCCGCTCCGTCTTCCTTCCCGCCCCAAGCCCCCCCCCCCCCCTCCCCCTCCCCCCACTCCCGTTGACATTAGAGGCAGAGCAGTAGCAGACCCCTGTTGTGGCAGGCAGATCAGTAATCCATCAAGATGGACAGTGAGCGCGAGTTGATCAGCTCTCCATAGTCGTCGTCCTTCTTGCGCCCTGAGGCCGTCATCAACATGCCCCAGGTGTCCTTCTTGTAGGGGAAGGGGATGATCTGGTAGTGGGGGTACACGTCGTCCTGGACCACCTTGGCTCCGGCGCCCATCCCTTCTCCGGGGGTGTAGGGTTCGCCCACGGAAGGGTCCTGGCTCCTGATCTTTCGGCCGCAGCGGGCACAGCTAGAGGGACGGGAAAGTAAGTGGTGGGAGGTGGTGTTGTTGCTAGCTGAATGGATGAGGAAGGAAGTTTAGGGGGTGGGGTGGGGGGATGGGGGTGAGTTGGGGGTGGGTGGTGGGGGTGGGAGGAAGGTGGGGGGGTCGGGAAGTGAGAGGAAGCTG
>CM065729.1:10141375-10148875 GCA_033310375.1 Conus canariensis
ACACACACACACACACACACACACACACACACACACACACACACACACACAAAGCCACACACTCAGGCGCACAAATACACACACACATACACACGCACGCGCGCGCATACATACTAAACACACACACACACACACACACACACACACACACACACACACACACACATCTATCTCTCAATCTATCTGTCTCTCTGCCTGTGTGTCTATCTCCCTGTGTATGTCTGTCTATCTGTCTGTCTGTCTATCTCCCCACTTATCTCTCTATTTATCTACGGTCACACACACACTCGCCCTGTGGGTTTTGCATAGAATAGACCCACTGCCCTGCCATGCATGTCGTAAGAGGCGACTTAGGCAGGACCACCTCGCCCCAGGATAAGGGGTTTGCGTAGCGCTAACACCCCTTCCTAGGACAAAATCAAGTTAGAGAAGCATCGACAACATCAAACCATGACATTCACCTGGGATAGGAAGGGTCTCCATCCCGGAGACTCATGATGTTAGGCAGTGAAAGCCGAGAGGAAGCTGCAAGACCGATCCCCCTTCTGACCCCCAGGAAAACAACAAGGATAGCCACTTGGAACTTCAGGACAATGTACGAAGCGGGCAGAACCATCCAGATAGCAAGAGAGATGAAGACCTACAAGATAGGAGTCCTAGGACTGAGTGAGACAAGGTGGCTACAGACGGGACAGCTGAGACTTACATCAGGAGAGCTGCTGCTGTACTCGGGACACACAGAGGACGGAGCCCCCCATACAGAAGGCGTGGCCCTGGTGCTGACACCAGAGGCGCAGCGGGCACTCATCGGCTGGGAACCTATCAACTCCCGCATCATCACAGCCAAGTTTAGCACCAAGAAGAAGAACATCAAGCTGAACATCATCCAGTGCTACGCTCCCACAAATGATGCGGAGGAGGAAAAGAAAGTTGATTTCTACCAGCAAGTACAAGCTGTGCTGGACAGAAGAGGAGCAAACGACATCACAATACTCATGAGCGACTTTAACGCCAAGATAGGATCAAAAAAACACGGGCTATGAAGACATCATGGGGACACATGGACTTGAATAGATGAGTGAGAATGGAGAACGTTTTGCAGACCTATGTGCATTGAATCAGCTGGTGATAGGAGGCAGCATCTTCCCCAACAAGCGCATCCACAAGGCCACCTGGGGATCCCCGGATCATATCACGGAGAACCAGATCGACCACATCTGCATCAGCAGGAAATTCAGGCGATCATGGTGGGATGTGAGGGTGATGAGGGGTGCTAACGTGCCATCAGACCACCACCTGCTTGTGACAACAGTAAGACTCCGACTCAAAAAATACACATCAACAAATGCAGTAAGGACAAGATATAATGTGGAGCTGCTTGGCAGTAAAGAAATAAAGGAGAAATTTCAGATCAGTCTTACCAACAGGTTCCAACTGCTTCAAGAATTGCTTGAAGAGGAGAGCACAGACATCGAGAACCAGTGGCAACATACCAAGATACTTTGGCATGAGGCCTGCGAGGAGGTACTTGGAAAGAAGAAGACCGAACACAAGGAGTGGATCTCCGATGATACTGTTCAGAAACTGAACAAAAGGAAAGAGGAGAAAGCCACACTGAACATGAGCCGGACAAGATCAAGCAAAGCACAAGCCTAAGAAGACTACACCCAGGCGGACAAAGAAGTGAAGAAATTAAAGAAAGATAAGGACTTCATCGACAGACTTGCCAGACAAGCAGAAGATGCTGCGGGACAGGGCAACATGAGAGAGCTGTACACCACCACAAAGAAGCTGGCAGGCAAGTTCCAATAGACTGACAAGCCAGTCAAAGACAAGAACGGAAAGACCCTCACAACAACAGAAGATCAATTGAAGCGATGGGCAGAGCACTTCACGGAATTACTAAACCGTCCCGCCCCTGAAGCACCACCCGACATCCCACCAGCAGAAACAGAACTTCCCATCAACTATGAGAAGCCATCGAAAGCAGAGATCAGAAAGGCCATCCTAACACTGAGGAATGGGAAGGCAGCAGGACCTGATGAGATCCCAGCAGAAGCCATTAAAGCGGATGTTGGTGTAGCTGTCAACTTACTGCACAGCCTCTTTCGCAAGATATGGGAAAAAGAGAACATCCCAGCAGAGGGAGGGAAGGCATTGTTATCAAACTGCCAAAGAAAGGAGACCTTACCAACTGTAGTAACCATAGAGGGATCATGCTCCTGTCAGTGTCAGGCAAGGTTCTAAACAGAGTCTTATTGGAGAGGATGAAGGAAGCAGTTGACCCAAAGCTCCGAGACCAGCAGGCGGGCTTCCGGCGAAATAGAGCCTGTGCCGATCAGATCGCCAGCCTCAGGATCATCATCGAGCAGTCCTTGGAGTGGAACTCGCCCCTTTACATCAACTTCATCGACTATGAAAAGGCCTTCGACAGTGTAGATAGAGACACTCTATGGAAGCTACTGAGGCACTATGGAATACCAGAGAATATCATCTCTCTTTCGGTGCACATATCAGGATATGAATTGCAGGGTGGCTCATGTAGGCCAGTTGTCAGACAGTTTTGAGGTGAAGACAGGAGTGTGCCAGGGATGTCTGTTGTCACCTTTCCTCTTCCTCCTGGTCACCAACTGGATCATGAAGACTACAACAACAGGCGGGAACAATGGGATGCAATGGACACTCTGGACGCAGCTAGATTACCTTGACTTTGCCGACGACCTGGCACTCCTCTCCCACAGTCACACACAGATGCAGGACAAGACCACCCGCCTTGAGACAACATCAGCAGGAACAGGGCTCAAGATAAACAAGAAGAAGACTGAGATGATGAAGATCAACACCACAGGCAGCAGCCGAGTCACAGTCGGAGGCGAGCCCATCAGAGAAGTAGATTCCTTTGTCTACTTGGGAAGCGTAGTTGACAAGCAGGGGGGCACCAAGACACCATAGCCAGGACAGGTAAGGCGCGAGCAACATTCATCATGCTAAAAACCATCTGGGCCTCAGGAGAGATCAGAAGGACAACAAAATTGCGTATCTTCAATTCAAACGTGAAGTCGGTTCTGCTCTATGGCTGCGAGACTTGAAGAATGACCAAGGCAATACAGCAAAAAATACAGACTTTCATCAACACCTATCTGAGGCGCATCTTCAAAATCAGATGGCCAGAGAAGATCAACATTGAAGATCTATGGAAGCAAGCAGGACAGGAACCAGTTGCCAAACAGATTCTGCGAATGAAGTGGGGCTGGACTGGACACACTCTCAGGAAGCCAACTTCCAGCACCACACGCCAAGCCCTGACATGGAACCCGCAGGGTAAAAGGAAGAGAGGCTGACCTCGCAGCAGCTGGAGGCGAGACACTGAGGTAGAGATAAAGAGGCAGGGGACCAACTGGACAGGCATTCAGCGAGCAGCCCAGAACCGAGTGCGATGGCGGATTGTTGTCGATGGCCTATGCTCACCCTTGAGCTATGGGCCTAAGTAAGTCACACACACACACACACACACACACACACACACACACACACACACACACACACATACGCGCACACCCAGAGAGGCACATATATAAACGTGAAACGCGCACGCGCGCACGCACACACGAACACACACACACACACACACACACACACACACACACACACACACACACACACACACACACACAGACGCACGCGCACACACAAACACATCATAATCATCATCATCATTATCATCACTAATAAAACAGAGCACATCTTTTTCTCCCTCCCACCTCCCCCCCCCCCCCACCCCCACCCCTGACCCATGCCCTCCACCCTCCACCCTCACCTCCACTCCCACCCACCCCACCCCACCCACACCAAAAATCCTTTCCCAGAATTCCACCCATTCCACCCTCTACCTCCCCTACCCAACCCTCCTCACTTGTGCGGGGCACCAGCAGCGGGGGTACGAGGGGTACCAGGGGTACCAGGGACATAGGTTTTTCCATTGCCGTCCCCCGCCGTTTGAGGTCCCGGGCGACCGCCCTTGAGATAGGTCGGCTGCAGCCCACGCCGCTTCATCAGCCGGTCCAGGTAGGACTCGTAAGGCAGCAGGCTCAGCTCCATGTCCCTCTGGATCAGCAGCTCCTCGAAGAACCCAGCAGAATGGGCGAAGATGTTGCTGGGGGTGCTGGTGAGCAGCTCTCGGGACAGCATCTCCAGGAAGAAGCGGAAGGCTGGAGGGAGGCGGCGGCGCCAGTAGGCTCTCTCCAGACACTCCGCGGGAATCTGAGAGGAAGGAAAGTCCACACGTGAGATCAGGGCAGTGACTGTGGACCTTGACCTTTTCTGCGCCCTTAAAGGAGCGTAAAAAGTGATCTGACGACTGCTCTCCAGAGAAAACACCACTCTGGGCTAGGAACGTCCACACGTTAGGTCAGGTCAGGTATTGACTCGGCCCCCCCCCCCCCCCTCCCCCTCCCCCCCGAAAAGGAGCGTAATAAGTGATCCGACGACTGCTCTCCAGAGAAAACACCACTCTGGGCTATGAAAGTCCACACGTTAGGTCACGTCAGGTATTGTTGATCTAGACCTTTTCCGTCCTCTCTAATTCAACGGAAGGCAGGTAGGTAGGCAAGCCCTAACTCATACCCCCTACTATTGTGAACTGCAGCAGGGTGTCGCTCTCTTCCGCCTTCACAGCCGTTGGGAAATTGCATCCTCATTCGCCTGTTCTGCCGTTGGAGCTTGGTTTGACATATTTTTTTATCGAGGTTGACTCCTCTAGATCCGTCGTGTTTAGCTAGGGTACTCGCGCTGCCCAGTTACTGTGGGTCACCTCTGGGAGGATGTGGTTGGAAACCACGCACGAACGGTCTTAAAGTGAAAGAGGCTATGCCGAGCCAGGGGACTAACACCGCAAGGATGCCCCGCTGATGTTAGTACCTGTGCCAGCAACAACTACGCAAAGCACCACAAGCAAGCAGAGCAATGCAGAGAAGAGCAAGCAAGCGTGGACTACATGCATCCATCACCACACATGGAGGGTAATAAGTGATCCGGCAACAGCTCTCCAGAGGAAACATGACTCTGGGCTATGAAAGTCCACACGTTAGGTCTGAAAACACCACTCTAGGCTGTGAAAGTCCACACATTAGGTCAGAAAACACCACTCTGGGCTGTGAAAGTCCACACGTTAGGTCAGAAAATACCACTCTGGGCTGTGAAAGCCCACACGTTAGGTCAGAAAACACCACTCTGGGCTGTGAAAGTCCACACGTTAGGTCAGGTCAGTGATTGTTGACTTGGGCCTTCCCGCTACATTAAAGGTGTATAATTACAGTTACGATACATCAATGAACGTTTCACAGTAACCAATCAGCAATATAAATTGAATGTATGCATGGTGTGATTTGAACCCGATTCGAACAGGTACAAATGGATTTAACCACTTCAATGCACAAACCAACCAGCCGGGAAACTAATGGACCCAGCAACAACTCTAGAAACACACACACACACACACACACACACACACACACACACACACACACACACACACACAAATCACTAAAACAGATTTTTGACCGCAGATCTTCTGTGAACAATACAAAATATCTTTGAGGATGCTCAGAAGAATTTAAAATTTTAAAAAAGCGCACACAGAACAAAAATCGTCAACGTTTCGGTCATAAACCGTCTTCAGGGTCCTGAAGATGGTCTATGAGCGAACGTTGAAGCTTTTTGTTCTGGTTTTTTTTTTTTTTTTTTTTTTTTTTTTTTTTGGGGGGGGGGGGGGGGGGGGGGGGGGGGGGGGGGGGGGGGGGGGGGGGGGGGGGGGGGGGGGGGGGGGGGGGGGGGGGGGGGGGGGGGGGGGGGGGGGGGGGGGGTCTTTTTCTATTTTCAAATCTTCTGAGCATCCTCAACGACATTTTGTATCACACAACTCACCTTGTTCATGTCCAAGCTGATCTCGTCCTCAAAGGCAGACATGATGGCTGGCTTGGTCGGTCGAGTCTTGGACTGGGTGACCGGGGTAGGAGGAGGAGGAGTAGGTCACTTGGCGGCCGGTCAGCTAGTACATGACCTGCTGACCTACCCGCCAGCGAAGGTGCTAGAGCTGTGGAGTGGTGTGATGGTGGCGGTGGTGTTGGCGGTGGGGATGGTGGTGGAGCTGGCGGTGGTGCTCACTACGGCTGGAAGAAAGAAACATGTTTAAAACACGCCAATTTCAATGTACACGTCATATACGATTTCGGGGGAGGAGGGGAGGAAGGGGTGGCAGGACGTGAGACGGGGAGGAGGAGGAGGCGGGGGGGGGGGGGGGCGACGAATGTGGGGATGGGGGACATGTTAGCATACTATACCCCCAGGGCGGCTCATCCTGCTCAGGTACCCTTTCTGGCATTCCATTCTGACCTGTGGCACCAAACACTTATTCCATGCGGAGCGTAGCGTCAACGGCCTCCCCCACTAGAAAACTGCTGTCACAGACAAGCTAAACCAACTGAGCGTAGTCAGCTGGGTCTTGCACTCTCTGGTGAGTTCGCTTTGATTGGTATCGATCCTAACATGCCAAGGCAGGGCGCGGAGAAGTGAACGAGCGAGATCAGCTGAAATCCCTTTCCAGAGGACATCGATGGCCTGGCAGGTAGTGAAGAAATACTCACCATGCTTGTTCAAAAACTGCATGAACATCCATAGGATATGACACGGAAATCGACAAATCAGCGCTAAGCTGACCACGTTTCATGACCAGCCATAGTGTCCCCATCAATACTAATATAAATGTCAACGGACAGACGCTAGAAAGTGTTTAAAGTTCCCTCGGCTGGGATATATCATCAGTAATGAAGGATAAAAACCAGAAATCGTCTAGAGCCAGCGATGTTGATATCAGCGCTGTTCGGACTAGCACCTGTATGAAGGACAACAAGATCTCCATAAACACAAGATCAGGCTGTTGCGCGCACTTGCATGCTCCATCTTCCTGTACGCATGTGAGACATAGATCCTCACAGCGGATCTGGAGACAAAGATCCGAGCCATGGAAACCAGATGCTACCGCAAGATACTACACATCTTACACATGATACTAAACATCAGAGGCACTGGTCATATCAGCGATGAAAAGATGCGTCAGACTATCAAGCAGCACGCTTGACCATTTACAAATGTATCGACATCAGTCAAGAAAAGAAAACTACGTTCGTATGGCCATGTAACAAGATCCAATGGCCTTGCTAAAAACAGTCCTTCACAGAACTGTTGGGAGGAAGATGTTACGGGAAAACAAAAACAAAAAAACAAAAAACAAAAAAAAAAACACGATAGACTGACAACACTGAGGAAGAGACATTACGAAACAGGCTACACACCAAAAATTAATACGCCGAGGCCTTGCTTAACAAGTCGAGTATTTATAGACAAGCACAATTTGAGAGTTTTCAGAATTTGTATTGGTCTGAAAGATGATTGATCTTCTTTTCTTTCATATGGCCATCAAAGTACATGCCAGGTGGTTCCAAG
>CM065729.1:10166375-10188875 GCA_033310375.1 Conus canariensis
CGCACGCACTCACACTTATCACACATGCACACACTCATACACATAGGCCTACTCGCGCACGTACGCACCCCCCCCCCCCTCCCACACACACACACACACACGACGCGCGCGCGCGCGCGCGCGCGCCACACACACACACACACACACACACACACAACTTGAACACATAAACACAGCACTGGCACTGACGTGCGTAGGCCTACGTTACATGAGCGCGCTGTAAAATCCACAAGCCATGTCACACACACACACACACACACACACACACACACACACACACACACACACACACTCCGTGACACACACGTTACACGGTGGCGTGAGTCTGTAGCACACACACACACACACACACACACACACACACACACACACACACACACACACACACACACACACCACTCTAAGACAAGATCTGATTACAGATATTCATCACCTAATACATTTCTTGATTATTAGGGGTACAAGAATTAGTTTCTGTTGGGTTCCTTCTCATTGTGGGATTCAGTTTAATGAGAGAGTAGACAGAGCAGCAAAACGGGGAGCGAAAAATACTAGCGGGTCGGAGGTTATCAGTATCCCATTGTCTATCCATGAGGGATACAGTCTTCTAGAAAATGCATGCTGGAAACATTTTAGGAAAAAACAACAAAATTCGGGATGTTCTCTTGATACTCGCATAAACCAGCTATTAAACTTTGACACACTTCATTCTTTTTATCAATGTAGTTTGCCGTTTTCTCGGATCATAATTTCGCTAATATATAAGATCAAACTAAACGCTTTTAAGACAAAGTTTTGCAAAAATATAACATGCCTTTGTGGTGAAATGATAACAAATTCCCACATACTTTTCCACTGCAAACAGTTAAAACCTCATCTACCACCTCTACCTAATTGTTCTCTGGATACAGTTGTAACCGATTTATCACTAATGTGTAAAATTGCTGTTTCATTGCATCAAAGTCCTATTTTTTCTGTTTTGTAAAATGGAAACTGGTGTTTTAGTAACGTCCTTGTTATGACCGGTTATTCTTCGATGTTTTATAGTTAGTTATCCATTTTTTGCTGTTGCTGTTAATGTTATTCTTATAGATTAGGTTTGTCTAATATCACATAATGTGTATAGACGTTAAATTGAAGACCTAACACACACACACACACACACACACACACACACACACACACACAGAGAGAGAGAGAGAGAGAGAGAGAGAGAGAGAGAGAGAGCCTATTGTCTTCAAACATGACATAATTTATCATCTTGATTCACTTTATGGGCCAGTAGTGTCATCGACTAGACGCTGTTCTATGTGCATGGGCTCCTTCCTGTTCACTCTTCGTGGGTGTAATTTCGAGTATGAATTTCCGTAAGTGATCTCTTTTTTATGTACCTGAACTGTGACACAGTACTAGACATATCATCACATCAGAATGAACGTGGCACTCGTCAATATACACGTATACAGTTTTTCATTTTCTGATGAAATTCCTTCCGCGTTAAAAATAGATTTGAACCCCTGGCAGGGCCTGCCTTGTGGCAGGCCTGCAAACAAAGAAAGGCGGAAGTGACATCACTGGAAACTTCGAAGCAACGAGAAAAACTCCACGTGACTCAGATTCGTTAGCCTTCTCACCAAACGACAGTTGCGCTCTGGCCGGCGAGGTTGTATCGGCAGCTGCTCGCCAACAACTGAAGCCAACTGAGGCCAGGTAACATTGATAATTTCAGTGAAACCGAATAATACCAGTGGCTTAGGTCCTAAATGAGCAGTGAAGGAGTACTCGCCGTTGAAGACACCATGACTGTGAGTGACGGTTCTGAGATCACGGACATGGCGAACGGAATAGTGCACAAAGACGAGGATTCACCACGTGAATCGGTACCCCCCATGGACAATGGTGTTGAACAAGGAAAAGAATATGCAGATTCAGCTACCAGCACAGACTCTAGTGAAGAAGAAGCCAAAACTCGCGTTTCAGACGATGGGGACCACGGAAAACCAGCCGCTGACAGCTTCGCCGAGCCAGACGAAGAACTTCGCAACAGAATCATACAACAGGTAGAGTTTTACTTTTCCGACGTGAACATTTCGAAAGATTCATTCCTCTTAGGCCATATTCGGCGCAGCAAGATGGGATACGTTGGCTTGAAGTTAATCGCAAATTTTAAAAAAATGAAAAGACTTACCAAAGACGTTCGTGTCGTAGCCTTCAGTTTGCGTCAATCACAGGAACTGGAAGTGAATGATCAAGGAACAAAAGTAAGAAGACGAAAGCCACTGCCACAGTACGATGAAACCACGCCATTTAGAACTGTTGTGGCCATGAACCTAGAACAAAAAAGTCCAACGGTTGAATCTGTTGCCAAGGAATTTTCTAACTGTCATGGTATTACTCTGATTCGAATCATCAGGCCAGGGACTACAATTCCTTCCGATGTGAACAAGTACGCCAACAAACACCGTGAGATTGGCACTACTGTGTGTGCTGTGATTGAATTTGACAAGGAAGAGCAGGCCAAAAAAGCTTGCAAGACGATGACCAACACAGAAGACTGGCGCAATGGTAGGCGTGTTGTTCTTTTGTCCATCCAGAAACAGAGGAGAGAAAAACAAGATAGCAATGGCGAGAACAGTGTGTCAGCAGAGGATGAAGGAGGGAAAGACAGAAAGAAGAAGAATGCTGTAGGTAAAAAGAAGAATCGTGAAGACCATAAACCAGCTGAGAGGACTTCTTCTGGGAGCAGCAACAGTTCTGATGGTGATGGGTCAGGCAATCCCCAGTCCCATCCTGGTAACACTTCACCTGACTCAAAATCTAAACGTGCAAGTCCATACACCTCTCCTGGATCCAGTTTTTTCAACAAGCACTGTCAGCAGCATGTTCGATCTCATCCCAAAGATGCAACATCCCAGAATGGTGTGCATCGTCCAAATGCGCACATGACTTCAGAAATGTTTAGGAGCAAGGCGGACACCAGCCCAGGAGAGAGCAGTCCTTGGGTGCAGCGTCGTCTGCGTGCAGCCCAGGATGCCAGATCCATCAGCAGTCCAATGGTGGGACAGGGAAGTGGTGATGGCCCGTCTCCAAGAAACAGTAAGTTGTTGGATCAGGTGGGGGTCCTTCGTCAGCCCAAAGGACCGGACGGCACCAAGGGCTTCAGTGAACTGAGCCGGAGAAAGCCACAGTGCAGCACCATAGCTTGAGCTGATGAAGTGACTTTTTTTTTTTTCTAACTGCTTTTAGTCATTCACTTCAAAATCATTCTGTGAATTTGTTGTATTATAAGTGTGCATGAAGATCAGCCAATATCCTTTGTCTCTCAATGTTTGTTTGACACAGACCATACACTACAAGAAAGCTTATTTTAGAGTTTTGAGTATTGTGTATGGCCTGGCTTGGAAACAGAGTTCATTTGTTGAAAATCGTGAAAATCATTTGAGACTGTGTCTCTTACTTGATTTCTTTCAGTTTGAAAAATACTGAGGGGAAAAATAGTTAAGAGATTATGGAATATCAGTTTTTTGTTTATCTAAATATCTTGCAAGATTGTTTTATTCGTTACTTTTGTTTTTAAGAATTTTACAGGGTTTTTTTTTTTCAATGTTGATATCATTTTGATGGAAGGTGAGAGTATCTTGCATCTAATTCAGGTTTAATTTTTTTAACAATACACTTGTAAACACCAAGAAACTGTAATGGTTTTACTTTCCCCTGAATCATTTATATATATATCAGTTCATCTTTCAAACTTTGTGAGTAACATGTTTGCATTGACTGAGGGTAGAACTAGGAATCTTCCTGTTTGCATTATTAATTAAACCAAACAAAAAGAAAAAGGACAACACAGATGAATGTTGGTCAAGTACAAGTGACAATTGTTTTACCATGAGGTTTGAATTATAGACTTCTGGTTCTTTTGCTGCTTAAGTACTTGCCTTTATTTAAGTTGCATGAACTTTTTAAATGCCGACAGTTGGATGATACTAATTCATTTTGTGAGATTAAGTAAAATTATTTGTTCAGGTTCAAGCTTCAGTGAGACTTAAGTTTACCTGTTGTCATGTTAATTACAAAAATGTACCCAGCAGGTTTGAACTTTTATCAAGCTTTTAATACCAGTGCTTCAACAGCCTGCAGGGAATTTGAATGAAATAGTCATGACTAGTTTAATGACAACATGTAAGTGTGCAATGTGTGTTTGTGTGTGTGTGCATGGGTGTGTGTGTGTGAGTGCGTGTGTGAGTTTGTTGTTTGTGTGTGTGTGTATGTGTTCATCTGTGCATAGACTTGTGTAGGTGTACACATAGTCTGTGTGTAATCATCACTTGATTTAACATCCAGCTCATGAATCGCGATCATTTGTCATGAATACATGTATGTTTAAAACCTTGATTTTATTATGATAAGCTCTGCTGCAGCATGGATTTACTGTTGTTTTATCTGTTGAGGACCGCTTGAATTGCATTAAATTATTACTTCCGTGTTATTTAGAATTATGGAAAGATCCACAAACAATTAATGGTCAGTTGTCTCATTACTTGACCTGATATTAAGCTTTCACGGAATGCACAGGCAAAGGGAAGTGAGGACACATGGTGGAAGGTAGAACATACTGGTGGATTTTTTTTTTCCAGATTTATTCTCAACATAATTACTGCGTTGTTGATTTAAATCCCAGTGTAAATGTGTATTAAAGGAGTGAACTACTTGATGCATGTGTGTGTGTGTGTGTGTGTGCAGGCATGCTGTTGTGTCCATTGTTGTGAGACAGTGTGTGTGGGATCTTGTGTTTGTGTGTGTGTGTGCATGCGTGGATGCACCCTTGCTTGTAGATGAATTGTGATAATTGACATTCATCATCTTATTGGTTTCATTTATGGGTTTTTTTTTACCTTATTTGTAAGTGTTTTGGGCTTATGATTTAAAGTTAAGCACCATAAATAATCATTATTTGGGCTTATGATTTAAAGTTAAGCACCATAAATAATCATTATTAAAACATTACTAAGTGGACTTTTGTTGTGGTCAGTTTTCATCATTATCCATTTGATCTTCCTGGAGGTGAAGACATCAACAAATTCCGAACAGCAGAATAATTTAAAAAGAAATAAGGTGGTGAAGTGCAATCGCTTCTTATTCAACTGTTGTGATTACACGTTTTACATCAGTTGATTTGGACATTGTCGACCATAGAAGTTCAAAAGTCGCCTTGTGTGTGTGTGTGTGTGTGTGTGTGTGTGTGTGTGTGTGTGTGTAACTGTATAGTTTTAGATCCCAAGTTTTATGTGTTAGAATGTGATTTAGCTATTTGGTGGCAGGCATTCAGGGTTTTTTTTTTTTTTGGTTTGTTTTTTGGCCCATGCAGACTGTTGTGAGTGGGGTTGGTCAGTGTTGTATGCAGAACTCTGTGACTGCACACTTTTTTTTTTTTTTTTTGAGTAAAATAGCAAACTTGTTATTGTGAGCTCATGCATTGTGAAAGTTGTGCAAGCATGTGTTGGCAGATTTTTTTTTTTTTTTTTTTTTTTTTTTTTTGCACTCTGCTGGTGCAAATGTAAATGTTGTTCCTTGTGACGGCTGAAGTGTACTGATGATCATCAGCATTGTTGAATTTGATGTCTGCATAAGGACACTGTTAGTGCCAAGTATTTCTTATGACCCTTTCTAAAGATTGTGCATTGTAAGTGTTGGAGATGAAATGAGTGTGAATGTGTTTCACTGTTTATGTGTGTGAGACTACAATGCTGTGCAATGTGTACAGTGTGCGTAGAAATTTTCAATAGATGTATGTGCTGTGTTACTGTTAGTGTGTACCTCAGACTTGATTATTGAAATGTACCTGGAAAGCACCAGTGGCATGCTGGGAGTTTATTTGCATTCAGCAAACTATTCTCATATCAAGACAATTGTGATGTGCACAAGCTGACGGCATGTAAATCCCATTAACAAACTTGATTAGGGATTTCACATGTAAATTTATAGTGAATTGTTAGTCTGAAGTGCGATCTGCTCGTCATTACACTTGTACAGTGACATTTGCTCATGTGTCTGTTTGCTAGTTGGGCAAACGTCTCCTATGCTGGTTGAAGGCATGTTGTATGGATCACCAGCTGCCATTCATGTTGAACCAACAGTTGAAATGTGTGCATTATCTACAGTGGTGGGTCTAATGGTGCATAGGGATCAGGTTTAATATGGAGCTTAGAATTCCAGGAAAGGGAAAATAATGGCATATTACATGGGTTGTGATGCCAGAATAGGCCGCAGAAACAGTGTGCATGCCTGTGTGGCAAAAAGGCTGAGCAGGGTAGCTGTTCTGTTTGTGCACCAACTTTGGCAATAATTTGGAAAAAATGACAGCTTCTTTGTTATGATTAGAACATGGACTGATAGAGCATAATTTATCAGGAAAGAGGGGGGGGGGGGGGGGGGGGTCATCTTTAATTCATTAAGTAGGAAAGAAGGGATGAGCAATTTTTTTTTTTTCCAGAAAGGAAGTAACTTTATATTCAGCCATTTAGTTTAAATGAAAAGAAGAAAAGAAAAAAACACCCCGCCAGCAATGAGAAAACTGCATCAGAAATGATGAAGTACCTTTTTGATTTGGCGTTAATTTATTAAGAATGAAAAATAGGGAGGAAATTGTTAAAGAAATGATAAAGTGAATGTTTTCGTCAGTCATTCAATTTTAATTCATTTTAAAACAAGAAAAACCAGAAATGATGAAGTAACAAGCAAGACTAAGTCTGAAATGGTGCTGGAAAATGGTAGTGAAGAATATGAGAACAGTTGGCTTTGAAAGAGTTTTAAAACAATTGTTAATTGATTATAAGGAAACCTGGCGAACTCATTGAAGTATAGCCTGGGAGTTTTCTACCCTTTGGGTTCGTCAGTGATTATATATTATATATACTTGTCTCCTCTTTTTATGTTGTAGTCACACTTTTTCTTCGAGTGCCATTCTTGTCGTAGAGTAGAGTTATGGAAAGCAAGTGCTAACCCTGTGGTGTGAGTGGTATTGAATACACTTGTTAAAGGAATCTCAAGCTTAAATGTACTTGCCTGCAATTCACCGCCACTACAACCACTTGGGGGGGTGGGGGGGGGGGGGGGATACTGACAGCCATTGAAATGAAACTATGTGGTCATTGTTGTTCCGCTTTAAGGCAGTTCACTGCCACCACCATTTTTGCCAGCTGACAGCCTTCAGATTTAAGATTTATTTGGTCGTTCTTGGGATTCTCGGCACTGACCCAAGTTATAATGTTTATCAATGTCTTGACTTCAGTCACTCGTCTTACACTGGTGCCCTGACCAAAAATTCATCCTCCAGTACCCAGTTTTTGACCTCTGCTCGGTACTTGTGATCAGGTAAAATGTGTTTGATGATGATCTGGACTAAGTAGAGTCAGACACTCTGCTGATAATCTTGATTCATTGTATTATGGTCATATGTTATGCATAGCTGAATTCAGGTCAATGAGTCTTAGTAATGGGATAGAAATTTGTACTTTGAAATTAATTTAACATGGAGATTTATTCATTTATTAATTGTGCTTCCTTCAAACAAATTACATATAATGGTGTCCAATAACAAATTATGGATAAGGAAAGTACTTTCCATCATAAATACAAATAATGTTGTCCAATAACAAATTATATGATTTGAGAAAGTACTTTCCTTGAAAACCATACAAGGACTAGATCAAATAGTAATAGATGTAGTCTTACTGTGATTCTTTCTGTCTCTTTGTCTCTGTCTCTTTCTGTTCCTGTGCTAGAACTGCAGGGTTCACCACTGGTGAGCTGTTAGTGTTGCCACCCTTCCTAATCCCACTGTTAAGATAGCCACATTGTCTTCCAGGATGATGTCTGAACATAAGAGATGTTGCTTTTTCTTTTCATCCATCCTGTCGGCACACAATTGCCTACTCTACCAGAGATGACTCTTCAGGTGTTAGCCAGAATTCAGGCTCTTCAAAGGTCTCCAGGACCATGCTTGAGATTTGACCAAAAAAAAAAACTGGGGTCTGCATGCAAGATTAAGACATCAGGTTTCAGATTCTCAATCCGATCCGTTATCTGGTTGCAGTTCAGTGTGTCAAAGTTTCTGCCAGCGCCTCCAGACTTGTTTTGTTTGAGAAAAATCTTTGACGGCTTTGAAAAGAAGTGCTGAGAAGCACTGACAAGACTGCAGATGTCGTTTGCTTGAGCATGCTATTGAACTCACCATAGTTTGCAAATGTAGGAAAAAGTCTTCAGTTTCAGGGGACTTCATCCTTTATACCCTCTGAACCCATTGTCGCTGGAGCCCACCTATAGATCCGATGCTGGCTCCTGGACCTGAACATGTTCAGGCTTTTCCCCCTTACCATGGTCTCATATCTTGTCTTCTGGAAGATGGAATGGGATTTCATTGTGTACATGACTTTGTAAGAGTTCACATACAAGACCTTAGTCATTAAATTCTTGTCCAAAGGACTAAGAAGAATCGGTGTCTGCACAGATGATAACTCTGAAGAGAAAGTCTCTCCCAACCTGACCAAGCAACAATCTGATATATGTATGTCTCACCTATTGGCCCCCACCCCCACCCCAAAGCCCCTTAAAATGTGATGAATAATGCTTCCCCCGTTACACATCATTTTCACAGGAACCATTTCTATTAAACTTGTACTCGCTGATCAAATTGTAGGAAAAATATACATCTAGTTAAAGGTAAGACCAAGTCTGGGTTTATTATATGTATTATTAAGCACAAAAACTGTTAAAGGAAAAATCATTTGGTGGGTGTGGGGGCTCATGTTGTGCATGTAATATTGCAATAGCCTGTGCTAGGTATGTGTATACATATTTATTTATGTATTTATATGCATAATGCTATCACAGTTATGAATCAGTCAGGATTTAAAGCTTAAACCCGATATTCCATTCCAGTGTCAAATACAGTTGGGTTTTTGGGGGCTTTTTTATTAACCTGTCTGTCAAGTGTTGCATGTCTCCTTCGTGACTTGGAATCGATTGGTGATTTGGGCTTGCAGCATGACTGTGCTCAAACATACTTAAAAAAAAAAATTTTTCCTGTGACTTTTCCCCAGAATTTTGTGAATGTAATCAAGGTATGTGTGTGTGCGTGCAATTTGTTGAATTATGAAATGGTTGTGGTGAAATGATGAGTAGTGATTCTAACCAGATGGTTAAGAATTGGAGAAATTTTTAAAGAGTCTTGGTTTTGTTGCACAAACGGCAACAACCTACCCCAACCCACCCGTCTCTGCCTTCCTTTTCTTTTTCTTTTTTTTAACCTCCTCCTCACCAGTAATTTAATATGTCCATGTAGCATCTGCTCTCTTGTTGTTTGAATTATAGATCATAATTATGATGCTGTAGACGTGTTCAGAATTTTGTTGATGCTGGTGCTTTTTTTTTTTTTCCTCTATGGATTGTGAACCATGTGTGATGTGATGCTTTCTCTCCTCCCGTAACCATAGATGAATTGACATCAGTTCAGTTTCAGTGTCCCTCTCATCCCTTATCCGTTCCCCCCCTCCAGTAACTGTTAATCAATGATGGTATGGAGACGTGCACTGGGGGGGATTGTTAGTGCTGTGAATGATGGATAGGGGCATGGAAAAACAAGAGGATTTGATTGGAGTGAGTGAGGCTAGCAAATGCAGTGTTATTCTTTGTTGTATGTGTTGCAGTGGAAGCAAAACTCGATAGGAGAGAGCTGTATAAGCTGGATTTTTTTTTCTCTGTTTTCTCCTTTTTGGAGGATTTCGTCTTGCTTTTATTTTTACTTTTTTAAAACAGTTGATACCATTAAATGTGTTTCTTAATGTCGACTGTTGTGTGCTTTGTTTGTTTGTTCTTTTGGTTTGCAGTAGTGGGTATCAGGTGTGCGAAATCCTGTGTGAGTATAGAGAATTGAGAAGGCATGTGTGCATGAACAAGGAGAATTGTGCGAGATCTATATATTGTGACCAAGTAAAGTATCACAAAGAATAGTAGAACTTTGTTGTTCACTTTGTCCTATTTGTCTCTTTTAGTAAACAGGAAGACACTGGGGCACTCCAGAAATCACAGATCTCACCTAGGTTGAACACCATCTGTAAAACTTCTGATAAAGATCAGTTAAGGTTCCCTGGATCAGACAGCCTATTGTGTGTTTAACCTTCATCCTGGGGCCTGTGCCATCTGTACAGACTTTCACCGAGATCAGAAGAGGTTCCCTGTGGATCAGATAGCTGACCGATGTCAGATGTCATCCTTGAGTCCGTGCCATCTGTACAAACTTATCACTAGAGGTTCCCTGTGGATCGAGTCAGACGGCCTATAGTGACTGTGTTTAATCTTCATCCTGTGGCCTGTGCCATCTGTACAAACTGTCACAGAGATCAGTTGAGGTTCCCTGTGGATCGGATCGTCCATGTTAAAAGTCATCCTGGAGTCTATGCCATCAGCACAAACTTTGACAGAGATCAATAGCAGTTCCCTGTGGACCAGTCTATGTCTTAGGTCAGAGAAGGGTCTACAAAGCATCCCTTGAACCATTTCTTTTTTTTTTTTTTTTTTTTTAGGCCTACACTTTCTGAACATACCCTGGACACAACTCATGAGCCAGATTCCGTCTTCGCCCCCCCCCCCCCCCCCCCCAAGTTTGGTTCAAATTGGATCCAGTATTGGACACTGTGGTTTTGTTTGTTCACTTCTCCCCCCCCCCCCCTGTTATCTTGGTAATGGACAAAGCAGCTGACACAGATGAACACGTAACTTTTGGCTGAGGTAATTTTCAGTAAGGTTAAGGCTTATCACAGATGACCGCTATCATGCTGTAAGACAAATGCGATTTGGCTGGAAGTATCCATTTGATTGGATAATTGAAAAATAAAATGACCATGAGAAACGCTTAAGTTGTTAAGTTTTTTTGTTTGTTTTTTTTCTGGTAAAATGTTATATAAATGTTAAGATGGTAACACAGACAAAAAGCCAGCTACTGTGGCAAGATAAAAGATAACTGATCTGCTCAACTTGAAATTCCATGGACTATGACAAATGATACTATTTCCATAGGACATCAACCTTTTTCCTTATTAATTTGTTGGTCATATCTATCGAAGTTTGATATACCAACTTGTGAAGAACATTTTGTAATTTAAAAAAAAAATCATTTGCTAGTCAGATCTATCCAACTTCGATCTACTTTTTTGTGAAGCAGGTTATAAATAAGAGATTCAGGATCTGCTATTTGATAAGATCCATCCAAATATGCCATGTTCCATATTTTATCCACATGTTGCCACCCCAAAATACTACTGTTGTAACTTGATTTTTTTGTGTGCATTTTTGAGATTTTTGGTATACTATAAGAGCGGGCCAAGGGGCATAATGTAGCCAAGTTTCAATCACATTATTCTGAAAATAAACATGCTGTAATCAAAATGCTTGTACCGTATCTCAGCTCGCAGTATATCTTGTGGGGATAAATAATCAGTTTTTGGGGTCTACTGTAAAATTTGATTCTCAGACTTAGAAGCAGTTGCATTTCCGGGCAGCGAAGTGGTTCCAACAGGTTCAGTAGCGTGGGCCTGATCCTGCTGAAGGTCAAACCAACAGACAGATGTTCTTTCAAGCATGGCCTCCCTGGCAAAGATAAACATTGCTGTGTGTTGCTGTAACACTTAGGAGCAGAACTGTTTACCACAGCACTCTACTGCAAAATATGGAAGCTGCAAAATCTAGAAGGCTCCGGAATGAGGGTCGTAAGATACAGCGAATGGCTCGAGAACGACAGAGAGAAAACGATAAAATGAAAGTGTGACCTGTAACAGCCTTACTGACTCTGTCTCTTTTTAATACTGACTACAGTAAAAGTGAAATCTCGTAACAACCTTCCATACTGACTCCTCATTATGACACTGGCTACAGCGAAAGTGTAACATTCCTGTAACAGCCTTCCTTTTTTACTTCCTCTCTTTATAACACTGGCTAAGTCAGTTGTTAAGTTCCCAGTAATAACCTTCCTCATGGACTCCCGATCTGTTTAACAATAGCCACAGTGAAAGCGCAACCTCCCTATAACAGCATTTCTCACTGACCTCTCTCTATGACACAATGAAGGTGCAACCTCTTCTAGATCAATCCATATTGACTTCCTCTCTCTATAACACTGACTACAGTGAAAATGTGATCTTTCTTGATCAACCTTCCTTGTCAACTCCCTCTTTGTATAACACTGGCTACAGTGAAAGTGATTAGGGGGGGGGGGGGGGGGGGGGGGTGTAGGAAAGGATGGGGAGCGAAGACCCACTGTTCATGCTGATGGGGGGGGGGGAAGGGAAGAAGTGGGCTTGGAAATAGCAGGAGAGGGGATGGGTTGGAGAGATCAAGGCAGGGAGGGGGGATATGAAAGGGAGATGGAGGGAGAGGAAAGAGGAGGAGAGGATGGGGTTGGGAACCTCCGATCAACACAAATGAAACGCACTTCCGATGAAAGGGGTCCTATGGGACCCATACCCTGTAATCTTTACCGCATGTTGCTTTTTACTACAAACTCCAGACAATGCGAGTCTCGTGACCCATTCGTTTTACAATGAAACGCGTCTTCCTAGACCCACGCTCCCTAAAGACAAAGCCTCTATGAAATGATGTATCATGAGAAACTGCATCAAACTAACAAAGATGTCCAGTAAAGACTCATTTGCCTTTCACCAGGTTTGAAGCAAGAGGCTTCTGGGAAAGGGAGAGGGAGGAAACTCCATCTTTTATCTGCACATCTAGATATTTAACAGTATACACACAACGGTGCATTTACAATTTTCATACGAACAGTTGCAAATAAGTACATCCACTCTGCCTACAAAGAGAGACAAACACAAACCGATACATTCACACATGAACTGACCAAAGATTAACAACGTTTATTACATTCGCTCCCTTCCTGATTCAGACAAGTGTCTGTCGGTGACCGAGATTTGGGAGCGTACCAAAACAGGGGCAAGACGACGAGGGACAATGTCAAAAAGAGGCTGAAGGCCAACGAATAGCCCACGAGGTCGGTGATGGCACCCACAAACACGGAGAAGACGAGCTTGCCTAGGACCTCGGCTGTGGCCAGCAGACTGTAGTGACTTGCCCGGCAGTGGGGCCTGGCTCGCTGTGAACACTGCATCATCAAGGTGAAGGCTGCCGTAGACACGGCCCCACTCACCATCAGAGAAGCAGCATCAGTGTGATGCAAGCCACTGAAGCAGAGAAACAGAATAGTAGAAAATCATCATCTGGCAAGAATTCCCCTAAGTTGGAGTATGGCTGCCTTAATGGTAGGATTAAAAAAAACGGTCATACACACAAAACTCCACTCCTTTGGTTAGGTAGATGTGATTAATCTTGCCTGTCTATACAGGGAGTGTCTGCAGGAGTATCAGCCTGCGTACGCTGAAAAAAAACAGAAATCTGGCAGAAAAAATGCAAAGTGATACCATAAATCTTTGGTACAGGGGGATTTTTCCCTCAGAGTTAACATTGGTTCTGACTCCATTTGCCAAACAGTCTTTCAAATGAGCCTGTAAACCGAGGTTCCGTGTGTGAACGCACGTGTAACATCTTGCACACATGTAAAATCCCATCAACTTGGCCATTGGTATGGATGACACATTACATATAGCATGCACCCTGCACGAGAAATTAAAAGAATGAATGAAGTTAGGAAAGTGACTGAATGATATTGACCGGATGTCACTGGAAACGACTGAATGAAGCGCCGACAGGCAGTTCTTCAGTCAGCACTACCCAGGTAGGCAGCCCGTTGCATACACTAGAGTGTGGACTGTCAGCGCCTAGAACCTTTGGCAAGGCGCTTTATGAACGCTATGTTATTATTATTATTATCATCATTATAATTTAACATTTTGTTCATTTGATTCACCTGTGAAGGAGAAGGGTACATAGACACCGTTCCAACAACATTCGACTCCATGCACACAAAATACTCATAAAGGTCAGCGCTAACAGTAGCACAGTTCTAGTTTTTGAGAATACATACTGACCAATCGTTTCTTCAGCACCCAATGGAACTATCACCTCCACTCTTTTCCTTTATTCCCCTCTCCCTAAATCTTCTTGCTGCCCAGGGGAGGTGGGGTGTGACAAGGTGGGAAGAGGAGGGTGGTGGGTAAAAAAGAATAGAAATAGGGAAGGAGAAAGAAGTACAGAGAGAAAGAAAAACAAAAGACATCAGCGGGAGTAGATTGACAAACCGGGGGAACCCTAAGTCAGACACCTGGCCAACAATGAACATGTGTCAGAAAATACACACATGTTGGGGAAGGAGGTGATTTAAGAGAATTATCAATCGATAGGGAAGGGAAGCAACTTATACAATCACTGCTTTATTGACTGTAACATGGTATTAGAAAATGGTTCTTCAGTTACATGATCATACTGCAATATTCCAGAGAAACGGATTAACTCAACTTCTTTCTTTTTGGTCAACGCATGAATCAAAGGATTGTCTGGCTAACTGAATGATGAATCAAACATGACAACCTAAGATTGTTTTTATTTTCAACTCAGAGAACCATTCTTACATTCAAAAGCCATAGTTTGTCTTTGATGCTAGTTCGATTGAAATTTTCACAAAGTGCTTCTCATCTTCATTTGTTCAGTCATTTCCTGACTTGTTGTGTTGTTTTACCCTGGCTAAAAGACTCCAGGGACCAGCCGAACAGCCGAAGCACTCGAACACTATGGTACAAATGTATCTTTATCAGCTAGGGATGAGAACATTACGTGTGTGACCGCTTTTTATTACCCTGCCATGTGGGTAGCCACACTCTGACTTCGACAGAATTTGGAGACTGATGATGTTGTGCTAGGAGTTTGTCACGAGCTTGTTAAGACAATCCCTGCACATCTATGCAGAGCATAAAAACATTCTGATGTCGCCTGGGTGTTCTAGCCTGTGTCAATTGGTCTGACACAGCCTTAAGCCAAAGCACATTTCCTGACTTAAATCCTATCAAAGGAAAGTGAATAAAGTATCGGTGAAGAGCTGGCAAATGAAGGAAGGAGTGGAGGTGGAGGACACTGGGTTAGAATTTAGTATCCAGAAAAAAAGATCAAATCATCCCAAACTAATTTTTCTGAAATCAGAAAGCATTCTTTTACCATGTGGAGGAAGAACAATGGGCACATCAAACTGTACTTCGTGCCGTCGACTGGGAACACTAATCAGCAACTGTATTAATAAGTATCATAAATTTGGGTAAGCAAGAAATGAAGTCAAATTAAAGTCACGTGAAGCTGTCTTATAGTAACCCCAAGAACCCATTCATCTTACTACCACCAGCACATACATCATGCCCATACAGATATAACAGTTTAAAACATTCATATTGTTCCATGGCGATGTGCCTTTCTGACAAAAACAACCTGAATTTCATTGTACTTGTAGACAAAGCAATGGTTATGATATTACCTTATAAAATACAACACAGTACGGTACAGCCTAATTTCTTAGAAAGAACAAAAAAAAAAAAAAAAAAAAATCAAGTTGCTTGTGACTACCTGTGCCAGACCCCAGGGTCTCCAGCTGCCCTGAAGTGGCAGTGACCATGGCCGTCTCTGCCGCCAGTACCACCACCTTCACCACACTCAGCAGCTGAAGGAACTTCAGCGCTGTATACCTGTCAACACACGATGATGTGTGCATGAATTATTCATCTCCTGTCAACCACAAATGCAATATAGTTATATCCTTCATTTTTGAAAGAAAGAAAAGTCCTACATGTCTGTAAACCTGCTTCCTCTTTCCATTTTCCTTCCCGCTCTCCCCTTCCTCCTTTGTAACACACTATTGTGACAATAACACATCTTTCTTTTTTTTCTATCATATTTGCTTGATAGATAACAGTACATTTTACGCTACCAGTAAATGGAAACAACAAACAACGCTATATCAATTTCATGTCAATGCCATATCAAAGTAGAATACATAGAATTTGTTATCAAGTAAGCAATGGGTGCTACGTTTTGCTTAAATTTTAAAAATTACTCTGTAAATCCCGAATACGGTTCAGACAGACTATTGTCTGGCTTTCTGATAAGTCATGTCACTGCTGTGTAACTCTGATGGCCTTGCATGCTCACCCTCAGCACTACAACCAACCATTGCTGACCAGCAACCATGGCACAGTGGTTAGCATCACAGACTCCTGACTAGGAGCTCATGGTTTTGATTCCTATCAAAGCCATTCATGAGTTTGGTTTTTCAGTTCCTGCCAGCTCCTATCCAGAACTGATTTTGTTATGGGCTAAACAGGGAGGACTGGAACCACTCAGTCAAGTTTCACTGCCTTAATGGATGTATGTATGAAAGCGTTGTTCCATTTTCCTGACCAACACTGCAGGTGTCTGTATCCTTCCAGCCTGGCTGATACCTGGATATACTATAAAAGTAAGCGTTGTCATGCAGTCTCAGACCAGGTTGGAATTCCATAGTATCATCTTCATCATTTCAGCCTCACTTATCGGCATTAAAAACAGTCTCCAATCTTGTGGCCTGTCCATGTCCTGCTCTCATGGTGACCTGAGTTTGGTTTCCTATCTGTGTCTGTGCCCTTTATCAAGTTCATGTCAGGTTGGCTGATGTTGCCAAGTTAATGGGGGACTGCCACTGGACAGAGGTGGTGACATCCTCTGGAAATAGATGCTTACTCTTGCTGGCTCTGAGACTTAAGCAGTCTTTGTTGTCATCTGGGGCCTTAGTAGGTTTGTGTACTGCGTGTGTTGGATCAAAACAGGTACCACTGAACATCAGTGAAGTGACTTGGCAGCAGTGCAGTGTCTCCTCTGGTGGGTTGTCTCCTGACAACTTTACTTTGACAGCTCCCTTTAAATTGCTGGGGCTGCAGCAAGACAAGCCACGGTGTAGGTGTGGACCGGGAACTGGAATGGGCAGCATGGGAATAACAGGAACTGGAATGGGCAGCATGGGAATAACGGGAACTGGAATGGGCAGCATGGAATAACGGGAACTGGTGTGGGCAGCATGGGAAAACGGACTGGAATGCAGCTGGAGAACTGAAGGCAGCATGGGAATAATGGGAACTGGAATGGGCAGCATGGGAATATGGAACTGGAATGGGCAGCATGGAAAATGGAACTGGAATGGGCAGCATGGGAAAAACGGGAACTGGAATGGGACATAAAACGGGAACTGGAATGGGCAGCATGGGAAAAACGGGAACTGGAATGGGCAGCATGGGAATAACGGGAACTGGAATGGGCAATAACGGAACTGGAATGGGCAATGGGAAACGGGAACTGGAATGGGCAGCATGGGAAAATCGGGAACTGGAAGGGCAGCATGGGAAAACGGGAACTGGAATGGGCAGCATGGGAAAAACGGAACTGGAATGGGCAGCATGGGAATAAAGGAACTGGAATGGGCAGCATGGGAATAACGGGAACTGGAATGGGCAGCATGGGAATAACGGGAACTGGTTGGGCAGCATGGGAATAACAGGAACTGGAATGGGCAGCATGGGAATAACGGAACTGGAATGGGCAGCATGGGAATAACGGGAACTGGAATGGGCAGCATGGGAAAACGGAACTGGAATGGGCAGCATGGGAACACGGGAACTGGAATGGGCAGCATGGGAAAAAACGGGAATGGAATGGGAATAACGGGAACTGGAATGGGCAGCATGGGAAAAAGGGAACTGGAATGGGCAGCATGGGAATAACGGGAACTGGAATGGGAAATAACGGGAACTGGAATGGGCAGCATGGAATCACGGGAACTGGAATGGGCAGCATGGGAAAAACGGGAACTGGAATGGGCAGTGTGAGAATAACGGGAACTGGAATGGGCAGCATGGGAATAACAGGAACTGGAATGGGCAGCATGGGAATAACAGGAACTGGAATGGGCAGCATGGGAATCACGGGAACTGGAATGGGCAGCATGGAATAACGGGAACTGGTGTGGGCAGCATGGGAATAACAGGAACTGGAATGGGCAGCATGGGAATAACAGGAACTGGAATGGGCAGCATGGGAATAACGGGAACTGGAATGGGCAGCATGGGAATAACAGGAACTGGAATGGGCAGCATGGGAATCACGGGAACTGGAATGGGCAGCATGGGAATAACAGGAACTGGAATGGGCAGCATGGGAATAACAGGAACTGGAATGGGCAGCATGGGAATAATGGGAACTGGAATGGGCAGCATGGGAATAACAGGAACTGGAATGGGCAGCATGGGAAAAACGGAACTGGAATGGGCAGCATGGGAATAACAGTAACTGGAATGGGCAGCAAGGAATAACACCACTGCTGAAATGGCATGAAAGATGATACAGAACAGAGAAAAGAAAAAAAAAGAAAAAAAGCCCAACTTGATAACGATTATTTCTCAGGTCATTTGTAGCTTTCAGTGATAATTACACTGATAAGGGAATAAATGCTGTATTCAAATACATAAGTCATCTAAGTTGAAAAGAGTAGTTTCTATCAATCATGTAATTCAGACGACTTAATTAGTGTGTTTTTTTTCATAACATTTATCAAATAATTTGATCTAACATTTATCAAATAATTTGATCTTTCAAGTATGTTAATCAGATACTTCAGTATGTTTTTTTTTTAATGTGAAAAACTTGACAACTGTCATATTTCAGTATCTTTTATTTTGAATTCATGGATTATCAGAAAATCATTCACCTCTGCAAACATGATTATCATCTTTTTCAGTCACAGTACTTCATTTTTCGATCCTGAAGATTAATTGTCAGTGACATTAACCTCTCAAAAACTTCCTTCTGTTGTCATACCAATTGCCACATTTCAGTCAGGACACTTGTTATCTTTCAATGGTGATAATAGTCATTTTTTGTTCGCAAGTTGTTGTTCTTTCACATCCATTATCATGTTGATAAGCTTACACCGACTTTTTGTCATATCGTTTGAGTGTTTGCCAGCAGAGCTTATGGTCATGCGTTCAAACAACTTGTGAGGCTGTATTTTTACTCCTAGAATAATTTCTGTGTCCACCTAGCAGTAAATGGGTACCTAATTCAAGTCAGTGAAGATTACATGTGGTGGAAGGACATGAATGGGCGCCGCCTCCGATCATGCTGTGCCCAAGACACCATAAACCGCATCCAGTTCACTGCCCTGTGGCCACTGGCTATGAGACTCTAAACTTTACACCTGCACACCCATTTGATGTTCATCTACCCAACTGTCTCAAGTTGGACAGACACACAGACAGACAGACAGACATGACAGACAGTGATACCCTGTGCCACAGTGTTCCTCCTAAGGACAGGGCACTGTCCAATCAACCCCAGTGTTTTTCTGTCTACCTACCGGATGTGATGGCGGCTCCTCCACCCATGTGATGTTCACGTACCAAACTGTTTCAAAGCAGACACACTGACAGACAGATAAGACAGACAGTGATACCCTGTTCTACAGTGTTTCTCTGTCTACCTGCCGGATGTGACGGCGGCTCCTCCACCCATGTGATGTTCACGTACCAAACTGTTTCAAAGCAGACACACTGACAGACAGATAAGATAGACAGTGATACCCTGTTCTACAGTGTTTCTCTGTCTACCTGCCAGTTGTGATGGCGGCTCCTCCAGCCACAGAGCCGGTGATGGACACGGCTTGCCCCACCACCCCTGTCCACAGACCCACCTCCCCTGTGGGCACACCGCCATCCATCAGGAACATGGGCATCATGTTCAGTGCCCCCTGCTCTCCTGCACAGCACAGCAACAACAACTGACATCATGGGCACACTCCCTAGTCAATCATCGCTCATGGGCATACCATTGTCCATCATCAACATGGGCATCATGTTCAGTGCCCCCTGCTCTCCTGCACAGCACATCAACAACTGACATCATGGGCACACTCCCTAGTCAATCATCACCATTGTCCATCAGGAACAAGGGCATCATGTTTAATGCCCCCTAATTTCCTGCACAGCACAGCAACAACTGACATCATGGGCACACTCTAGTCAATCATCACCATTGTCCATCAGGAACATGGGCATCATGTTCAATGCCCCCCAGTAATTTCCTGCACGGCATAGCAACAAGTGACATGAGCACATACCCTAGGCAATCACAGCACATGGGCACACCAACTCTGGAACTTGGGCATCATGTTCAGTGCTGCCTAATCTCCTGCACAGCATAGCAACAAGTGATATAGGCATACACCCTTGTCAGTCACTGCACATGGGCACACCACTATCTCTCAGCAACACCACAGCACACTAACATTAACAGGTGACATGGGAACATCTTTCTCAATTATCAAAAACAGCACATCACCATCCATCAGGAACATATTACATAGCCATGGGAATCCTCTTCAGCATCATCTTCTCCATACCCATTGTCCTGCAAGCCCTGGATTGATATAAATATGTCACGGTCATTCAGAGACACTATCAACCACTTTCACATCAAACAGCACCAAAGACTGCTGAAGAAAAAAAGAGCTCTTTTCCACAAGCTATTTTCAGACGTCAGTGTGATGTTTTTGTGTGTTCTGAGAGAGAGATTCCATGTGTTGAGATAGAACTGATTCACTGCTGCAGTATTATCACAGATGCACAACAGAGTAACTTATTATTGTCTTCCTGCTACAGCCCACTTCACATTAAATCAGCTGACCAGGGCTGGAAAAACAAACAAACAAACAATTCGATAAAGACACCTCAGTCACCAAACACACACACTCACCTCTCTCTCTCTCTCTCTCTCTCTCTCTCACACACACACACACACACACACACACACACACACACACACACACCACAAAGTAATGCTTCTTGTGGAAATCAAACCTATGACTTCCCATTCTGTAGTTCCACAGAGCTAACCACTGCATCAAGGCATCTCTGTTCCCTTCATTTTCAGGTTGATGAAACATTAATTTGATAAAGACACCTCCGCCACCAGACACACACACACACTCACTCTCTCACACACACACACACACACAAACACACACACACACACACACACACACACACACACCACACACAAGCACACACACACACACACACACATACACACATGTGCGCCACACACACACACACACACACACACACACACACACACACACACACACACACAAACATTCATTCACACTCACACACACACACACTATACACAGAGTGCAGAATTAAAACTGAATTTCTCAGAACCGAAATAGTTAGCTCAAGGATAAGAAGTAGCAATAACCAATGTTGTCTAACCTTCTCTGTATACACCCAAGTGTACATAACATAGATGAAATTGCAGTGATCTTAATTAATAATCACAAAACAGATTATGAACAGCAACTGGAGTGGGGAGCAAGAAGGCTTTTTTTTTTTCTTTTTCTGTTTGTTTTTTTGTGTTTTGGTTCTGTTTTGTTTTGTTTTACTGATAGTAGTCCCTTTCTTAACATTTGGAAACAGTCATGAAAAGCAATCAGTATCATAATTACCACAGCATCCTTTCTGATACTCTGAGAGATCTTAATGTTTAAAAATCTTATTATGTTTCAACTTTTTTTTTGTTAATGTCTGCACAAGAAGTGCTTGTTTTTCCCTCAACAACTCTCGTAACAAACAAACACAAGCAACCACCATGAACTGGGCACTGTTCCTGACAGGTATCCCTCAACTTATGAAGTGAACAGGGTGTCATAATTTCATTGATCAATGCATTAAACTATCATCTTTTAATGTTGGAGAAAAAAAAACCCTCCTTCCACAACCCCATCATCAATCATGAACTATTACAGGTACTATCCCAAACTGACAAGAACCTTTGTGCTACAAGGACTCACCCAGCTTGTAAATGAGCACATAGACAAGAATCCAGAGTGTTCCATCTGCTGTGAGCACATCTGCAAAGTGGTTCTTAATCCAGCTGACACCTCCATAGCCACTGCCAGTGTTGTCCTTCAGCAAGGCTGACCTGCAATCTGAATGCGGCAAGGACTGAACTTCTTTGTTGACAGCATTCTCACCTGTTGCCTCTGGGTGAACAATGGAAATGTCTCCTTTAACAGAGGTCTTGACTTGAGCGTTGCTATGAGCTGCTGATCTTGTATACTTGGTTTTAGTACTCTTACTCCTGGTATTGACTGAAGGCGAATCTAGATTATCTGGCACACTGTCATCAGCTGGAATGTCTTTGTCAGGATCACAACCATTTGGTCTATTTACCTGAAATTCTGAGTCTGACGGTGCTGAAAACTCCAATGTTGTTTCCACACCACAGTTCTTTCCCTCGGGAACAAAGACCTTGACCATGACCATGGCTGTAGCATAAGTCAAATGTCAAGAAAATAAAAATGGCAGTCCAGGTAATGTGATCACTAAGCCACGCCAAAAGCCCCCCTCCAATGATGGCTCCCATCTTGTAGCCTACCACCTGGGCGATGTTCCCACTGGCCACTTCTGAGGATGT
>CM065729.1:10193875-10251375 GCA_033310375.1 Conus canariensis
CAGTTCACACACACACACACACACACACACACACACACAACACACACACACACAACACGCACACACACACACTTGAAATACACTTTGTATAGCTGCAATTAAAACGTTGCAGAAACTGAGACAGAGAGAGCGAGCGAGCGAGCGAGGAGAGAGAGAGAGAGAGAGAGAGAACTGCCAGACTTTCTGACTGCATAACGTAATAACATTCCTTCTCTCCATATTCACTGGACATTAAGCACCGTAAAATGCAGTTACTAAGTCATGATTGTCACAGTCTGAACATTAGCAGGTTACACCAACAGCTGGGAGGTTACACCTTTACACATTTAATTTTCCGAAGTAACTTTGACGTCGTTCGTTTCTGCAAACTAACTCGGAAAAAAATTTCAGCGAGATTGAGCTGATCAACCTTGTCTTTGAACACATGCATACTGAGACAGCTGTTGCAGCTGTAACTGGAATGGTCAAGTACAGCCTGATAAGTTTGTCTACCTCACTCAACATTCTTTTAACAGTGTCAGAAGCTGTCAGTTCTTCTAGCAGTGCCTCAAAGATGGACTTCTTCTTGTCCCCCAGAGCATGTGGAAGGATGGTCAACTGTGTTTTGAGTCTGTCCATGTCAATGTCCGCAGCATATGTGTCTTTGATCTCTTGAGGAATTTCTGGATTCTTTCCTGCAGCTCCGTCACCCAAGAGAATTTCGATCTTCCTTGGCAACTTAAGACTTTGTTGGTCAAATCTGCGCTGTATATGCTCTTTGACGTTGTCTATGGCCTCATAGTACTGCTGTCTGTAATAAGCAGAAGGGGCAGAGTAGCTGTGACCCTGGGAGCCCTCATCAAGTCTCCGTGGAGGCTGTCTCTGTCTCGGAATGCGGGGCTCATCACACACATTTGCAGCCATGGTTGAGACGTCGGCAAAAAACGTCTGGAAACTTTTATCCTGGCGCATACTTTCAAGCGTTCTCAGACAGAGGTTTGCAGCGTTTGTTGCATCCACACAGGACGTTTGTTTCCTTTGAACAGCAGTCGCCAGTTCTTCAGTCACAGCAAAGACATCCTGTGAAAGTGAGAGCCCAAGAAAGGTGGAAAACTGCTGCATAAGTGCTAGAAGGCCGGATGCCCTTCTGGCATACTCATCATGTCCTTGTGAGACTAGTTCAAGTGTTTCTTGCAAAGCCTCAAAGTTCTCAATGAGAGAGTCAAAAGCTCTTGTTCGAACAGTCCACCTTGTTGGACACAGTGGTTTAATGGACGGGCTGCACAAAGTTGATGTTTCATGTTGGATTGTTTCAAAAAGGATCTGTCGTTTTGGTGATAATTTGATCAACTGAATGACCTCTGTGGCAAAGTCAAGGGCATCTCTTATTACTTTGACCTTTCTGGAAGCCTCTTGTAACACAAGATTGACTGAGTGCCAAACAGTGTACGGATACTGCTGACGGGACCTCATCTTTGAACCGTTTTGCAACTCCTGAAACGTGACCCTGAAAATTACGTAGGCCTGACCCCTACACTTCTGCACTGGCAAGTCCAGCCTGATCAAGCAATCCTTTAGCGCATTAAACATTGTCTCAGCACAGGTATTGTCAACATGCACCAGTCCCACAGGCTCCTCTATGACTTCAAACTGCTCAGTTACCCATCTTATGCAAATTACAACCTGCTCCTGTTTACAGCATCACGGGTTTCGTCAGCTAGTATCGAAAACCAATTCGCTTCTCTGATTTCAAGTACAACAGATCGCAAGACTTTATGTGCCATAATCCTAAGGATCTCGTTGACAATATCATGTGACAGATATTTTGAACCTGTGTTTGTTTTTTCCTTGCAGCCCTCTCCAAAGCAGAACTTGAGCAGCTGTTGAAGGTTGCCTTCCTGCTCGTCATGTCCACGGACAGGCAGACCCGGACACAGGAGAAACTGAAGGCTCGTTAGTTCGTTCATCAGGCTTTGCAGGTGTTTCTTTTGTTCTGTTTCATGCTGACACGTCACTGGAGCATACACTGACGTTGTAGACTGCCTACAGTTTACGTCATACACGGCTGCTCCATGTGAAGATGATTTTTCGTGGCTTGAGAACTTTTCCAGTGCTTTCTTCCAGTTGTCAAAACCGCTCCATACAAACGCTGCATCAGGTTTGCAGCCTTGATGATTAGCCCTCATGCAGAGAAAACAACATACCTTGTTGTCTGTTGTGCATAGGTGAAGCCAAGGGTATTGCTGGAACCAAGATCTTTGGAAATAGTGGGCCTTCCTGATCTTACCCTGGTCAGTTTGGAGAGGACTGTGTCGCTCTGTGGCTGAAAGGGGTTGACTGCGTCCTTGCAGCACACAGTAGACTGACATTTTGGTTTTCTTACAGTAGCAGGTCGGTCAATGTCATCACGAGGAGACTGCGCAGGTCGGTTGGCGTCGTCACGAGGAGACTGTACGATTGATGCACCTTCTGTAGGAGATGAGAAAACACTTTCTTCCTCCTTTCCTTCATCATTTTCACTGTCCTGGTTTGATGAAGTGTTAGGCTCACAAAATGTTCCTCGCCTATTTGCCCTATAAGGACAGGTGGAAGGGATGATTCAGTGTCTCCCGCCAAGATCTTATTCATCAGGTAGCATATCCTGGAGCTCTCTTGCTGACTTGTTACGATGTGTATGTCCCTACCAATCATTCTCGCCATAGCTTGCACTACAATAGCATCAGCATATATGCCATTCTTGGAAATGTTGGTCAGGTACTGGTCAGTAATGTGTGACCAAAGTGGGTCAGCTGCAGAGAGGTTCCCGAGAAATGTGTTGACATCTTTCCTGAGCGAGTTTGACAGGAAGTATGACAAGTATGGCGACAAGGTGATGCACCATCAAACATCTCTCTCTCTCTCTCTCTCTCTCTCTCTCTGATTTTTTTTTTGGAGGTGCTCAATATTAGGGGGGAGGGGCGGGGGGGGGGGGGAGTATATAAGGCTGCCCCCCCCTCCCAATATTTTTCTGGAGGGGGGCATGGCCCCCCGCCCCCCGCCCCCCCACCCCCACCCCACCCCCCCCCGGCTTCCGCCGCCTGTGACTGCGTGCGGACTAGTTACATACGCTACACCACAACCGTTAAGTTTTGAGACCACACTGCGCATGATTTAAAGCTGATGGATAAATGAATGAATAACTAAGATGAGAGATTAGGAGAGGGTCTCGTGGCTCCGACTTAGCACACGTCTGATCTACGCATTATTCATCCCAACGCGCTGGTCAGACCTTGGGTACCTACCTAACATTGGCTTTGCTATTATTATCATTGTGTGTGTGTGTGCCTGTGTGGTGAGTGTACATGTGTGTGTGTGTGTGTGTGTGTGTGTGTGTGTGTGTGTGTGTGTGTGTGTGGTGAGTGTACATGTGTGTGTGTGTGTGTGTGTGTGTGATGGAGGAGAATTTAGCAAGCAGGAGAGTAGGCACGAGGGGAGGTCAACACAGGTAAGAGGGGAAGGGGGCTGGAACGTGTGAGAGAGGTCCGTGGGATGATATAGCGATTTGGTCTTGCACAGCTTGTGCTTATCTGTTACTCTGTGTGTGTGTGTGTGTGTGTGTGTGTGTGTGTGTGTGTGTGTGTGTGTGTGTGTTTATGCTGAGTGGCTGGATCTGGGTCTAGACCATGATCGCCATAACTGATGAATCCATGCTCACTTTTCTTCTTCCTTTTTCTTTTCTCTCTCTCTCTCTCTCTCGTTTTTTTTTTTTTTTTTTTTTTTTATATCCCAGTTTTCCTGTCCACGTCACATGCCAGATCCAGGTCCCGGAATACGACTTCTGGGACGACAGCGTGTTCGACGACCTTGTGAAGACCAAGTACAGGGGTTTCCAACGGGACATCCTCAATGGGACGTCCGCTGACGCCTGTGTGAACGCCTGCCTTGGCCAAGCTAGCTGCGTGTCTTTGTTCTACAACCCGCGCACCGCTGTGTGCGAGCGAGTGCCCACTAACGTTCTGCTCAACTCTGAGTACGATGACAACACCATCAAGTATGCGCAGAACAATCGGTATTACCGCTACTTGCCATTAGGAACAGGTGATGTTGACGTTGATGGTAAGATTAACGTCCTATTGTTCTGAGGCCCTTAAGGTTTCCCAGACTTTAGTCTGTGTAGATTTTGGCGCTGCTGTCCCCCGTGGGGTTTGGTCGTGGTCAGTGTCGTCGTTTGTCGTCTGCTCTTTCTGGCAGTCTCCTTCCCAGGCCTTTTCCAATTCCTTTTCAGGACCACTTAATATGGATCCACACGATCCAGTTTTGGCCATCTCGGGTAGAATACCAAAACTAGTCGCCCCCCCCCCCCTCCCCGGCTGTGAAGCCAGAGGACGGGTGTGGGCCTCAGAGGTTCAGGTCCAAGGTGAAGTGTTTGAGACCAGCACAGATCGTGTCTACTTGGGCATTGATCAGCCCGCCATGCTGTTATTATGTGGTTTAAAAGATACCATTGACAGATTAATTAAAGGCACTGCATTTTGTTGTCACCGGAGAAATGTTGTACACGCCACCTACGTGGATTTGAACATGCTGAGCAAACGTACATGACAGCTCTCACACACTCACTCACGGAGACTTGAGTCTTATAACAGCTACACTAATGATGAAAGCGGACCTCCATGTTAGTTACCGGATATCTAAGGTATCAAGAGGAGCAAACACCAACGCGCATCTTGCCAGTGCTGGAATCTGTATACCTGTGACCACACATCCAGTCCAGGTAAGAAATAGATGCGAAAAGAGCGCCCATAAGATGAGTTTGCCACACGTGTATGAACAGGATTTCTATCACCTGCACATATTCATATTCGTTTGTTTGTGTGTGTGTGTGTGTGTTTTGTTTGTTTGTTTGTTTGTCCCCCATTTTTTCATAGTTTCATAGCTGTTTCCTGTTTTCAAGGTTTTTATGTCGATGTGGACTTTAAAAGGTTCTCAGCTCTCCCTTTTTCTGTTTTTGAAAGGAAATGGAATCGGGAAAATGTTGCTTATAATGTTGGAGTGTATTGCATAAACAGAAACCTTGACCCACTAATTTTTGGTTAAAAGAACGCCATTAAAAGGTACACCATTCCTCCTACCTCCTCTTTCTGCACCCTCCCCTTCTCGCTCCCCCCCTCCTTTTTTTTTTTTTTTGCTAACTAGTTGCAACTATCTGTGTTTCTAAACTTTTTTTTCTCATCTAGTCCTGAGAATTACCGTGTTGTGGTAGAACATCTTAGCTAGTCCTGAGATTCACTGTGTTGTGGTAGGACATCTTAGCTAGTCCTGAGATTCACTGTGTTGTGGTAGGACATCTTAGTTAGTCCTGAGATTCACTGTGTTGTGGTAGGACATCTTAGCTAGTCCTGAGATTCACTGTGTTGTGGTAGGACATCTTAGCTAGTCCTGAGATTCACTGTGTTGTGGTAGGACATCTTAGCTAGTCCTGAGATTCACGTGTTGTGGTAGGACATCTAGCTAGTCCTGAGATTCACTGTGTTGTGGTAGGACATCATAGCTAGTCCTCAGATACACTGTGTTGTGGTAGGACATCTTAGCTAGTCTGAGATTCACTGTGTTGTGGTAGGGCATCTTAGCTAGTCCTGAGATTCACTGTGTTGTGGTAGGACATCTTAGCTAGTCCTGAGATTCACTGTGTTGTGGTAGGACATCTTAGCTAGTCCTGAGATTCACTGTGTTGTGGTAGGACATCATAGCTAGTCCTGAGATTCACTGTGTTGTGGTAGGACATCTTAGCTAGTTCTGAGATTCACTGTGTTGTGGTAGGACATCTTAGCTAGTTCTGAGATTCACTGTGTTGTGGTAGGACATCTTAGCTAGTCCTGAGATTCACTGTGTTGTGGTAGGACATCTTAGCTAGTCCTGAGATTCACTGTGTTGTGGTAGGGCATCTTAGCTAGTCCTGAGATTCACTGTGTTGTGGTAGGACATCTTAGTTAGTCCTGAGATTCACTGTGTTGTGGTAGGACATCTTAGCTAGTCCTGAGATTCACTGTGTTGTGGTAGGACATCTTAGCTAGTCCTGAGATTCACTGTGTTGTGGTAGGACATCATAGCTAGTCCTGAGATTCACTGTGTTGTGGTAGGACATCTTAGCTAGTCCTGAGATTCACTGTGTCGTGGTAGGACATCTTAGCTAGCACTGAGATACAGTGTCGTGGTAGGACACCCATTCATTCATTCATGCACGTATATATATATATATAATGTATGTATATATATTATATATATATATATATGTGTGTGTGTGTGTGTGTGTGTGTGTACGTGCATGAATGAATGAATGTGTGTGTTGGTGTGCTACCACAACACCGTATCTCAGTACGTGCATGAGTGAATGAATGTGTGTATGGGTATGCTGGTGCGCGTGCTCATGTTTGGCCAACTGTCAACAGCTTTCTGCCCTTGGAGAGCTGCTTCTACTATGACAAGAAAGCGCGGGCCTGCTGGAAGGTGCTGTGGTCCAAAGGTCCTCAGAGCAAAGGGCGCTACACCTACAATGACGCTGTGCAGGCCTGTATCAACGAGGGTGGTCAGATCGCCAGCCTGGACACCTGGGACAAGCTGAACCAAATGAACCTGATGCTCCAGAACCTTCCATGTAAGTGGACCTTCCAGCCTACCTGTAGGTCCGTCCGTCTGTCTGTCTCTCTTTCAAACTCTCTCTCTCTCTCAAACACACACACACACACACACACACACACACACACACACACACACACATGCGCGCGCGAGCATGCTTGCACTAGCACACATACACACACACTCTGTGTAATTAATTGTTCTTGAGGTCTTCCTTCTTTTTCTTTATTGTTTCCTTTGTTCGAAAGAGTTACACGCAACAGAATGAAAGTGTTAGCACACCAAACATCAACAAATCCAGACGCCATCGTATCAAACTTTAAAAAAAAAACACACACACATTAAAACAACAAGAGAATGTCCATCTGTAAATGAACATACAGACTATGCATGATATGGGAGGAAAGAAGTAGAGTTACAAAGTGGGAAATGTCCACCAGCCATTTATTTGTGGGAGGAAAGAAGTAGAGTTACAAAGTGGGAAATGTCCACCAGCCATTTTTTGTGGGAGGAAAGAAGTAGAGTTACAAAGTGGGAAATGTCCACCAGCCATTTTTTTGTGGGAGGAAAGAAGTAGAGTTACAAAGTGGGAAATGTCCACCAGCCATTTATTGGTGGGATTTTGTGGGAGGAAAGAAGTAGAGTTACAAAGTGGGAAATGTCCACCAGCCATTTATTGGTGGGATTTTGTGGGAGGAAAGAAGTAGAGTTACAAAGTGGGAAATGTCCACCAGCCATTTATTGGTGGGATTTTGTGGGAGGAAAGAAGTAGAGTTACAAAGTGGGAAATGTCCACCAGCCATTTATTTGTGGGATTTTGTGGGAGGAAAGTAGAGTTACAAAGTGGGAAATGTCCACCAGCCATTTATTTGTGGGAAATGTCCACCAGCCATTTCTTTGTGGGAAATGTCCACCAGCCATTTCTTTGTGGGAAATGTCCACCAGCCATTTCTTTGTGGGATTTTTCAGCCTCTACCACCTTCTACCTGGAGTTGAGTTTGCTTTGGCCTCGGCTGAAAAAAAAACTGGGTCCACAGAGTCGAGTTTCATCCATTAATGATGGATGCTTCTCCGAGAGTGTTGCTCAGATTTCGTGACCAACACCACAGGTATCTGTATCTCTTGGGCCTGGTTGACACCAGGATACATTAGTGTACAGTCCTGTTGTGCAGTCGTAGACCAGAGTGGAAATCCGAAGCATCTATATCATCCTGATCCCTCTGCTGAAAAAACAAAAAAAAACCAAAAACAAAACAAGGTCTCAAATTCTGTAACCTTTCATGCCTAGCTGTCATGGTGACCTTGATTTTGATTGCTTTCTCCACGTCTATAGCCATTGTTTGACTGTTGGGGTCATCGGTATCGGCTAATTCGTGGGAATCGTCATTGGACAGATATGGTGGCGCCCTCCAGAGGGAGAGCTAACCCATGCTGGCTCCGCTACTGAGCAGTTATTGTCGTAAGTAGGGGGGTTAGTAGACTGTGTCGAAGTTCATTGGATCAGAACAGGCATCAGTGAACATCACCGAAGTGACACAGCAGCAGCATAGCGTCTCCTCTGGCGAGTTTCATGACAACTTAACATTGGCTGATCCCTGTGGATTTGCTGTGGGCTGTGACAAGACAGGCCAGGCAGTGGATGAGAGGTCAGAATGAACAGTGTGGCTGCAATGCCACTAGTGTAGCACAGAAGACAGAACAGAAAAAAAGGGTCACTGAATTCCTTCCGATCTCGATCAGTTGCAGTCATCGACAACTTGCGATGGCGGTGGCTCCACATTGGGGCCAGACGAAAGAGTGTGGGATCCCCAGCCGTGTGGAAAAACGGACAGCCCGTCTCCAACGACTCCCGCTTCTTTGTCGCCGAGTACATCTCCAGCCTCAGCAACCCCAACTACCTCTGCATGGTACTGGCAGGCCACGTGCCTGCTGGGGCCACAGACGTAGACAGTTACAGGCAAGTGGATGACTGGCTCCATGCAGTCCTGTGTTAGTTCATACTAGTAGTTGTGTATCGGTTTGCCCGCTGGGGCCACACGCGCAAACAGTTACAGGCAAGTGGATGGCTGGCTCCATGCAGTCTTGTGTTAGTTCATACTAGCTGTTCATCTAACCGAGATTGGAATTCCAAGAGCTGAACCGGTCACGGGATGACCGAGGTTGGAATTCCAAGAGCTGAACTGGTCATGGGATGACCGAGGTTGGAATTCCAAGAGCTGAACTGGTCATGGGATGACCGAGGTTGGAATTCCAAGAGCTGAAACCGGTCATGGGATGATATACAGGAACAGAACCTTCCCCCCCCCCCCTCCCCCCACCCCTTCTCTGTACTTCAGACTTGTGTTTGATCATTTGTGTTATTTCATACTAGTTGTTCATCTAACCCAGATTGGAATTCCAAGAGCTGAACTGGGCATGGGATGATTACAGGACAGAATCCTCCATCCCCCCCCCCCCCCCCCCACCCCCTTCTCTGTACTTCAGACTTTGTGTATGTTTGTTTGGTTTGCATTGGCAGTGTGTCACCTTCAATTTTCCATCACCTACTTAATCACAAATGCTTTTAAAACAGATTTGTTCTGTATATTTGGATGGATTTAGAAAATAATTATTCACTCTGGTTTTGGAAGGCGATTTTCTTTTTGTGTGTGTATATGGTTGGATGGATAGAGAAAATGATTATTCACTGTGGTTTCGGAAGGATGGGGATGCATTCTACCTTCCATTCTGTCATTCCCCCCACATGTGGGTGTACTTCGAACAGTTCACAGCCCTACAGTTACTAGGCAAAGGGAATTTAACTCTGGTTTAAAAAAAGCACATCCAATCATAAATCATGGCCATTTCTTGTTTTAAGAAAAGAACTCACACACACACACACACACACACACACAAAACATGCTTTTCTTAGGCCGTTGATAACGTCCATTATATGATGTTTTGTTGTTTTGTTTATGAACGGATGAAATTGCATCATTTTGGGGCAGCACATGCTCGATCTTTTATTAACAAAGTCATAAAATTTCAGCATGATTATTTGAATAACTATTGAAATATGAAACATTGAGTAAAAAAAGTATGGCTGCAATTGCACCCATGGTGCAGGGGAAGGGTTTTAATTACAAATGCACATCGATACCACTCCATATCTTAGAATGAAATAATGGTTCCATTGTCTTGGTGACTGTCTTCAGCTTGGCATCACTGTCCACCTTCTTTCAGATTCAAAAAATGCCTTTAAAAGGAGGGTCTTTCTTGTGAGACAAGTCTGTAACTTATAGGTAGACAAATTCATTTAACCAGGAAGTCCCCATTAAACAAACAAACAACAAAAACCCAGCCATTCAAAGGCGAGTCTTAATCGAGAACATGACAATATGAAAAATGGTACTGAAAAACTTAATATATCAGTTCATTGACTTCGTGTGTGCGCGTGCGTGTCTGTCCCCCCCCCCCCCCCCCCCCCCCCCACCACTCCCCTCCTTCATGGCATTACACTCAAGCTACTCACTCCTGCTCCCCAAGTCTGCGCCGTCTCTGCCCCAGCATTGGCAATCCCAAGGGAGCTGTTGAGACAAAGTTACAAGAGGAAACCACTAGTAGAGAGACATTAAAAGTCATGACGTCAGTGTTCAGTAATGCCTGTTGGCTCATAATGATCTTGTTGCTTTACCAGTTTTATGATACAGTGGCTCTGTTCTGTTTCAGGCTAAATTACTTCACCTGTGCAGTTCTGCGCCCTGGGACAGTGTGTGAAATTCCACTGCCACCAGCACTCAGTGGCAGCGGGAAATAACACTGATGTCACAGCAGCATGTCAGGTATTAAAACAGTACCCTCACCACTTTCACAATGAATTAGTAACAAAAATCCTTCTGCAAGCAGCCCTTCCACCTCCTACCACTTTCGTCCCTACCATACAGTGTTTGGGTGGATGCTGGTGTCACGTAGTTCTTCATCTACATTGCAGACAGTACCGACAAGAATCACTGCGAAGCCTGGCAATCTCAAATTGAACACTTGTGTTCGGGGCGGACAGGAGGTGGGTGAGGGAGGAGGGGTGAGGGCGGTGGAATTGAACCAAGGTGTTGGAATGCTTTTAGCATTGTTGTTCATGTTACATTCAGTTTGCTCTGCCCCTAGTGGTTTACTTGAATTTGGCATTGCTTCAGAGTTCTGTTATCACATTTTCAGAATGTTTTGTCCAGATTAGTGGCCATTTGTTTCAATTGTAAATGGGTCAAGTAAGTCTAATTCAGCTAATTTATGCACTATGTGTCTGTGACGGCCCAAGTTTACTAGTTTTATATAATCAGAAATGAAATGAGGCAGGGAACAGTAAACGATAAACAGTAAACAAGTTGGGTATTTTTTGCTCCCATAAGGAAACCTAACACAGAGTAACTTTTATTCAAGACTGGCACAGCCTTTTAAACTTGAATAAAGTCAGACAAATACATAGACGAAACAATCGAATAGTGGGGGAAAAAAACAAGCGCAGGCCAACAACTGAACCATCTTCATAGTCATGGCTTGGCAAAGATTTGGACTTAAGGAGGGGGGGGGGGGGGGGGGGGGGTGATTTGAAGATGGAGAAACTGGGAACATGAAATTAAGGAAATATGTTACAGATATGAAAACTCTTCACTGGCTGCATAAGGGAACCATCGCAATCCCTTTTGAAGGCAGATATATTTGTATTGCCTGCTCCGAGGCCTTTCGTCCGCTGGGTCGGACTCATCAGGGAGACACGGCTGGTTGTGTCTGCGCTCCTGGCGTCAAATAGAGACACACCACAGTCCATAATACTGTGGTGTTCTCACCACCAAAGGTGCAAAAAAGAATCCAATAGTTGCATTAAGTTTGCAGAGCCCAAAGTACTGTATGTACTTCACCATGACCTATTGGCACGAGCAGAATCTGAATTACAGTATGCGTCATTGTGCAGTCGACATAAACAGAATCTGAATTAGTGTTTGTCATCGAGTAATCAACTTAAGCAGAATCTGAATTATATCCATTTTGCATTATAGTAAAATGTAAACAGAATCTGAATTCTTGCCTGTTGTGTGTCATGGAATATTTGATCTTAACAGAATCTGACTTGCAATCTGTGTCATTGAGATTGTTCCATATGTTTCGGTTGCCTGTTCTCTCTGTATGTGTCCATATACTTCTGAATTCAAATGACCATGAAACAGCAATTATTCAGTTTCCCCCAGCCATAGTGTCAGATATGATCAATACTTCAAATTCTCATATCTGAATTGTCTCTGGAGTCCAAGGTTCCTGTTAACAGGAACACAGTGTAACAATAAAATCGCCTCTGGCTTCCTCTGACAGGCTTTGCGACCATAGTACCCCCCCCCCCCCCCCCCCCCCCCCAAGTATTGCCTTTTCCACAGCCTACACGATTTTGATCTTTTTTGTATCATCAACATACCAGCTTACTGCTACAAACCAGACAGCGGGTCAAGGTGGATCTAGTTACAACCAATGGCCAGAAAGTTGACTTTGGCAGATGGCATGCACGCACCAATATAAAACAATTATGTGCGCACAAACACAAGACTGATGAAAAACCTCCACCCCACCCCCCTTTTTGCTTCTATTATCATCGCAATTTTCAATCTACTGTAAACTTTGACCTTGGGGGCAGGAGTGAAACAAAACTCTCCAATTACCTACTGCTGAAAAAAGAAAATCGGTATGCTCTGCATGGAAACCACCACCGATTGGTCTGCAACCTGTTGCAAAAGGTTTTTCTTCTTTTTAACCATTGGCAAGTCAACTTTTCAGTTACCCGTAAGCATGACAGTAGTTTCATACCGTTAGCTCTTTGGAATGTCCCCACGACAAACTAAATATAAAAAAGTGACCCCTTGGGAATAGGGTGTGTGTGTGCACTGCGAGTGGAGAGGGTATGGAAAGGGGTGGTAGAGAGAATGACTTGGTGGAGTTATGACATAACAGTTGGGGGTAATTGTATGCAAGTGTGTGTGTTGGTCAGAAAGGTGTGGAAATGTTTTTGAGTTCACTGGGAGAAATGATGCTACATTATGGACGTTTCCTTTTGTGTCTCATCAATTTTCTGGAGGCTGGGTTAGCTCCCTTGCTCTCCAAAATATTTGATTGGGGCTCCTGATCCAAGGCATGGCGCCCAGGTGCGATGAAGACTTGTGAGTTTCGCTGCTGCTACTATACTGGGAGAGACTTAATCGCTTTTCTGATTCTATATTCAGCTCATATAGTGTTATCCTCCCCTGATATCGACTGATGATGGGATAATGTTTGTAGAAATCAAATTTGACTTCTCACACACAGAATGGTTCAGGCATGAGCAACACACAAAATGAGTGCCGTTCAGAATTGCTGAAAATCAATCACCTTTAATCAAGCTCTAGGCAGGCATCAATGTAGACGTTGAGAAGCCAATCCCATGAAGCGGATTTCAGATTGAAGGCTGTCAATTGTGCTCAAGTTGTTCCGAGGGTGGGGTGTTCAGCTCGGCAACTTTCCGAATGCAGGAAGTTGCAGCAGTCCACGAGTCTCGACCGTTTCATCATTTTGAAGATGACACTGAAGACATAATGAGCACCAGCGTAGAGGCGTAGTTTATCAGTATCTGCAGACAACACGGCTGATGCTGATGAGTTGTTGAACATCTTCTTGCCCAACACTGAAGACAAGTCCTTTGTGGTTTTAGTGGCCCTGAGAACAGCAATTGTATGTATTGCCCTTTCCTATTTGCTTGCCAGTTCAGTATAGTCATATCTCGGAATACACAGGCTTAAGTTTTCAAAGCTATTTTCTTGCAGCTAATAATGCTATTTTCTTGCACCTAATCGGTTGGTTGACACTTGCATTTCAAACCTAAACTTTGCGGATACGCTTCATAGCCTGGAAAAGACTATGCCTTTGTGCCGTCATCTGTTTAAATGTTTTTAATTTGTGAGGAAAAAAAATCATTAGAGCAGAGAACATTCTGAGGGGTATTGCTGCTTTTACTAAAGATGTCGACTTGCACACTAGTGCTACAGTATAGGAAATTTCAGTTAGTCTCATGTTCAAGTGAAGAAATGGAATCTACTAGGACGAACGAAAACATTTTTTCACTTGGGATGGGGTCTTCAAACATGTAGCAACAAAGAAAAGGGAAGATACTTTGATCAAACAGCAAAGCCCATGCTTACTGGGCATGTGAACATTTGCATAACCATTTTCAATTCACTTTTGTCCGTTTTAAAAGCTGCGTAAATTAGTGCATCAGCTGCGGACTCGGAGAGAAAATGAAGTGTTTCAAAACCTCCATATGCTGTCGAGTTTTTTTTCCCAGTCTACTGGTGTGTTCTGTCTTTCAATTCAAAGCGTCATTTGCATGCAAACTGTGCCCATTACGTTTAGTATCAGTTCCTTTTACCCGGTTTTATCTGCTTAACAGTACAGATGGTTTTTTCCTTTTTCTCTCTTTCGAGAAAGAGATGCTTCAGTGTTTTGTACTATCACTGCCCTTTGAAGAATGCTAGCTCATGTAAACAAGGCCAATTGTTATTGCCTTCCCTGTGTGTGCCGACTGATGATTCAGTCAAGTGCACTGAAGGGAAACAGACCTGTTTACCCTAAAATGGCTATTGGTGTCATTTCTAAAATGAAAAAATGTGTAGTTTCCAAAAAATGTGTGTTCACATCTACCAAATTTTTCTAAAAGCAGGTCATTCCTTCATCTAGACATGACTTTGTATGTACGATGTGCGATTTGTCACTCTTTGGTTGCAGCGCTGAAACACAATGGTTATACACCAAAAGTGCCACTACCGCTCAAGAACTTTGTCTCAAGATTGTTTTAAAACATATTTTCCCCTGGTTTGTTGAATTCATTGGTTGTTTTTGGCCAAACATGTTTACAAAATACGCCGAAATTGTATGGGTAAACAGCTCTGGGGAAAGCAGAACCTATTGCTGGAGTACAGGCTTGTCCTGTGCATTCACTGATACAAGCCAGCTGTCCATTCATGAACTTCTTTTTTTTTTTTTTTTTTTTTTTTTTTTTTTTTTTGTGGCATCAGTTATCGGATCAATGGAGCACCTAAGGCGGTGATTTTTTTTTTTTTTTTTTTTTTTTTTTTTCCTAAGGCCAAAATCCACCTCTTCATTTTTTGGTGCTTCACACTGTCCTCTTCATCTGCCAAAAAAACAAAAAGCGGAGAAAAAAAAACAAATTTCCACAACTAAGGTTTTTTTTTTTTTTTTTTTTTTTTTCCAACAGTCTCTTACACACCATGCGTAGTCTGTATGTTCTCTTACAAATGGACACAGTGTTGCAGATTTTAGTATTTTGGCGTTTGATACAAAGTGTCTGGGTTTGTTGATGTTCTAATGTGTGGTGAACTGGCACACTCACTCTGATCATGTTTTGTACATACAAAGGAAACAGCATATATTAAACAAAAAATATAATCATTTTCGGTTTTTCATTTTGTTTTACACACACACACCCACAGAGAGAGAGAGAGAGAGAGAGAGAGAGAGAGAGAGAGAGAGAGAGAGAAAGCGAGAGACAGAGGGAGAGAGAGAAAGAGAGAGGGACAGAGGAAGGAAGAGAGACAGACAGCCAGACTGATCGGCCGTCAGGCAGACAGATGGACAGAGACGGCGTCTTTTAAATGAATTTAGGTGTTAGTTACATTAGAATGGTTGCTTCTGAATATGTATTTTCTTCTCATATTTAATTGTTGATCAAAAATGATTTGAAGCGAAGACAGTGCTTTTGTTTTCCGCGCTATACTTATACACATTTTGCCCAGCAAAATGATATGATTAACTAACACAGACTCTTTTTGGTTCAGTTCCTTTTTACAAACACCAAATAAGACATCCAAAACCAATAATTTTACTGGTTTTCCAATTTCAAGCCATAAAAGTACTTCAATTTTTTTCCAAAATAGACTCACATTTGGGCATTCAAAAAAGAAATGCTCAATGAAGTCAATCTTATCACTACAGTAATCGCATTTGTTAGAGTCTGTTACTTTCATTTTTTCAAGAATGATATTTGTAGGATAGATATTATGGTTTATTTTCCATTGTAGTTCGTGTAACCGAACTTCTTTTGAAACTTTTCTCGGCAAGATCCATAAACTGTCGTTGAGAACAAAATTGAATTTTCTTTGCCAGACTTCATAAGCGTGAGGTTTTAGATTGATTTCATCTCCCGCTTTTAATAATAAGGTCTTTATTTTCTTTGGTTTTACATTAAACTCACTTGCAATGCAGGACTCCACATGGATGTTTTCACGACTCATTTCGCCACGTTGAATCCAGTTCATCCATTGTCTTGGAATTGCGTTGCAAAGAGCGTTGTATTCAAAAATTACATTTGCTTTATTTTTATCTATTACAGTTGAAACTTCTTCTAAACTCAAGAGTCGGTTTTCATGTGCATGCACTATGTTTTGAACACATTCAAATCCATTTTCGAACCAATTTTGAAAATACAAAACCTTGCTCTTATATTGTACTAAAGTGTTATGAAATAGCATTTGACTATGAACGTTCTTGCTGTCTACATCCTCTAATTTAATTTCTTTCTTATTATCTAGATATGTAATAATGACTTCTTTCCAAAAGTCGTTTTCTATTTCACTCACGTTTTGTAGCTGCTTTGATCTGCAGTTTATCCTGAAAATATTTTGTTCTGTAGCAAGTTTACCCAAATGCCATTTGGGTATAAAGGTCCAGTTCTCGTTAGTAGCACAAAGCAGCTTTCCAGCCCATTGTAAATACAAACATTTTTGAAATTCTAACATATTAATCATTTTAAGTCCTCCTTCACTATAGTCACTTTCCATTGTTTTTCTTTTCACCTTTTCGAAAGCTTTACGGTTGCTAGATTTTCTTTGCCAAATAAACCTATACAACAATGTGTTCACCTGCCTAAGAATTACTTCCGGGATACCTATACATTGCATAACGAATGTCAACTGGCTGACAATATAGGATTTAACTATAACAATTTTGCCATGTATACTGAGATCCCTTCTACTCCACTGTTTTATCAAATTATGGATTCTTTTAACTCGACTTTTCCAATTATCTTCAATATTTCTAGCCATTGTTTCTGTTTGGAAATAAATTCCCAGGATTTTTATTTTATCAACGATGGGAAACGGTAAATTCCGTTCTTCTCCTCCTTTACCTAGTCGTATTGCTTTGGTTTTGTGTAAATTCAGTTTAAGTCCTGAAAAGTTTTCAAACGAATTGAGTATGTTTAAAGACATTATCATATCCTCTCTATTTTCAAGAAATAGTGTCGTGTCGTCAGCTAATTGCTTTATTTTCAATACAGCGTTAACATTATTTTTTGGTGTCATAATACCTGAGATAGGACTGTTTCTTATCTTTATTGCCAAAATCTCTACCGCTAAAATAAAGGCAAGGGGAGAGAATGGGCAGCCTTGCCTAATTCCACAGTTAACATCAAAAGCCTCAGAGATCCATCCACCATGGTTAATGCTACTCTGGCAATTGCTGGTTAAAACCGATATCCATGTCTGAAAGCAATTGCCAAAACCAAACACTTTAAAAGCATGCAAGATGAATTTTTTACATATGGAATCGAAAGCTTTGGAATAATCTAAAGCCACAAGGTATCCTGATTTACCCGTTATATTTAAATAATTTATCGCATCATCTATCGTTCTTACAACAGTTGCTATGTTTCTACCCTTTATGTACCCTACCTGATCCTCGTTAACCAATTTCGGTATCACCCTTCCTAATCTCACCGCTAAGGTTTTTGCCAGTATTTTGTAATCAGTGTTTGTTAACGTAATAGGTCGCCAGTTGTTTAACTTATCTCTATCTAAATCATTACCTTTGTGAAGTAATGTTATGACTCCTTGCTTTTGTGTAAAAGACAGCTCTTCTCTATTAAATGAATCATTAAACGAATCAGTTACTAGACGACCTACTTTGCTCCAGAAGAATTTATAAAATTCGGTGGTTATTCCATCGCTTCCCGGAGCGGAACCATTTTTCATCATCTTGAGAGCATCAGTCGTTTCTTTGAGTGTTACTGCACCTTCACATAATGCAGCATCTTCTTCTTCTAATCTCACCATGGTCTCTTCCTCTAAGAAACTATCAGTAGCTGCCTTTACATCTGCAACATTTGTTTTCTGATTATATAACGTTTTATAATATGACACTTGTTCCCGTAGTAATTCTTTCTGGCCAGTGATAATTTCTCCTGAGTCCGTAACAAGCCGAGTGATTAAATTTTTTCTGCCTCTGGATTTTTCTATGCCTAAAAAGTATTTTGAATTCTTTTCACCTTCTTCAATCCATTTAATTCTAGCTCTTACTTGTGCGCCTTTTGTTTTTTCAATCTGTATTAATTCTAGTTTTTGTTTTACATTCAAGAGATCTGTCTGAAGCTGTTCATTTTGGGGGTCATCTATTATTCTTCTCTCTGTTTGCTGAAGGCGACTCTGTAGTTGCAGAAGTTCGTTTTTTTTCTTACAAGACAAATTTTTACCAAATTCAACGCACAGGTTCCGTATTTCTAATTTACATAACTCCCATTTCTCTACACTGTTAACATGATCATTCTCTAACCAAAAGGAATCTAACATATTGTTTATCTTCTGTATAAACTCTTCATTCCTCAAATAACTATTGTTGAAGCGCCAGTAACCAGGACCACGGATAAAATTTCCTTCATTAATATCCAGTACAATTGCCTTGTGATCCGAATTGGGAGAAAGCACATGTTGGCATGATACACATAAACTCAGAATGCTTTCGGAAGCAAGACAGTAGTCTAAACGGCGCGCAATAAATGGCTTATATCGACACCACGTGTAGTCTTTGTCAAATGGGTGGTGATTTCTCCATACATCTGTTAAACTTAAACTGTCGATGATCTCATTTAATACCTTAACTTCTCTGATATCATGTGGTCTACCAGATATAATATCAAATTCATTGTTCAAAACACAATTTAAATCTCCTAGGATAATGAGATCTTCTTCATTAAATTCACCAAAAATGTCATTCATGCTTTGAAAAAAGGAAATCTTATCATTTGGTTCATTAGGCGCGTACACATTTGCTATTACAATATTGCGTTCAAGGTATGCAACAGAAACAACAAGCATTCTTTTTTGTGACCTTATTAATTTTACTTCACCATGAAAGTTTCTTGAAATTAAAATCACTTCCCCCCGACTTCGCGTTGTACCTTCATTATAAAAGATATTACCACCCCATTCTTTGTTCCATGTTTCAATTTCATTTTTTGTTACATGAGATTCTTGTAAACAAATAATATCCATCTTTTCTTTTTTAAAGAAATTAAACACCGATCTTCTTTTCATTTTGTTTCGTAACCCTCTTACATTCAAAGAGGTAATACGTATACTATCCATCGTAACATTTTTTGTTTTCTTTCAATTTCCTTTCGTACCCTTTTTGTTTTCATGGACATCCATAAAAACAAAATTGACATGTATATCATAATATCAACCATAATCATCAATGACACATTTCAAGCAGTATTCAAACTCACAGTCCGTTGAACAATAGCCAATCCGTCGTCAAAGGGTCGATGGGTCACACACAGCGACTACTGCCACCGTTCAACCGTCGCCCTCTCAGAGTCGGAACGCACAGGGCTGACTGAACCCGACTCCTCCCGTCTGGGCACCTTTCCCGCCCCTTCCCTCGGGCTGTGTCGCTCTCTGGAACGGCCACGCTTGGGGGTGTCTGACCGTACACGACGACCCTGTTCGAGAGAAGACAGGATGGTAGACTGGCGGGTCGATGATCGGCTCCTGTCAACACGCTTACTAGGCTTTGTAGCATCGTTTGTGGCTTTTTGTTTGCTGTCTGTCTTTACTTTACTTTTCGTCTGTGTCGGTTGGTCATTGTTTTGTTTGTCAGTGCAACTGTCAGAGAGTTGGCATGACTGGTCACCCCTTTTATGGCCAGTCTGATTACATTCTCTGCAAACTACATCATTCTTGCACCCTGACACATGATGACCAGACTGAAAACAGCGAGAACAAACAACAGTCTTTTGCAGAGACTTTTGTTCTCTGTGATATATCTTTGCTGAAAAAATATTTATCTTCATGATTTTTTCAAGTGGAGACTGCGGGACGGTAATAAAAAGAAATCTTCGCCCCGTTAAGAATCTTGTTAGCTTATTGTCTTTGTCTCTGGCTCGCTCCATTTTTATCTGCGAACGCAGTTCACAGCCAGCCTGCACAAGGGCATGTTCAATCTCAGAGTCCGCAACTGAGATAGGGAGGTCGTCTATCCACACTTTTGTGGTTGGTTTTTCCTCACCTGTATCTCGAAGAATGTAAGGGTTGGTGTTGGATACCTGGAGTGAGGTGTCGCGTAAAACCAGACCTTTCACTAGAAGTTCCGTACGGGCCCCCTTGGTTGCTGGATATATACGCCACAGACCTCTGATGTTTTGGGCTCCGAGGATGGAACCCTGTCCTGCCACTCGTTCGGCAGCCAAACATACCTCCAGTACCGAAGGCCGATCGTCGAGGTTGTCCGGGATGTCTTTCTGTTTCAAAAAGACTGGATTTACTGTAGAAAAAGTTGTCATGATTTCCGTAACAGAACGATAGAGAAACGGTTGAAGCGCTATGACTGACGAGAAAAAAAGCCCGTGCTGAGAACTCGCTTCAAACTCAAATTCGGTCCGAGCAGAGAGCGACCGCTTCGTGTCCGCACGCGACGAGCGTCACTCACCGAATCCTTCATGAACTTCTTTCATCTCAAGCAACACTATCTGACAGTTGGTCATCGAGAAGTGTGCATCAGAACCCCTAGCCTGGTGAACTGCAGCTTTTAGCAAGTTGACAACACAGCACAGATTAATCTGCTGCACTTCTCTGAAGTAGGGAGTCTGTTCCAACATATCATATGATGAAAAATGTTGGAGGAATTCATGCTAGACATTATGTATACTCTGTAGTGAGTCTGTTCCCATCATATGATGAAAAATGTTGTAAGAATTCATGCTAGACATTATGTTTACTCTCTGTAGCGAGTCTGTTCCCATCAAATGATGAAAAATGTTGGAAGAATTTATGCTTGACACTATGTTTTCTCTCTTACTCTGGGTCAAAGACAAAGCAATTACTGGAATCAGCAGGGGTTTAGTCAATGCTATCCTTGTATAGGGAATCAGAACAGGCATTTCTGAAAACCATCCGTCTTGCTTTATTGAGTGGGGTCTGCTGTGCAGAGGCCTACAGGCAACCAGACACAAACCCCTGTAGATTTCTGGCATTCACATAGAGTGGCAGTGTAGACTGGCACCAACTGAAGGAGCTCATAGACCACACGAAAATACAAAAGCAGCAATGCAAGACAGAGGTTAGGTAAGGTAATGTTGCTTACAGCCCAACTGACCGCAAAGGGCAAAATCAGGGCTGTCACTGCGTTGTCAACTCACAAGTCATTACACACACACAACAACAAAAAATGCACACACACACACCCATCCACCCTTTAAAATACACCTACTAAAAACACCAGAAACTTGTTAAAAATCTTTCTTCCGAAAAATCTTAGATCAGATGAAAGATGTTAATCTCTTTTAGAAATTCAAAGATCACATCAGGTGGGGCATCTCTGAACAAGGTTTTCATGGAGAACAAGGTTTTCATGGAGTCTGCTGTAAAATGTTTATGTCTCACATCATGCAAGTCCCAACACTCCAAAAGAATGTTTCAATAAAAGATAAGAATGGGTATAAAAGTAGTGGCCTGTACGCCAACGGCACAAGACCGTTTCTTCTTTTGGCCACCTCGGGAACATGGCATGTTCTTTTGGGTTTGGACAGAGAAAGAAGTGTACAATGAACAGGGAAAGAGCCAAAGATCTACATCTCTAACAAACTGTTATTCAGCTATCTGACCACCTTTCATTCTCCATTCCTCTGCCAAATCTTGGCAAACTGGAGGAGCTCTGAAGCCCAGCTGGGAAGCAACATCAACACAAAACCAACAGCTACAAGTACAAGAAATCCATTTATTCATTTTGACGAACTGTACACACATCATAGCATAAACTGATACAAACTATTGATTACATCGTCTTTGACCATGGTTGCATGTCTGTAACATCACAAGAGATTCATGCTGTTGTAACCAAGGTGAAAACTACCACTACATACAAAATTCATTTCTCAGAACTTCTTGAAAGGAACCATTCTTTTTTCTTCTGTTATTTTAAAGCTATGTTTAAAAACATGGGAAAAAAGAAAAAGAATCACCGTCAACTGACCATTGCTGATTAAAAACCATGTGGCCTGATTTGCTGCTAAAGGCAACATGACTAGAAGAAAACAGTCAAAAGTAACAGTGTAATGGACAACTCTGACATCACCCTCATGGCAATTCTTCCCCGTCAGATTTTTTTTTTACTGGATTGGAAAGATCATGTGGAAGAGTTGTATTTTTGAAAAGAAAAAAAAAAAAAGAACAGTGCACTCTTAGTCACAATCTGGACACTAATGCCATTTCACAGAAACAGTGACTTGGTACTTGGGGACTTGGCCACATCTGACATCAGCCATTTCACAGGAAAAGCTAGGTTTGGACTTGGCCACATTTAACACTTGGCATGTTTCAGGAAAGTTGGTTTGGAGCCTTTGGATCTCCCTATCAAAAGATTCTCAAGTTGCAAATCAAACCAGCAAGTGGGAGAAAGGAATGAAATAATTAAAATCCACTGTCAACTCTAGTGTTCCTTTGCCGACACTAACAGGGACCCATCCTGTTAACACATGGTGATGAAATCTGACCGGCAGAGCAAGTCAACAGCTGTGGGTCTGGACCGTTTGAACAAACACTTCAAGCTGGGCCACTTCACCAACTGACATTGTGATGAACCCAACTCCATGACGATGGAAAGCAGACTTTTTTGAGGAGTTTTCCAGCACTTTACAACAACAACAAAAATCAAGGACTTATTTCAAGGATAATCTTAAGAAAAATGATCACGAAATACTTACACCAATTAAATTATCAACTTACACCAAATTAAATTATCAACTGTCTTGGGCCTTTTTTTTTTGGTGCATATATGACAAAAGGCCTTGTTTTTGTCTCCACCTGGGTCTGCCTGGAACCATTTTTGCACTCTTCTTTTTCCAGCCAAATGATTTTAAATGAACACTTGCCCGCATGTTGGCTTCTCACTTTTAAGATGGCGGATCATTCTATCACATACACAGGCTTCATGAAGGCCGGTCAACTCTGGAGTTTTTACCTGTAGCAGACAGCTTATCAGCGAGATCGTCGGTCAACTTCAACTCGGACTTCTTATACTTTTACTTTTTTCAAAATTCAATTTCAGATTTTTTTTTCAACAGACTCATGATTTTATACAAACTTTATGCAGTGACAAAACTGAAGCACTATTTAAGGACCTATGAGCAAAATCCTGATTTTTAAGGACTTTCAGAGCCTTGAAAAGAGGGCCCTCACAGTTAACGACTTTAAGGACTATATGAACCCTACAATTCAAAACACCGAGCATGTAACAGACAGCAGACGGCGCTAAAAGCATTTAAAAAGGTTTTCAACTGCAAGAAATAGTATTACAGAACTCGACTACCTTTTCAGTCCTTTCATCTTTTAACGTTACATTTTACACTATGGAGTGAGGCTGTTAACAGACAGACGCCAACATTTCCTAACAAAAACCAACCACTGAAGGAAAAATCAAATCATACCGCATTTCATCAAGCAGACCAATCAAACAATCTATAGGATTCTAGTCATACAGGACTGCAAATAACAGACGAGACTTCACTGGTAGTTTACGAATCACAACTATAATGGTTTCATTACTTTGCAGCTTCAAGTGTCGTTAGACTAACTGAAGACATGATTGACAGCTGAACTCCACATTCTGATCATTTCCTCAGACAAGCTTTACAGCAAAAATTTCTACATTGTCCCGAGTCTGCTATCAAGACAAAACGTGGCACCAAAGACAACAGAACCAGTCTAGTCATTTCTCTAGACAACGTAAAATGCAGAGTTCTAAACCATCCCTAAAGACTTGCAAAATCTGCACGACTTCAACAAACACAGCTGCACCAACGATGGTCATTCAGCCCTGAAAAAGACTCCTCAGGCTGAGAGTCAGTACCTGACAACACCTGAAATACCAAGTCTGTCTTCCAGCACCATAGTATGTACTTTTCTGAGGATGTAGACAAGTTGCTCCGAATTTAGGAGGAAATAGAGAGATGCACTGGCATCTCTGTATTCAGGATCTTTACTTCCTCAGTACATTCTTCACACTAAGAGAGAGTTTATGATAAAACTTCACTCTATTTTTACCCACTGCACTCCACTTTTGTTTGGGATTTCACCTTCTGAAAACACAGCAAGAACAGGATGGTGACAAGCAGGGAAGGAAGATGGAGTTGTCTGGGAGAATTAAGATGTTTACTGGTCATGGGACAATCCACTCCACATCTATCCGAGACACAATCTGCCGTGACAGAGAACAGCACCAGTGCACAGTACTGAAACACAGCAAAGAACTGGTCCAGCCTTGTCGTGTGCACCCGTCGGATCACCTGAACAGACTGCGCTGCATCTCTCACTCCCTCCATCAACACCGTAAACTTTTATAATGTACTGAGAGACCATTCCATCCCTACAGAGCCCCCTGAATATTCTATGCAGAAAAATGTGTATTAACCAAAGGTCACAACACTACCTAAATCAATGCACCAGCGACAGTTGAAACACAGAATAGCAGCAACACCTCTGGAACATGCATGTACAAAGGCAGAACTCAAGGTAGACAGACGAACTGAGGCCAATACAAGGAAAGATTAAAGGCAGAACTTCAAGGTAGCTACACAAACTGACGCCGATATAAGGAAAGAATAACTGCCAAGCAAACATCAGCATATTAAAAATGATTTTCAAGAAGAGAAACAACGAACCTTGCGCAAACAATACAAAGCAACTTTCTGTTCAAGCAAGAAAAATGAATACGTCATAGCATTAGTACATAGTTTACATCCTGATGGAAACAGTTCGAAGTACATAGCCACCAACCTCCTCACCCCAACAAACTTTCACCCCTTCCATTACAGCAAGGCAGAGGTGGTTTGCAGAACACTCCAAAACTTCCCAAAACATCCCACGCAGCAGATGACAAAGGCTTTGCAGAACACACAGGGTGAGGCTGGTCAGGAGGCAGCACAGCCACACAAGACATACACCATGATCCATTATCCACCACAATCACCGCAGACCTGTGGACCCTACTGGAACTGCTGGAGGATTTCTCACCTAACAGTACTGGACTTTTACCGACCACTGCTGCATAGGCAAACTTCTCTGTTGTCCACCGCTCTTGTCAAAAAGCTATTTCAGTGACAGGTGAAGATGGTTCTGGTAGTAGTAATTTTACTGTAAGTGCGTTACACATTTTATACTCAACACACTTGAACCCCAAAGTAGAGAACAGCTGGCTTTTCCATTGTGTGTGAACAGACTTCACAACCTTTTCATGAGGTAGAACTACTGGACCAAGTGGGTGTATTCAGTACATTTTTCAATCAAGGTGTATAACAACATCCTTCGTGTCTGGGAGCGCAAGCATGTCATCACATTCTCCCAGTTGGAAAAACTTTTGATTAATCAGACTTCTCCATCCTCCTAAAGCATGGACCAAAGACCTTGTCCTCTGCTGTCCAAATACGGCTCAACAGTTTCTGTGAACCATTATGCAGTGGCCAGAAATACCAGTACGAGCATGATCTCTTATGCTGCTTATCCATACAGGATTGCTGATTACCCTCCGCCCCCCAAACTTTCTTTTAACAGCAGTTTATCAGGCATAGGAAGACCAGGACTATGAAGATACAGAAGGAATGGTCTTTTGTTTAAAAAAAAAAAAAACCTTGCAAGATTTAGAGTGAGTGACAGCAAAGAGTGAATTTTTTTTGTTTTTGTTTACAAAACTTTATCACAAGGCTGGTGTGTGGCAGCTAAGTGTGAATGTATTTCTTTTTCTTACTCAAAAATCTTATAAGACTCGGGGCGAGTGGCAGCAGAGTGTGAATGTATTTCTTTTTTGCTCAAAAACGTTACTCATCAGACTCAGGGTGAGTAGCAGCAAAGTGTGAATGTATTTCTTTTTTGTTCAAAAAACCTTCCTCATGAGACTCTGGTTGCATAGCAGCAAAGTGTGAATGTATTTCTTCCCTTCAATCCGTCTCCACTTCCTTCACAGAGTTACTTCAAGGGACACAAATCCTCAAACTTTAAAATGTTGGTAACACTCAGGTGGGAGGCTGGGGACAGGGGACGTTCAAGTAAACACATGGAACACCAAACACTCGAGCAAAGACAACACATGAAAAATTGCAATCTCTCCCAACAACAAGCCTCCCAACCCTCCAAGGTGAACGAAACGCACACACGAACAAGAACAGAAGAGGACAACAACAAAATCCAGGCGTTTTGGGTTTTCCCTTTCACACAGGTGGCCCACTGGTTTTGACAGCATGGATACAAAGGGTCTTGTCATTTTTGTTAGCTCACAAGGGGAATGTAGGTCCTGAGATATCATCCCTGACGAGTGCCATTTTCATCCTTTCACAACGGAAGCTGTGCAACAATTTCTTTCCCTTGACAACAGATGATTTTATTTCCTTTTCTGCCCCTCTATACCAGCGTAAAAGCCTACTGTTATGCATCAACAGAAACGGCAAAACATGAAGTTTACTCTCAGTATGCTTTTGAGTACCATTTAGCTCATAAAAAAAATGCTGATGTGATGCCAAAAAAAAAAAAAAAAAAAAAAGGACTTTTTTACTGTCAGACATGAAAATGTCAGCCATTCCTTGTTCTAAGCTCACCGCGTTGAAATACCATCTCTATTATAAAAAGGAGAAAACAAATCTGCATTAGCTAGCATCTAAAACCAAATATGAAACCGATTGTTTCCCTTATTCAGTAAAAAGAAAAACAAAACAAAACAAAAAAAAAAAAAAAAAAAATTGAGAATGTCTTTTCAGACTGCCATCCTTTCACACGGCACGTCTGACAGGTACAGCTGCCTTTCTGTTAGCTACACATGGCCAAAAATACTGGAACAGTCATTTACAACCTGCTCATTTCTGCGATTCATGCCAAAGATGTCAGCAGTCATCCTAGAAACAGCCCCACACAGCTCAGCATCCTATAATTAATAAAATTCTTTTTTTTTCCCTAAAAAAAAACCAAACAAACAACAAAAAACTTACAAACAAAAGACGGCTTATATTTTATCTGTACTCCATTCTTGTCGTTTTCAAATCGCCACACAACTAAAGACGGGCAGTTTTGGGTTCTTCAACTGTTGTAAATTGTTTGGAACAAAAACTGATCTGACCTACATGTTTTTTAACAACAGGGGCGCTATGAGGCCAACACAACATGATTTAATATACATGGTCTTCAGTGCATAAAATTTGCATTCATTACTTTCCACACAGTTAATGGCCTGTTTTTCCGGTGTTCAAACTGGGTCTGCCCTATTTGCCTGCCACCCAGGCTGTGTGTTGCTCCTGGTTGACACTGTCTTTGGTTTTACACACCGCTGACCTAAGAGCAAAGGCTTAGTCCGTCTGTCCATGAGGCAGAACTGGGTCAACTACAGCTACACGTGTTCACATCACGACGCACTTCTCCCTGTCTGGGCCCTGCAACACAATGAGATGGTCAACATTGTTAAAAATTAAAAACAGCAGCGATGTATGTACACATCACATCTTACCCGTGGTGGACCATGTAATGCACATACATCCAACGGTCAACATCATGACTGAAGAATACTGACATGCCATAGTTACAGACATTCACATCACAACACACCTTGCCCTGGGTGGACCCAGCACCTCTTGTACCACATCACAACACACTTTAGTTCCAGGCAAATGCTGAAACACCTATGTCATATCACTACATACTTTGTTTTGGGACGAATGCTGTAACAACTACATCACTTCACAACACACTTTCAGACCCCTTTACCCTAGAACAGCTACTGGTGAACTTTTTAACGAAAACGAGTTTACTTTGTGCAAGGATGGGTTTAAATTGCCAAATCTGTGTAAAAACGCTTGTGTGTATGTATGTGTGTGTGTGTGTATGTGTGGGGAGGGAGATTATATTTACATACGAATCACAGAAAGGAGGAGACCTGATCTTGTACCAGCCACAGCAAAAATAGACTTTCCCAACATAAACAACTTTCAAACCCAATTCATCAAAATCCACTAAAACAAATTCATGCTCTCTTACTGGATTTTTGCTTTAAAATATTTCTGGGCCTATTTCCTCACATCAGCCTGCTGCTGAATAAGTAGACCAGCTAGATAGCAATTTCGCAAGCAAGAATTAGCACGAGTTGTCACTTCTTGGTTAAAGCATGTCCACCGTGATTGAACGCTGCCAGTGCAAATACCGCACAAGAACACTGTCTCATGAGACACCTTCTCCCTGTTTTCTTTACATTATCGTACTTGCCTTTCCATCAAACCTGTGTACAAAATACGGGAAAATTGTATGAGTAAACGGGTCTATGTTAGCGTATTTGTGTGCGTTTGCATTAGAAAACATTCTAATGATAAAGTTGTTTTCTGTAATGACCTGGACACTTGACAAAGTCCATGCTTGCTTGACAGATCAGACATCAACCAATTTCATGATCATCCTCTTTCCCTTTTCACACCCAATTTCGAACAAAACCATCCTACCTCCCCAGCTTCCAGCTGCTCACGAGGTCCTGTGCGGCGCTGAGAAAAGCTGGTAACACTGCGTAGAGCCGATTTGGACATGGTGCACGTTGCCATCTCCTGCAAGACAAGAAGAAACCCAAGAAATGATTTTTCAGATAGGCCACGTATCAGCTGTAAAATTAAAATCAATCTACTGGACTGACCGAGATGTTTGATGTCGATTCAGATGTTTCATTTAGTACTCACGCAATGGCTTCCATCTGTGGCTAGAATGGAAGCACCACTGGAGACAACCCGAAGTTCACTGCTGTCAGATCACCCTTATTTCATTATCAACACCGACAAATCACCGCAGGTTCAAAGACATGCATGTTCTGCCACAAAAACTGCGGCTGAACGAGACTAAGCTACTGCTTGCCCTGAGAAACTTCTTGATTATTCCTCTATTTCACTTCCAGAGTCTCACCTGATAAATAGTACTTTTGCTCATCTCTCACAAGCAAGTATACTGCTTAGGCATTACTCTAAACCAGAAGAGCAGGAAGGGAGAGGGGTGGAGAGTGGGCAGAGGAAAAAAAAAAACGGTAGGGAGTACGTGGTGGGGTTCTGGTGTTAACTGTTAAATTGTTTTGGGTAGAAAAATATTAAAACTGCGAATGACCTTTTAGCCCTGAACCCTCTGGAATAAAAATGTGGGAACTAGTGGATAAAGGAGGTGGGGTTGGCTGAAGAAGAGGCAATCTAATTGACGACTGCATTTTTCAACCCCATATTGCATCAGCTGATAGGTTTGTAAGGAAAATGCATATTCCTTTATAGATGATTGACCCCAGTTAAAAGCATCATTTGGTTATCAATTTGCAATACTTATCAGCTTGATTCAAAAATCACGCTTAAACCCAACATTTGCAAACAAAATTTATAAATTCTGGATTTCTTCACAGAACGTAGGATTCTGAAAATTTCATAACAATTAAGGAGGGCTGGCAACTGTAGAGTGCGCCACAAAAAAAAAAAAAAGACTGAAATCATGGACATCTGATATCCCTGGGAAGACTGACTATAGCTAACAGGACATTATGGTTTCACAAAGTGTGTCCTTGAAGTGGAAGCGAATGGGGATCTCATCTGGCATGACAAGTAAAACTGCTGATGGCACTGTCTGTGGCCAGTGCCAATATGGAATTACTCGCATATACAGCGAGTTGTGAGATCTTCAATCTGTTTACTACAAATACATAAAACAAAGTCCCACCCACCCCACAAATAATTATCAAATGCTATAACATAATCCTTTTTTCTTTCTTCCAAATAGTTCCTTCTAAAATGGCTGCCACATAGCGTTGTGTTCCAAAGAAGTACTAATGTAAAAAACAGTCCCCAACAGAATACATTCCTAACATCTGTTCAAAACTTTAAGTTGATTTTGTTTCAGCTTTTTTTATCTCCCTCCATTATCTCTTCGACTTAGTGTGAGTATGTGCACGTGTTAAATGAAAGACCTGGGTAACTCCTTTCAACTGCTCACCTCTTCGTCACTGTTGAAAAGCGATGTCTGCATTTCATCAGAGACAAACCATCGCTTGCCTCTCATTACCAGATCATGAGGGGGACTATGGGTCGTTTCTGAGTCTGCACTCCACACCTGTCCAGGCAACACAGAGACAATCATTACATTTGTTACACACCTGTCCAGTGACAATTGCTTTGAAAAATTTCACGGGTCTAACTTAATAATATATAGCCCAACCTCTCTGTCCACCACAGAGACCAAATTCATTACCAGAGTCTGATAAACACACACATACATACATCAGTGTGTATGCGTGTGTGCTTGCGCACGAATGCATGCACACGTGTGAGAAATGTTCACTGTTACAGCACATGTATACATACACAAAAAACAGACGCACAAGTAAGTGTAAAATGTTCACATGTATATAGTCCAAGCTTTCACACACATAGCTGCCAACCTGTTGGAACAGAAATTCCTGTGAGAAGGCGGGGGTCCGGGGGCTGCCGTAGGCCCCTGGTGGGGTGCAGGGGCAATGCCCCTGCTGGGGGTCTGGGGGCAACGCCCCAGACGCTGATGGGTACATGCACATTTGGAGGTAAAAAAATCAGCTTTTCTCGGGTCGAAAAGGGGATATTTCTTCCATCTCATCATGCTAGAATTAGACATGAACAATACTGATAGCAAAGCATACAGATTACAAAAATTAGTCATCACACATTACTCAACATTAGAAAGCACTTCAACTTACCACTTCAGTCCAACAAGTAAACTGTGGCTTGACAGGTTACGCAGAGAAGAAAAGTCTCCAGACTAATGTCCATTTGTGTTGCTCTTTGCTCCTAGATTATCTAGCTACGATGAAAGATGCTTTGGAAGTCTTGGTTTTTCAGTCTGTATACAATGGATACCACCAATATTGCAATTTTCTTGTTTCATCATCCCTGGATATCTGATTCTCTATAGTCTTGTAACAGCAAACTGAAAGTTTCTATCAAGATGTTGGTAATCATCATCACCATGGTAATAAAGAACACAAAAAAAATAGGGGGGGGGGAAATCACTAAGGAAAAATTTCTTTCCTACAATGTACACCTATATCTGTTCAGAACTCCACTTTTTTTTCACAACCTGTCAGCCTAACAGGAGGAGGATGCTGAGGGAGGGGGGGATTGAGTTGTTCTCTGTCCTTGAGGGCATCTGATGTTGCAGACTTCGCTTTTTTCAACAGCTCTATTGGAAACTGCTGCTCATAGCAAGCCCCACTCATGTTGGCTTTGACCATGTACCACCATCATGGCATCATCGCCGCATTCCTCTTGTGCTTGGCAGAAGAGGCATGAAGTTCGATGTATTTTTTTCCACCATGTGAGATGTTGATGTCAGTACGGCATTCTTTACAAAACGCATGATATTCGTCTCTCTTGGACGCATCAATGAAGGCGTAGTCGACTTTGTATCGCGGCAAAAACTTGACTTTTGCCCTTTTTTTCGAGTCCATATGACACTGCTTTCCTGAAGCCATTTTCGCGCGGATGGAAGTACCGGACGGAAGTAACGGGCGGAAGTCGATTTGTTTTGGTAAACCGATGTGTCTTTTTACCGACACCTTGCGAAAAATTACCGAAATGTGAAGTGATTTTTGATTTTTTCATGTTTCGGGAAAAAAAGACAACTTTCGGGATTTCCTGTCAGATTTTCATTTTCGGGAGTTTCCCGAAAATTTCGGGAGAGTTGGCAGCTATTCACACATCAATACCAGGCATGGTACTGGAGGAAAATCATTTTTCCCTGAAAATGTTTGGGGGTCCAGGGGCAAAGCCCCCTGGCGGGGTCAAGGGGCAGAGCCCCTTGTGAGGGTCAGGGGCAATGCCCCCTGAAGCTGAAGGTTTTTCAGCAATTCTAGCCTGTAAAAAAAGCCTCTCCTTGAACTAATTTCAGTTCTTCATACTAAGTAATTTCTGCCATAAAATAAGCTCTCATAGAATCACTTTATCAGTCATTCCTTCAACCCAAAGGAGGTTTTAAACCCAAGTAGTCACATAGCAAAAATGAGTACATATCTACATTGCTTTAGGTGGCATACATTAAATCAAATTGTAAACGTTTTACTTACTATGCCAGTGAAGCACAGGCAGTGTACACACAGGAGACCCCTCATTTTGCACAACTTTGGTCATCATGTCCAGCACCACCAACACAGCACAGCACAGCAAAGTAGTGGTCTATTTCATGTCTTGAGTTCCAGTTTTGTTTACTATGTCTGTTCAATTCTTTTATTTTCCGTCTCCTCTACATTAGTTACTCCTTTTACTTTTTACATCTATCTGAATACAGTACAAAATGAGTTTAAGTTTTGTGTCTCTTTTAACGTACAAATTTTAAGTTATGTGTCTCTTCAGTGCAAGCAATGTGAATGAGATGAAGACTACTCTTTGCCCGATTTCTCAGCCATCTGCTTCACGAGCAGAGCCTGCTTTTTGTAATGTCCAAACCTCTTTCTCTTTGCCTCCTGTCTGTAATGTTCAATGGCTGTTCTCTTTGAAGCCAGTCGAATGTGTTCCTTCTGGAAAAGTTCAATCTTTTTCTTTCTTTTTTTTCTTTCTCCAAAATGTGGTGGTAAGTCTCTGAACTTTTCCAAGCACGACGAAAACGTTTCATGTTCGTGGCTCCTGTTCAGCCAATCCCATCGCCATTTGTTTGCCACACCAGCATCAATATCTTCTGTCGGAGAATTTCGCGGAACTATGTCTGTACGCTTTGGCATTTTTATTTTTTCCTTTTTTTCTTTAATCTTGTTCAAATTCGATCACGTCGACCCAGAGCGGAAAGCAGTGGCGAATGTCACGAAAGCGCATGCGCGGAAGTAGTCCTGCTCAATGCTACTTCTCACGAGATGAAGGCTTGAAGCGAACGACCTGAAACGAACTAAAAGGGCCGGTCTCGTCGGGGGCGGCTCGCTTTTTTTCTTTTTCTTTTTGCTTTTCGCAGATTTCCGCGAATTCGCGGACATGTACCATGCCTGAATACATGGACAATATAAGCACACACACACACACAAAACAAAATTAGTTTGAAAGCATATAACATTTTTTTTTCGCAAACAAAATGTTTTTGTTTTTGTGAAAACATTCATGTGTGGTGGGTGTGATTATTTGCATGTGAACTTCACATGCGTACACACACACATTCTTTTACAAGACTTACATGTGCCAGACGGTGATCATCTGCACTTTGGTGACGAACACTAGTTGATCACCGAGCGTTTCCTGAACCAGTGATGAATGCATTCCACTTGGCTGCATTGCACTCTACATAACATTAAACATCAGCTTCTGTCGACACAGCACAGTCATTTAAACTGACTCAACTAGTTATGTTCAACTGACTGCGTCTTCATCAGCTCTTACTCAGAACTGCTGCTGTTAGACGCTAAAATGGTCTCGCTTCTTCTTTTTTTTTTTACCCCTTTCCTGGACAATTTGAGCTTAATAGTAAAAGAATCTGAAATATATCTGCAGAATCTTACGCCAGACGAGAGAGGCTGATTTAAGAAAGAAGATGGTGATGATACGAGTTTTGTTTTGAAGCAGAGTCTGAAGGCTTGTCATGTTTGCAAGTGGTCAAGCCATCGGTCCTCTATGCTCCTGTCTGTCCTTCAACACAGAGGGCATCATGTTATTCCATTCAGCTACAAGCAGCAAATGGGACAAGACTCCCTCTTTTGTTTTACCACGCCGCATGTGCACACGATTTCCTTTCTGCCCAACACCTGGAATTGACACAGGTTACGGCACACTGACCCGCCATGAGTTGCCTACAGACATACCATCATGCATCGACACAAAATTCTCTCCCATTTCTGGGACGTGCAGCAATGGCTTGGCTGTGCATCCTGCAATGAAACTGCACCAGATCCACATCCACACCTCATGTCCTCTTTGTTTTCTTCTTCTCTCTCTTTTCTTGTTGTTTTCAGCCGCCTTCATCTTCCTTATTATTCCAGTGGCGCATCATCCACGTCACTCATTCCGTCTCCCATCCCCAGCCTGGACTGTCCAGCTACAGCCCTGGCACCAGCAACCCACAGGAAGCAGTCAACGTCAAGTCTTTATGAGGCAACTCCTCCAGAACAGACACTGCACTGCTGACAAGTGCCCTCAGTGGTGTTCAGTGGTGGCTGTTCTAAACAAACATAGGCAGCACACCACCTGCTTAACATGCCCACTGCTGACGACAGAAGGTGCCACCATGTCCATCGAACAACAATCCCCACGAATTTGTCAGTGCTGCTGAAATCAACAAAAATTTACAAAAGTAAAAACTAAATGGAAACTGGTAATAAATAAGGTATTTATTCAGAGATAATCATTTTCTAGAAAATGAATCGTTTTTTGTTTTTTTTTAAACCAGCCAGTTTTGACTTCCAAAGTAATGGGATCATTTTCATTTTGTACGTATGTATTCTTGAAATAATCATGATCTTGGACAAAAACTGGAAGAAAAGATTACCCTTTCATTTAAAAAAAAAAACCAAAAAACAAACCCACTGAACCACCAAGAATTTTCTTTAAAACTGGAACCAGAAAACTACGACAGGCTCTCAAAATGCTCCGTTTTCACAGTGACAAGGCGGTTGGCTGCTTTGGGGGCAACAGTGTCAGACTTCACGTAAGTTCTGGCTCAACATGGGCTAACTACTACACCACAGCTGCCCTATCCTGCTCCCCTGCAGTACACATCGCTAGTGTTAAGATGCATCACTGGCAGCGTTCAATGAAGCGGCCACCACAGAGAAGCTACCCTGATTTTTCAGCTCGTAAGGACTGCAACCACGAGTGACAATGATTCGTGGCTGTGCATTCAGCATGAATATGCTGTCACCCTACTCTCAACATCAATCGAAACAAACATACGTACTCACTTTATAAAAAACAACAAACAAAACACAAACGCATCATTGTCAACAGATTTTCTATTAAAAAAAATCTGTCTTCTGAAAATCGTAGTCCAGCTGAAAAATGTTTCTCTCTTTCAAAAATGTCAGTGGCATTATGTGAGAGGACCAGCCACTTTGCTATCACAGATATTGAGATAAAGTGCACAATTACCAGACTGAGGCAAATCTCTATGAAATGACCACAATGATCAGTTACACCACAGAAGAACGCTAAAACAAGACACATCGAGTGCAAACTACTAGTTACAAAATATGGTATGGTTTCAGCGTGTGTGCATGTGTGTATGCATGCATGCACTCTCGTTTCACTAGAATTCAACACTTGGTAACTGCAAAAGTATTACTCCCCCCAAATTTCATCACCACAATACAACAGAAACACAGGTATATCATGAATCGTAAAAAGATGAAAACACATGCAAAGCAATTTCTAGTGCAAAGATAAGTGATTATGGCACAATGGAGGAAAACACACACACCTAAAAAGGAAGACAAACAGGCAGAAACATTTACAGAAAAAAAGGACATTAGAAAAGACAGACAGAATGATTTATGACCCCATCCACTCCTCTACGAGGATATAAGCACCACTCTCATACAGCGCCAACTCCCAAGAAGTTATGTGTTACACTTCTTAGTCCTCCCGTAGGGCAGAGAGAACAATGCGACACGGAAGGGAAAGTAGATCCAACACTATTGCACACAAAATACCCACAAACGCTCCAATCCTGCCGAAGGAAACCCCACAAAGTGCAAGGTGAGGAGAGAAAGGAAAGGGGAGGTGGGTTTGTGTCCACTCACCGTGACGGTGCTGTCAGCCTTGACCACCAAGCTGCGGTGAAACTTGAAGGTGGTTTCCTGCTCTCCCGCCACGTGCTTCAGCTGCCAGGAGCCCAGCGCAATGTCCTGTTCACCACACACACACTGACCAGATCTCCATCAACACTTGTTCTGCCATCAGACTGCGTACAACTCAACATGCACTTTCTCTTCATTCACAGTTTTGGTAGCAAACAAATCTTCTACAGTCAGCTGTCTCGGCTCTTCTAGGGCTAGTGCTGACCGCCACATGCACTTGTGCGCACAGAATAAACTGTGGTTGGAATTATGCCTGCAGACCCCGCTTCTCTCCCTTTACCCTGCTGATGCATGCAGTCATCATATGCCAGTCAAACAAGCATTGGTTCCTTTTATTTAAAAACAAAACAAAAAAACAACACCACCAAAACTCAAACAAATCTGCAGAGGCTTCTCTTGCGCAGTAACCACCTGATTTTGCATTAGCTTTCATAATCATTCGTTCTTTCTTACACAAACTATTTCTACACTAGATTCTTCAGCTTACTTTCGACACAAACTCATGCTCTCTAGCTGATTAAAAAAAAATTTTTTTTTTAAATTTCAAGGCATGTAGTCAAACAAGCAGACACAGCTTGATGCGATGTCACTCAAGAACGTTAGCAAGAATTTATGTTCTTTGGCCAAAGGCCTGCTATGGTTACACTCCACAAGTGCAATCATCGCTCGAGAACTTTCTCTCCGATTCATTTCAACTTCCTTTTTTTTTTTTCCGGAGGAGTGGGGGTGGGGGGGGGGGGGGGTATGGTCGTAGTTATTGCCCATATATGTTGTATTTTTGCCAGACGTGTACAAAATACTGCAAAATTGTATGGGTAAACAGGTCTGGTCATCTGTTCTGCCCATGCACTCTGGTTTTCTTTTCGCCCCTGTTAATGTTCCTTTTCCTCCACCAAAACCATGTCAAGTTAACGAAAGATCCAAACACTATGACAATAATACAAAGTACATCCCTGTAAGCAGGTCTGTAGTTAGCATCCCATTCATAAAGGTAAATCTGTACCCACATTTCCCTGTGTTTCAAACAGTTTGAATATCAATTCATACTGCATGTTCACCAACATCTGGTATGCATTAACTTCTGATGTAATCAAAGTGCGTTTATCTTACATTGTACTGGAATGCTGACGAGAACACACACACACACAAAAGATGTAAATACAAAAAAATCCACATCAATGATCGTCTTCTTCTTCTGCATACGCAGGCCGATACTCATGCGGACAATCCCTATATGGACAGACAAGTATTAATCCCATCTACCCAACAAAGGCAGTGGAGTTTTGTGTGTATGACCGTTTTTTATCCCACCATCAAGGCTGCCATACTCCATCTTCGGGAACACATCAATGATCTGAAAGTCCACCCTAATTTTCTTTTTTTTTCTTCAGGACTTGATTTCATTCTCCCCTTATACAGTATTGTTACAAAAAAGAATCCCATCAACAGCATACACACTGAAGCAACCATCGACAAGGAGGTGTATTTCATTATTTTTAAAAAATCAACAACAAAAACTGGTAAAACACTGACTATACATCAGATGTTTAAAAACAAATTATATATATATATATATATATAAAAAAAAATAATTAAAAACAGCAATTCCACCTGTAAAAACCTATGATCATATACAAGCTGGAGTGGGGGGGAGGAGTTTGTGCATGCAGGCTACACACTCCTTAGCTTACCTTGGAGGTAGTATTGGTCAGCTTGATGAACTTGCCCTCAGGGTCCACCTCGGTGATGTCAATGCCCCCCTTGGCGCTGGCAGAACGGGTGAAGCCGGAGCTGGAACTTTTTTCGCTGAATTCTTCCACCGCCTCAGAAATGTCCACGCGCTTGCGCTTGGCTCCTCGGCCTCCTGGCGTGCCCCGGCCCGGGGACCGACTGGACTGGGAGGTCTGGGAGGAGTCCAGGGAGATGTTCAGCCTGTCGACACCCAGGGGTCATACAGATTTCATCAAGGACTTACTTCAAGGGTAATTTCAAGAAGAATGATCTTTAAAATTTGAACCGGTTAAATTATCCACTGTCTAGGACTTTTCTGCGTACAAGTCTAAGGCCTTGTTTTTGTCTCCACCAGGGTCTGTCTGCAACCATCCTTTGTACTCTTCTTTTCCCATCCAAACCATGTTAAATGGACAATTTCCCGGCATGTTGGCTTCTCAAATTCAAGAGGACGGATCATTCTATCACATACGCAGGCTTCACAAAGGCCGTAACTCTGGTGTTTTTACCTCTAGTAGACAACTTATCAGCGAGATGGTCGGTCAACTTCGACTGGGACTTCTTATACTTTTACTTTTTTAAAATTCACTTTCAGATTTTTTTTTTCCAATACTCATGATTTCACACAGACTTTTTTCAAACTCATTGGCAGTGACAAAACTGAAGCACTATTTAAGGAGCTATGAGCAAAATCCTGGTTTTTAAGGACTTTGAGGGCCTTGAAAAGAGGGCCCTCACAGTTAAGGACTTTTAAGGACTGTATGAACCCTGACACCAGGCTTTTAGGTCAAACTCGTTTGGCAAAGGTTATGGTGAAGATGTTGGTTACAACTCGCTAGCTGACCTGACCGAAGTCATGTTGGGAGAGAAAGAGGGCGTTGAGAGGGATGTGAAAGAGTAAGAGGGGTGAGGGAACTGGGAGAGCGACGTGTATGGGAATGACGAGTGTGGGGGAGTATGAGGGAGCGCAGCAAGAGATGAAGGAGTACAAGGAGGATGAAGGAGCGAGGGAAGGATGAGGGGATGATGCATGACAGCTTGTCGAGGTGGACGTGGGAGTGTGAGGGGGGAGGGATCGTTGAGAGGGATGAGAAAGACTGAGAGGGACAACAGAGAGCAAGAGGGACGAGGCAGTGAGAGAGAGAGAAGGGTGTGCGAGTGGGATGAAGGACTGCAAAAGTGAAAAGGAAGTGCGAAAGCGACATGGAACATGGAGTGTGCTGACTGCGAAAGGATAATGGAAGTGCGAGAGGGATTAGGGAGTGCAAGAATGCGCAATGAGCCACCCAACATGCGGGAAAAAGATCGTTTACCTTTCCCCAGTGTATCTGCTGATTAACCACGGTAGCCATATATACCTTTCATTCTTTTTCCTTCTAAGATTTCAGTGACAAAATGAAACAAAACACAGAACCTAAATAAGAAGCACTCTAAAAAAAAAAAAAATCCCTCTTTCACTTTATCGGTACAAAGAATACATGTTCATTTTATGCGCATATTGCATGCTTCTGACATTTTCTTCAAGTCTGTCGAGCTTTTAAAACATGGCCACACTATAAACCAATGAGCTGACTAGTCCTTACTGGCCATTTTAAGCCTGTTGACATTTCACAGCATGGCCAAAATGTTCTGAATGCGAGTTGACAAGTCTCCGTTTTTAATGTGTAGTCATGGCGTTAGTGAAGGTTTCACTTTAAATTAAACCACCTTGAATGTCCCCAACCACTGACCTGATTTTCTCACTGCAAGACAGACTGACCCCCCCCTCCCCCCGAATCACTGACCTCACTCTCCAGAGCACAAATCATACACAAATGTGAATATCCGACACAAAAAATTCCTATATGATGTGATATAGTTCAAGCCAGCGTGTCACTAAAATGTACTATGCAGTGACTTTCTCCTTTACAACTTTGTGCAATACGCCACCTAAAGGCATCTTCATCCAATCCACCCTGATCAAAGTCAATAAAGCATAATTTTCCTCAATGTTTTAGAACCTTCTGAATCAATGAACTTTGGCCTGAGAACTCTTCGTCTCCTGAAAACCAACAGAAGTCTTCAAAATAGCCTACGCAGTCTCTGATTGGACCACAATACCACATGGTTCGAACAAAGGCAAAACTCACAGCAAAACCTTGAATTCAATTCTGCATAATCTAAATCAGCAGCTCCGCTGTAGTTTGCAGGTTATATATAACCCAGCAAATCGAACAAAAGTCTATGCAACAGAACTGGCTCTGACATTAGAACAGCTGCTGACCTGGTTTCCTCACAGTACAACAAACTGCCCCCAATGTCCCCGGTCGCTGAACTGGTTCCTTACAGCAGAACCCCCCCCCCCCCCCCCCCCCCCTTCCAGTCACTGACCTAGTTTCCTCACTCTCCAGCAGTTTCCTGTAGGCCTCGATCTCACGATCCAGACGGATTTTGATGTCCAGCAAGTCGGAATATTCCACCATCTGTTCCTCTAAGGTCAGACGGAGGTCAGCCAGCTCGTCCTCCTTTTGGGCCAGACGAAGGCGGAACTCTTCCCGCTCCCTGGCTAACTGGTTCTCCAGGTCGCGCAGACGCAGCTCAAAGCCTGCATTCTGACAAAATACACAAGTAAGAACAGTCAAAACAATCAACAAACCGGTCCTTCCAAGATAGTCGTAAGCCATGCAGCAAAGGACTAATGTCTCGTAAACTGTGGAAATATCACCGACAGCATGCTACAGCGAAAAACAGACTATGCTTTGTGGTAAACTTGGCATTCAGGCAGTGAAAAACAGACTATGCTTTGTGATAAACTTGGCATTCAGGCAGTGAAAAACAGACAATGCTTTGTGGTAAACTCGGTATTCAGGCAGTGAAAAACAGACTATGCTTTGTGGTAAACTTGGCATTCAGGCAGTGAAAAACAGACTATGCTTTGTGGTAAACTTGGCATTCAGGCAGTGAAAAACAGACTATGCTTTGTGGTAAACTCGGCATTCAGGCAGTAAAAAACAGACAATGCTTTGTGGTAAACTCGGTATTCAGGCAGTGAAAAACAGACTATGCTTTGTGGTAAACTTGGCATTCAGGTAGTGAAAAATAGACTATGCTTTGTGGTAAACTCAGCATTCAGGCAGTGAAAAACAGACTATGCTTTGTGGTAAAATCAGCATTCAGGCAGTGAAAAACAGACTATGCTTTGTGGTAAACTCAGCATTCAGGTAGACAGAATTATAAAACTTTCAGTCAGCTACTCACGGATTCTAAACCCAACCGAGCTTCACCTATGCCCATCTACATCACTGTTAGCTCTGAACAAATTTACTTTTGCACGAAACTCATCATGAGACACTCCTGTAACCTTTGCCAGTATCATTTCTGAATACATCTGCTTTTCCTGTTAAATTCATGCCTGTGCAACTGCCATCTCTGTTCAAATGAACATCCGTCATCCGCAGTCTGTAATTGTCCAATAAAATCATCCAATTGAATTAATTTTCCACTGAAATGGTGCATCATTTCCTGTCAAAATGGTTCCAGTGACACAGTCTAATAAATAGTGTGACAAGTACAATTTTACCTGTGCTCTTATTTGAATGACATCCTTTCACTACATAAACATGTATTTCCTGAAAAAGATGGACCTCTGAAGCGGCATGTTACCCGACACCAAGAATAGATTCCACTGGCACGTTTCCCAGATTGACAATGCAGACCTATTTACCCCAAATGCATGTACCTGTAATATCTTGGGCAAAAACCTGTAATTAAAAAAAAAACCAACACTGACATCATAATCGCGATACTTTCGCAACTTTTGAAGATTTGGAAGAGCTGGCCATTGGTAAGACTGCTTCGTTGCCATCTCTGACAGGGTAAAAAACGCAAGGCACACTGGGAAATGTCTTCTTCCTGCTTTTGACTGAAACGGTAGCAGACGAAACTTCGCTTTTAACAATTTCCTTTCTTTGACCCCCCCCCCCAAAACCTTTTTTTTTTGGGGGGGGGGGGGCGTAATTCCCGTAATTTCAATTTTCTTCTGTAAAAATTACGGCAAAATCGAAGGGTAAACAGTTCTAGATAATGGTTAATTACAAGAACAACACACACACACACACAGCAAAACACATTCATGCTTACTTGCCATGGTACAAGGATACAACAGTTGACATAGCTCAGGCACTGACCTCTGCTTTCAACTTGTTGAGTTCCGCCATCAATTCGTCGCAGCGTTTGCGAGTTACACTCAGCTCATCCCAGGCACTTCCTGCGGAAGCACTGTTGCGCTCTACCTGCGACTTCAGATCAGCGATCTGCTCAACACACAGACAGACAGCAGTCATGCCAACAGTGGAGTCACGCAATCTTATGACCAAGCTAACCTCAATTCTTAACAATTTCCAGGCCTGAAAGTAAAAGTGGGGATTTGATCTTTTAAATGCCTGTTATAAAAAAAAAAAATGTAAGGGAAAGGAGAGGGAGGAGGGGTGGGGGTCCACTCTGACAACAGTGTGCATATACTTCTCCATCCAAACCTGTTATCAATTCCTTGACCACTGCTCCAATCAGACAAGGTGCGTACCCTTCTCATTCTAAATATTGTCTTGATTCTTCGACAAGTCTACATTTCTACTCAGAACCAAGAGTGCTTCCCCTTGTTTTTCATTCTCGACCATAAACATTCAATGTGATATTGCACATACATGACTAAGTGGTAGCCTAAAAAAAAGAAAAAGAAAAAAAAAGAAAAAAAAAAGTTTCCCCATATTAAAGTTAATATCAAATGCTTTAAAGAAAATATGACGACAGCTAAAATCAAGTAACGAAATAACCATTGAGTGTATAGTATTGCACAGCCAAGCCCTGGATTACTGATCTGAATATTCCACAAGACTTCAAGCTCTTATTTCAGCAAACAGCAGCAATGTGCCATCTGAACTATTACTACCTGTCCACTTTTCTTTCATTATTTCTTTACTGCTTCGATATCGTTACCACCTATTCGTTTTCTTTCATTATTTCTTTACTGAAAAAGCCCTTAACCACAAACTTCCACATCCCACACCCTCCACCCCGAATGATCCCTCAGACACCTTCCCGCCTCTCACCTTGTTCCTATAGGACCCACACCCTCCTCCCCACACAATCCCTCAGACACCTTCCCTCCTCTCACCTTGTTCCTATAGGACCCACACCTTCCACCTCACACGATCCCTCAGACACCTTCCCGCCTCTCACCTTGTTTCTATAGGACCCACACCCTCCACCCCACACAATCCCTCAGACAACACCTTCCCACCTTGTTTTCATACAGCGTTTCCAGCTCTGTGCGCACAGTCTGCAAGTCTGTCTCGTGCTGGGCGCGGATGTCGCGGAGAGCTTCCAGCAGACGCTGCTCGTACTCCTGCTCCAGGCGGTTGTCCACCTCATCAATCTGGGTGGTGGTGCGGACACGCGTCTCCTCCAGCTCCTGCAAAGCACACACACACACAAAACACATTTCAACAAGAAAAATAAACGTACCAATTGCCATGGCCAAGTGGTTTAGCCTGTAGATTTCTGGCAAGGAGGCCATGGGTTTGATTCCCATAAGAACCATTTCTTTGTGGGATTTTTCTGTCCCGACCAACTCCTATTCAAGAGTTCAGTTTGAAATGGGCTCGACTGGGAACACACAGTCAAGTTTCATCCACTTAATGGAGGCATCTCTCTGAGTGTTGCTCGAACTTCCATACCAACACTGCAGGTACCTCTTGGGTCTGGCTAATGCTAGGATACACTTTGAAAGTAATCATGGAGTACAGCCCTGTCACACACTGTCAGACCAAAGTGGGAATCTGCAGCATCATCTTCTTCATCCTCATCTCCCAGACACAGCCTGTGTGAGCTGTGCTTGACACCGGGTGGGCTGTATCTGAGCCCCTTGATTAACAGGTAGGGATAGCCTTTGCTCAGAACTACCCCAGAGCTGCAGAGGCGTCAAAAGCACGAAGTGCAGCATTTTGACATTTTCACCGTGGTACTCCGAATACAAGCACAGCAGTCATATGCAGTATCATCAAAGCTGTTTCCTCTTCTTTGAAACCATCTCCGTGGTCTCCTGAGTATCTTACAAGTCGAACTCAACAGCACTTTTTGTCATATTTCGCTTTGCACATGACATAATGGAGGACTAAGGAGATGGAAATCTCAGTTGATTTTGTGTGGTTTTTAGCTGAACAACAACAACAAAATCCAAATGGCTGACAAAAATCTGCCAATAACGTGGCAAAATCGCAATAGCCTATAGTCAGCAGTTTTTCTTCTGCATTTTCTTCTTATCCTTACTGAATCTGACCTTTTTTTAAATTACATACAAGTCCACAGTCATTAGGAAGATCTCGTTTGTCTCCATGCCTTTTATGCTGCCGCTAAGTCATCGAAGTGTACCCAATATTTCCACACAAAATGTTGAAAGTGCAGCTTCGTAAACAAAATGATAGCATGCTATGCTCAAAGCACACCACTTGGCAAGCTCTACAGAAGAAACAGAATGATTGACGGAGAGAAAACAAGGAGCGAAAGGCGACAGACTTAGGCAGACAGAGAGAGAGAGAGAACTTCAGAGAAAGAGGGGGGGTGCTCTTCTTTTTATCAGACAAATGATGAAGTTTGGAAGAAACTGACAAAATCTTCTTGACCCTGGCTTTACCAACCACAGATACACACTAGCAGGTTACAGGACAAAAACATGATGCATTTCGACATCTTGGGTCTTCTTCAGGCAAAAACAAACAAAAATTAGAACACTGAAAACAAAGAAGGAGAAATCACTTATCTTCTCATATTCAGCATAAACAAACAAAAACCGGCTCTGTAATGTGAATGCGGGAACCAATGAAATGGTGGCTGAAAAAGAGGAAACGTTGAAGAACATACTGCAGAGTGCTGTTCTTTTCAGCTAGTTCTGCCTGCCTACATTCTTTGTTTCATCAAGGCAGACTACATTAGGTCCAAGACAGAACAGCCAATAGTTGCTGCTCATTTTCCTTGTGAGCCATCGTTCACTATACAGCCGGTAAACATACAATACAACGAAACTCTTGCCTCAATGATCAGAGAAGCGGCACTGACTGACCTGTTCGTAGACCTGGGACTTGAAGTGGAGGTCCTCCTTCAGACTCTGCACCCGGTTCTCCAGGTCCACCCTCAGCAGCGTCTCCTCCTCCGTCTGCTTCTTGGCCGTCGCCAGCTGCTTCTCCAGGTTGGCAATCTCCGCACGCAGGGCCTGCATAGACCAACGACGGCAAAACATAAATGACCATCTCACAACTAGTCAGTGACGGCAGAAAAACTGGTAACAAGCTATGAATGGTTAAGGGCAAAATAATAACATTACCTTTTTATACCATGTGCATTTCTCTGCTGCACCTCAGTATACCTTCATGAACCCCCTCTCCTCTTCTTTTTCTTGTTTTCAGAAAACAATTCTTTTTTTTATTTCAGCCACAAAACAATACATTAAAAAATGAAGAAGGAAAATGAGCCGTGATAACACATGGCATGTCTGCTGTTCCTTGCAGGGAAGTTGCTCACTGAGGATCAAAGCCATCTACTGACGTAAATTCTTAGATATCCTTTGGCGATTTAAAAGAGAAAATATTCATTCCCCGAGTCTTCTCAGGGGAAAAACTGTCAGCTGGGCCTGTGAAAGGAGCTAAATGCATAAGCAGTTTTATCCTGTATTGACCACAGTTTAACATCTTTTTTTTTTCTTTAATTTTTAAAAAATGCACATGTATCCACCCCAACCCTCCCTGCTCTTGCTTCTTTCCCTTTTAAGCATTACAATAGAAATCTCCAAACACTTATCCTGGGCAAGTGCTTGACATAAAACAGTACTTTAAAAAATCTTTTGAAAGATCAAAAACAATTCATAAATCTGAGAGAAAATATCAGTGTTCACTGATCAATACTTCCCAAGAGAAAAGCAGAATTAAAAGAGAGGAGAAAAAAGAAAAGAAAGAAAGAAAGGAAGGAAAGAACAAAGTTGTATACATTCAGAATCAGAACAAGCAAGTCTTACAGCATTTTCTTTCTCTAGGCGTTTTCGAGGGCCATCAGCTTCATTCAATTTTGCAGTCAATTCTGCGACCTGAACTTCCAGTGCCTCCAATCGACGTTCTGCTGCTGTCGCCTCACGATCACGACGATCAAATCTGTACACACACACATGAGAAGACTTCATTAGCTACAGCAGTTCGTAATCTGTACTTTTGTTCATGTCAACCAGTACTCTGTAATTCCAACATCCACCACTCAGGAAAGATTAGGATACATGTATTATTCAATAGATCTCACAAGCATAGATCTGCATGTGCAGTTCTGCAACTTCGTCAGCTTGTCATAAAACAAATATTTGCCAAGTAGTGACAAGTGTGTACAGTTGTGATTTTCTTCTTTTAAAGTATTTTCAGAAGTATTCCTAGTCGAGCGTCCAGATTCTGACATGTGAAGGAGAGAGGTGAGAGAGAAAATGACCAGAGACAGTAGGTCTGACCTTCTCAGTGATCTCTGGTGCCTTTCAACAGTGTCTAATATCATCAATGATGAAGAGACAATAAAATGACCACTGAACTGTCAAGCGTGCGTCTCTAATAATCTTGTGTGAGTCAACAAAACAGGGAAGTAAATGGGGGAGAGTGACGGGGAACAATCCTCCTTTGACCACCAGAGGAGTACTTCCCGCCTGCTTTGCCAATGCCTATGATGACTAACATGAATTGTCAACATGGCGGAGAGACTCAGAGTGGTGTGAATCCCCGGTCCTTTCAGCCTGCAGTCAATCAGGAAATGGTGCAAAAGTGAAACAGCAGGACTGTCCTCTCCTTGCTCGAAATGGACATGCCCAGGGTGACAGACACGCACACATCCCTTTGTTGACACTCATCACTGGCAGGACTCAGGGTCCCTACGGACACAGGAAAGATGAGGAGTTAAAAATCCTCAAAACAGACGAGTTGTGCTCTAGACAGGTTGAATGCTAAGCAAGGAACAGACACAACAGCCAGACGAAAGATCAAGTGTAAAACAAGAGGGAAAACAAGAGGTCTGAAACTAACTAGCACTGAAACTACATGGACTAGGGTTACAAACCGCCATGTAAGATATGAAAATAATTAATCTGCAAGTCGAGTAAGACAATGCAAGACTGAGTGTAAAACCGGTGTGTTTAACCAGCATGGTATTTGGCCACAGAACTCAAAAGACAGAAAAACAGGAGTACTCTACGGTGTTGCTTCAGATAGAAGACAAACTTAAAAGAAAATTTTCTATATTGCCAGACAAAAGAAACAAAAAAATTACAAGACAAACACAGACAGTTCACAAGTACATCTACTTCATCTACTTGCTGCATAAACACTTAAATTTCACATACACACACACGAACCACAGTAAAATTACAAACAATTAAATTTTCTGAAGCTAAACATTTTAATTTCAATTTTAACCCGAGTGTTCAACAGGGTTTCTTTCCCATCACGTACAAATGGAGAATATCACAGATTTAACTTTAAAAAACATGTACACTAAAATCTACGGACAGGTATGAACGCATTCATATGAACAAAATTAATCAAAGGATGTGAACACATCTCGAATTTACAGCAAGTTGTCTCACACCACTACAGACAATGAATTTTAGTTGAACCAAAAGGGATGATCACCAATTAGGCTACAATGCAAGTATTCCTGTCAAGGGTTCTTTCCCTTCATAAAGCTGTTCAGTCAGCCAATCAGCAAAAGCCTTACAACTAGACCAGAAGCAAAATTCCAATTAGTTTTTGTGATTCGCTTCCTTTGGAACTGGAGTGAAATTCAAAGAAATGAATGCAAATGAAACTGTGATGAAAATGGCAAACAGAACGGAAGCGAGGCAGAATATAAAAAATGTTTCTTTGTTCCCCAGCCATCACAACCAGAATCTCGCCCGCACACACTGACAAAACCATCAGTGCTGACTTAACACCAGAAGGGGAGGCCCATAACTGAATTTTCAATTTTCACAATAGAAAGTTTCAACTGTTTTCACCACAGTACGATCCAGAAACTTTCAGTGATAATAACTTTTGTTCCCCATCAGAAGTCCAAGTTACAAGATTGTCCCTGTGTGTGAAAATGAAATCAACGATGATAGCAAATTCACAATGCTGACTGCCAGCAAACTACCGAGTTCCATGCTGCAGCCCATGATCATCAACACAGCCAGAGACTGCGCTCTGCACTTTGTAATTCTGTCCAAAGACCAGCTTACCTGCACTGTCACTTGACAACCAATGTTTTTTTGTTTTTTTTTTCATTAAGTGGAAAAAGAGCATGTCCAGAGGGTCATGGGTTCGAATCCCAGCCATGGCTCGTCCCAAGATGGGAAAAAAAGGGGCAGCAGAGGGACATCCGGAGTCATGAACCGGGTGTGGCCCAACCCCCCTAGAGTGTCAGGAGATAAGGGCCGAAACACTTGCTTGAAGGGGGCTTCTCTTCTGAGGACTCTCTGCTGCCACGCTCTCCACGAGTTTCTTTCTACTGAGAAACAAAAACCAGTGACAACAAAGAGGCAATTAAAATGGGGTTTCTGGATCAACCTACATTCAATCTAAACCCCGATTTTAAAGTCAATGGGAGAATCAAACTTGTTTTCCACACAGAATCTGGTTTTGCTCCATGGTAGAAGGTTCAAATCAAAGACCTCTAGAGATTTAATGAGTGCCGACGCCAGTGCTTTATTTTCACAGAATGAAGAGAACGTGCCTTTATGACCCAGCGTCAGAACAAACAAAAAAAGATGTAGCTTGATGTGATAAAGTATTGATCAACAAAATGCTATCACACATATTAAATATAAATTTACAAGTTGAACCGACTGTGATGCATCCTCCCAACTTTAACTAGTGTATCACCTTTTTTTTCCTTTTTAAATTCTAATGCACCCTCTGTTCCAACCTAGCTGCTGGTCCCAGTAAAATATTACCAGTCCCTTAAACCAGAAACTCAAAAAACATTTCATATTCTACTTTCGCAAAGGATATATTACCAGCCATTACAGGTTATTTTAAATAGGCATGGCCTAGCAAGGTGTACTATTGCCAAGCTTGCCTGTATGCACAGCATCTGCGTGTTACCAAACTTCAAACTGGGGGGGGGGGGGGGGGGGGGGGGGGGGGGGGGAACGGTGTGTGTGTGTTGGGGGGGGAGGGTGTGTGTGTGTGTGGGGGGGGGGGGGGGGCGTTGGAAGAAAGAGGAACAGGTGTGAGTCAGCTACTCTGTCTTGGAGCTTTCCTTCATGTGTAGAAATATGGCCGACAATTCTAATGTGCCTTTAAAGCATAAAAAGTAATGCGTCTCTGACCAGTTTTTAAAAAAAAGTTAAAAAAAAAAACAACCCCAGAACTGATCAACAACTCTTGATCAGTATGGAGAGCTTGAAGATGTAGTCATACTGACAGTTTATTGTCTTTGCCCACTTCTTTACTCCTAGAAAATACTTCCCTCGCCCTTAACATCTCTGGCTCCATGGTTAAGCTTGCCACCTTGCAAGTTCTACTTCTAGCGTCTATGACTCTCGTCTCGAGTAACGGTTTTCCCGATTTTTGGTCGAGGTGGAAACAAGTCTTGTGCACGAGGAGTGGTTTGACTCGACGGCTCAATGGTGCCTTGTTGTGGTCGTTTCGCCCCACTGCACCCGAATAACCACACGCATAGTCTGTGCCGTTAACACACTGCTGACAACTCTTACCACTGTAAACAGTGCAGTGTCATTCATGAAACTGAGGATTTGCAATGACCATCATGATGTCATGCACTGACGCACATGCAGTAGACTATAAAAATAAAGAAAATTCTCGAGGCTAGTTCATTGTACTAGGTAGCCTTGTTGTCACAAGTTCAATATTTTATACATGTCAGACAATATTCATTGTTACATAATACACTTTTCTGTAATGCATAACGTCAAATCAGCCTTCACTTACTTGGCCAAGAGATCCTCATAATCGGTTTTATACTTGTTCGCTTCTATTTGAATGCGAGCCTTTTCCTTCGCGGTTTCGTCCAGAAGACGCCGGGCATCGGCTAGCTCTGTTTCGTACAAACTCTTCACAGATGACACTTCTCGTTTCACAACTTCTTCGGTGGACTGAACTTGAGTGGACAGACGGCTGTTCTCGGCCTCCAAGTATCGTACTCTGTCAATGTAGTTGGCCAAACGATCGTTGAGACCTTGTAGCTCCTCCTGCTCTTGCTGGCGAGTTGTGCGAGCCGGTGATGGCGGCCGCTCACGTCTCCGAGGAGAAAAGCCACTCGCACTTGGCGTCTCCATACCCGAGGTTGATTGCGTAGAGTACGTCGTCGTCGTTGTCGTCTTCCTCGTTTTCGTCGACATTGCTTCTGGTTTACTTACAACAGGAGCTTGCACTGTAAACAAGCACAATGTGTAAAAATGTTCAGAAAATGGCCGGCCGGCAACGCGTGCTCGCGCGGTTTTCGTATCACGTGATAATTGAAGCTGAGCGTCTGTAGAAATGCTTCCGGTTGGGATGGGGGATAGTGTTGAAGAGGGAAGGGAAGTTGCATCAGAGAAAACCGGCGTTCATTCCTTCAGGTTAAACCGTAGAACGTAGAAGTATCAGTCCTGGTCTACGTCAGCTTGACAAAACCTATTTATCATGTTATTTTTCTTATCGAAAAGGTTTCAATTTTTATATTCAAGTAGGCGTGTCTAGCAGACGAAGTCCCGACAAGGAACGTGGAGCTAATTTGCATTTGACGTTGACTCGGCAAACGTTTGGGGAAGGGTGGGATGGAAAGTTCATTGGGCTGCAATTAGGCATATTACGAGTGAGCTGTTATGTCATAACCATCCACAGTCGGAGTGAAGGAAATGGAGGTTGGTGAGGCAGACGCAGTTCGGCATGTTACGAGTGAGCTCTTACGTCACACAACCAATGACGGTGTAGGGAATGCACAAAACCCGCCTTGATTAGTTTCAGTTTCGGGTTGGACGAAAATATGTTAATTCTTCCTTACCATGACGGTGCAGTTGACGAGACTTTCAACGTATGGTACCATAATTTTCTTAAATATCTAAACAAGTACGCCTACCTTTATAACTAAAATTTTGCGTTCGAAGCCGATACTGATAAACTACCATGGCTTTCTGAAGAGGTTGACACCATGAATTTCCGCGATTCTCTCTTTTTTTTTTCTTTTTTTTTCTACAGGAAGAAAAGTTGAAATCGCGAGACAAAGAAATCACGTTAACTATTGAAAGTGTACAGGGAAAAAAGTTGGCTCTATTTTCAGAAACGTGTTTTATTTGATAAGATGATAGCAAATGAATGTAGAATGTTATCAATCAGTGAAGTAACAGGAATCCAAGTACCCAAACAGCACCCAGCAAAAAAAACTGCCTTCTTCAAAGCTAAATTTTCATTTTAGTGAAGTTGCTAAATCAACGATAACATATCACAAGTCTATTCTGAATAATTTAGGCGTTTTAAAACCTTTCTGTGAGGATACCTTCTGACCTGGACACCCCATTACTGGCTGTCGATGAACAACGCAATTCTGTAGAAGAAACGCGTTCTACTGGGTTGGATGACAATGATGGCAAAATTCTTACAATCACAGCTCCAGTTTTTTTCTCACTCACTTACGTATACAGTCTATGCAAAACCAAAAGTGTTCAACATAGCTAAAGTCATCCCAATCTTTAGATCAGGTAACCTATATTTCAAGTCACAAACCTATCTCTAGTTTGTCTACACTGTCGAAACTTTTAGAAGAACACAATCACAAAGAACAGCTTACTCAGTCATTTTGAGAAATCTGAGTTGTTTCACCCGAATCAGTCTGGGTTTGGAAATCAGTCACGCTGACCAATTAACCTAAACAATAAATGGCTAAATTTCTAATAAAGATGATAACAAGACTACTGATGTTCTCTTTGCAGACTTTGCTGAAGCTTTCGATATGATTGATCATGCTCTACTCTTAAAAGAACTTTGATTATATGGACTGCCCCATCTAAGAGGAGATCTTTTAAAACCACATCTTCAGTACCCCGGTAGTTTACTATGGAATCAAATTAATGCCTCTCTTAAGGTTGACGTCACGCTTAATAGTTAAACCATATTACTCACAAGTAATGAAAGACTTTGCCAATTCACAGTGAGATACTTTTATACAATGTCCTACTCTCTCTCTCTCTCTCTCTCTCTCTCTCTCTCTCTCTCTCTCTCTCTCTCTCTCTCTCTCTTTTCTCTCTCTCTTCCGTATTATTACAATGCATTGTGCATTGCTAAAGTGTAAATTGTGTTTACACACATAGGGATGTGTTTTATTCCAACATGTTCTCTATTTATTTGAGCTCATGACAAGTGTCGTTTTTCATAATTGTTATGTCTCTTCGTCTCTTTTCTTTCACCTTTTCATTCCTCTCTTTTCTTCAGTCTCTCTCTCTCTCTCTCTCTCTCTCTCTCTCTCTCTCTCTCTCTCTCTCTCTCTCTCTCTCAACTCGGTGATGATAATCTCCTTTGCCCGTTATGTCACGAGGCTTTTGATAATGAAGTTCATTTTGTATTCTGTTGTCCAGGAACTTTGTAAAGTTAGGCAAAAGTTTATTCTGGAGAAATACTATAGACAACCATACTTGTTTAAGTTGATTATATTAATGACTTCAAGAAAAGGAAAACTTGTAAATCTGTTTGCACTGTATTTGTGCAAAGCATTTAAGATTGGGAAGTTTGTTACAGTTAAAGTTCATCTTTCATTTCATCAGTGAATGCTTGGATTTTGATTCTATGCACTAGAAGGCCTTCTTGCCATTAACAAAATATGTGTAAAACGGTATGGAGTACAGTTATTGATGCATCGCAGGGCTTAAAGCTGTAGCAATATGATCTTTGTGGTTCTGTTTTTTTGTTGTTGTTGTTTTTTTCCCGTCACATTAATATAAGAATATTATCTCTATCGTTGTGTCCCCCTTCAGAGGGCTACGGTCTTAACAGAATAAAGATCTGAATCTGAAGCTCTCTCTCTCTCTCTCTCTCTCTCTCTCTCTCTCTCCTCTCCTCTCTCTCTCATTTATCGATTGTTTTGCCAGCATGGTTTTGTTTTGTTTCCTAAAATTTACAAAGTTAAATCAGTTGTTTCTTTGTATTCAATTAAAAAAAAAGTATTTTGTATTTCCATGTCCATGTCCCAGTTGTCAGTCTTCTTCTTCTTTTTCTTCTTCTTCTTCTTCTTCTTCTTCTTCTTTGTAATTCCTTATTGTTTTTCTTCTTTGAGGGTGGGATGTAAAAAAGCCACTAGTACTTGATAGGTTTTTTCACTTGATGAATACAATTCTCTCTCTCTCTCTCTTCTCTCTCTCTCTCCTCTCTCTCTCTCTCTCTCTCTCTCTCTCTCTCTCTCTCCCCTGCATACTGCGCATCTTCTTAATCCCCGTACGAAATCAACAGTGTAAAATCACTGATGTTAATAATTGATGTCATTAGCTCATAAGCGGAAGAAGACGATTACAAGTGTGTAGGCCTTCAAGTTATGCCCAAACGTCACAGCCTCGCAGACGACTGTCTCTTGCTTCGACTGGTCTCACTAGTATCCAGTGTCCCGGGGAACATGCTTCCGGTCTGCACAAGTGTGTTTGTCAGTTGTGATTCGTTATCAAACTCACTCTGCCATTCGAAAGCAGAATGGAGCAAGAGCACCTCTACAACACTGAGAAGTATGTCAGTCTAGCGAGCACCTTGAGGGAATCCGGCTTCCAGGCCCAGGTCCTCGCCGTAGAAGTTGGAGCGAGGGGATATGTAGCCTCATCAGCCTATGACCTCATGAAACAGCTGGGGATTTCAGGTAAGAAGAGGACCAGAACCCTGAAGGCAATGGCAGAGGCAGCCGAAAAGAGTTCCAGCCGGATCTGGTCGAGGAGGAACAAAGGTGATCTTCATAAGGCTGAAATTTTCCCCAACATAAAATAGATGTCTCGTTAGCAGTGCGGTAAGACATTCGTCTAAAAAGGCACGCCCACCCATCCAAAAGGTGCGGGTTCGTATCCCGGCAGTGCCAGGAGAAAAAAAAAATTGGCAGTAGAAGGACATCTGGCAATCATGCCCTGGATGAGGCCCGGCCCCCTCAGAATGTCAGGCGTTCAAGGCCGAAACATTTGTCTGAGGAGAATTTCTTCTGTGAAGACCTTCTGCTGTCAAGTTCTCCCTAGAGTTTCTTCCTACTTACTAAATACGCGGCATATGACTGTCACGGCTTGTGCTGCTGATGTCTTTGGGATTTGTAGGTAACCTAGCTACACCTAGCTCATCAGTTCCGTTTTGCCTGACAGAGGCGAGAAGACTGTGATTACAACGTACTGTTAGCCAGAGACCTGTACGGACATTATTATTCACATGCAACGTCCTGTCGTCGAGGTTCAGAGTTCAAAAGGTCAGCGATTCTGACCTCTCCCGTTAACATCGGCTATGACAAATATCTCCTGAAACGTTAGTTTAAGTAGGCCAGGAGAACACAGCACTAAACTGTGTTATTCCTAACTTTTCTTTCTACAGTTGGAAGATATAGTCGTAGTAGCCAGGCTTGTGGGAAGGGGTCGGAATCAGTGACCTCTGAACTCTGAGCTTCGACGACAGGACATTCTGCGTGAAGAACATGTCCATACACTCTCTCTCTCTCTCTCTCTCTCTCTCTCTCTCTCCGAGACGAGAGTTCGCAATACGTTGTTCTCAGACTGACAGAATGATGGTGGGCTTGGTCTACTCAGTCTGTTCAGGTAGAAGGACGGGTGGCGAAATAAAACACTAGAGATAAAGATTCTTTTAACACCAAAACACATGACCCTAACCCTAACACTAACTAGAACCCTAACCTTACTCTAACAATACTAAGCTTTACGACGCCCTTCATTGATAAACCATGCTGGTAGTGTGAGGGGAGTGAGGTTGTCTTGTCCTTGATAATCTATGAAGAAAACAACGTTCACATGAAAGATGGGTTCTTCAGGGTAGGTTGTTGTGCTTCTATTCAACTGTCACCAAGGTCAGCGGACAGCTGGTCTCAGCCTGTTGTGACCACTGACCACACGATCTCCCTCTCTCTCTCTCTCTCTCTCTCTCTGTGGTAGCGATCTATACACCCCAGACCTTCAACAGACACCGGAAGTGACGTGACACGCGCCATGACACCTCATTCCTCTTACAGATCCTAAAGCGGTCCTCTTTGTTGTTCGCAGCCTCCGGGTCCATGCGGGAAGTCTATGAGCTGCAACAGGCGCAGTAGCAGAGCTCTGAAGCCAGTTTTTTTTAACAGCAGATCCATGAGATGAGCAGGCCTCTCTCTAAGAGGTGAGGAGAGGCAGTCTTTTTTGTCAGCAACACCGGCTGAATACAAACTTTCTGATAATTATTCATTTATCTATTTAAGTATAATTGATGATTTGTTTATTTATTTACTATCATTATTACTATTGTTATTATAATAATAATAATAATTATTATTATCATTATCATCATCATCGTCATCATTATTATGATTATTACTATTATTATCATTATTATTATTATCCAGACAGACTTCTTTGTGCCGGCATTGGGGAACACCATCAGCTTCAAGCAGCTTACTACTGGAGCCGAAGCGAGCCAAGGTTCAGTCAGGCCTATAGTTGTGTGGACTGACGTTGGAAATATACTGAGGAGTGCCAGTGCCTGCACGTGACTCTCGGGATTCCCAGCGAAGTGTTGGGAGATGGCCGTGTGTGTACATTATACCGACACTCAGGCACTTTCATTTTGTCTCTTCTGCCTCTGTGAATATGTGGTGGGGGTCTACGGTGTTGATGTTGGACTGCTCCATGTAGACTACCGATACTGAGGCTGCGGTAGGCAGAGCCTGGCTGTGGCTGTGCAGGGTAGAATGGAGGTAGAGATGGGGGGGGGGGGGGGGGGGGGGGGAAGAGGTGGTGGAAGATCGGGGGAAGGGAGGGTCGGAGGTGGAGGGCAGCGGGGTTGGGGGTAGAGGTGAAATGAACGGGTGTTGGGGTTAGTCAAAGACACTGCGAGGGCGTGGAAGACTGGACAGAACAATAAATATAGATGAATAAGTGAATGAAGAATTTACAAGCGGATGTTTTAAAAGAAACAAACAAAGAACCAAACCTAAAAAAAAAAAAAGCACAACAAAACAAGAGTGAGGTACTAGTACTATTAGTATTGGTAGTGTTAACATCGCCTCCCAATCATTTGACGTGGTTAGCTGCTGTCTCTTGTCATTCCCCCCCCCCCCCCCCCCCCCCCCCCCCCCCCCCCCCCCGGCTGAAGGCTGTGTCAGGCCACTTGACATAGGCTAGAACACCAAGGCTACATCAAAATGTTGTTATGCTCTGCATAGTTATGCGGGGATTGTCTTCAGTTGTGACAAGCTCCTAGCATAACATTATCAGTCTCCAAAATCCCCCGAAGTCGGAGTGTGGCTGCCCATGTGGCGGGGTAACCAAAAACGGTCACACACGTAATGTTCTCATTCCAGCTGATGCATTTGTACCATAGTGTCAAGTACTTCGGCTGTTTGGATGATCCCTGGTGTCTTTTAGCCAAGGTACGATAACAACAACAACATTCCCCCTCCCATCCCGTCCCCAACCCCTCCTCTCCTCTCCGTCTCTCTTTAATCGAGAGAGAAAAAAAAAGAAAGAAAGAAAAAAAGGAAAAAAGAAGAAAAAAAATAGAAAAGAAAAAAAAATGAAAAGAAAAGACAAGACAGAAACGAAGACGATCTCACAGCTACAATTAATGACATTCGATTTCATGTGCCTGTGGTTGTTCCGCGCCGGACACTGACGGAACCAGTCGCTGCAGTTGGTGACAGGGAGACACAAAAGAAGTCTGTGGCTGTCGCCATGGCAATGAAGAGCTGCTGACCACAGCCTGTGTGTGCATTGTCCCTGTGATGGCCACGGACGCTTCACAGTTCACCAGGGGACTGTCCGATGATGACTTTTCGCTTGACTGACCAGCCGACATCCGTGATATGTGTGTGTGTGTGTGTGTGTGTGTGTGTGTGTGTGTGTGTGTGTGTGTGTGAAAGAGAGAGAGAGAGAGAGAGAGAGAGAGAGAGAGAGAGAGAGAGAGAGAGTTAATACGCACAATTCTGTGTGATAAACGCACATGCGTTAGCAAACAAACTCATGTGCACACAGATGCACATGGGCATAGGCTACACACACACACACACACACACACACACACACACACACACACCACACAGGTGCATCCTCTTCTCTCTCTCTCTCTCTCTCTCTCTCACACACACACACACACACACACACACACACACACACACACAACACACACACACAACACACACACACACACACACACACACACACACACACACACACACACACTGTGACAGGCTGACAGCCACACACACACACACACAGGTGCAAAGGTGCCCCCTCTCTCTCTCTCCTCTCTCTCTCTCTCTCTCTCTATCTTATATACACTTACGCACACGCGCTTAGACATACTATGGACACCAGGAATGGAGTCAGTCTTTTATTAAACAATCAGTGTATGCTGAAATATCATGGGGCTGGGGGGAGACATGGAGAATAAAGAAAAACCAAACCAAACGAGGCACTGTCACAAAGTCCTTGGGTGGACAACATGATCATAAAAAGAACAGAAGCATCGCCAAACCAATAAAAACAACAACAAAATATGCCACCAAAGGAACAACAATAACAACGATCATAACAATATCATTAGCACAACAAAAACAAACAAAAATTTATCACGGTCCTTACACAATTATTCCAGAATGGATAAAATGATCATAAAACGCATAATTATACGTAAGCACACAACCAGATGGAAGGAGAAAGAGAGCTCAGAACTCAACGTAGGGAGAGAGAGAGAGAGAGAGAGAGAGAGAGAGAGAGAGAGAGAGAGAGAGAGAAGCTCAAGCATGGACGAGAGAGAGAGAGAGAGAGAGAGAGAGACAACGATGAGAGAGAGAGAGAGAGAGAGAGAAGA
>CM065729.1:10258875-10261375 GCA_033310375.1 Conus canariensis
AAAACTCCACTCCCTTTGTTGGGTAGATGGGATTAATCCTTGCCTGTCTCTACAGGGAGTGTCCGCAGGAGCATCAGCCTGCGTACGCAAAAAAAAAAAAAAAAAAAAAAGAAAAAAAAGAAAAAGAAAAAAAGAATTTATCACTCAGGTTTGGGCGTTTGACGCTGTGTATCCGAATCGTGACCTTGACGCCCTGTGTGCCAGGCGGCCCCTCACCTGTGTATTCGTGTTCAATGGCCTGCACGTGTTCCGGCAGGAAGTTCCAGTGGGTTGCCAGTAGCTTCCAGTCTCCTGGTTTTAACTGCCGCGTGGCCAGCTTCCACAGAGTTTCCGTCAGAGACACAGCGCCTGGGTGAGCCGGCTGTCGGAGGTTCAATTCCTTGGCCCATTCCTCGTCTCTGTCTGATTCTGATAACTGACAGATGACCTACTTAATAAGGAAAAAAAAACGGAACAATTATGTGTAATCAATACATCATAAATCATTTTTTGTTTGTTTGTTTGTTTACACGTGCTTTTATAAATATTTCTCTTAATTCAGTTCCTCATGTTTTTTTCCCCAAAACAGTCATGCACACACACGCACACGCACGCACGCACGCACGCGCGCGGCGCGCGCACGCACGACGCACGCGCACACACACACACACACACACACACACACACACACACACACACACACACAGAACCAGGAATATATCACAATCTTATTCATTTCAAATAGATCTACAACAGGCTTACGGTTTTCGAAATTTTCATCCACTGAGAGGCCTGTATCTAGTGCAAATTAACAATAACACACACACACACACACACACACACACACACACACACACACACACACACACACACACCTGTCTATGTTGTATGTAATGCAACTGTACCTGTAACTTTTTCAGTGTAGACCTGCATGTGCTATATTGTGATAATCTGGTCAGGCCATGCACGCACGTGAACGATTGGTATGGCCCACATTATTTGCGGAGTGGAGCTGGGTGGGAGTGTGTTAGGGTGGGGGGGGGGGGGGGCGAGAAGAACAACGGGAGGAGAAGGAGGAAACTGAGTCTTTGATACTAGCTGTTCTTGTGACAGCACCATACTTTGAGGTCACAGCCGCCATGATGTGGCTGCACAACCAAAAATGAATGCGCCAAGCCATTGCTTAAGGAGTCGAGTATTTATAGATAGGACTGACAGGAGTGGCGAAACTGGATAGTTTTGAGAATGTTTATAGTGTCTGAAAGTTGATTCTCCTCTTTTTCTTTCACATGGCCGTCAAGGTAAAGGCCAGGTGGTTTTCAAGCAGACAGATTTAAATCAAAGGAATGGGATTATTTTGTTTCTTGGAGCTGGCGCAAAGATAGGGTGACGGGTGAGTGCAAAGGCCTGATATGTGTGTCAGCTAAAGGGAAGGTCATGTAGGCCTGTGTGAAGATTGTTTGTGATTTCATCGATGAAGATCCCCACAAACAAGGGAAATAACTGATGGAGAGTTGTTCTTTTGATCAATTATCAGTTTAACATTAAATGCTGCCTCAACTTTATAGTAGGCCTCAAAACGCTTACGTGGATGACAAAGCGTTTTCGTGCAAAATCGAAACTGTGGCATATGGCCTGTCTTACCATGGTGTCCAAGCGATGTGCCCGGATGATCATGTCCACGATAGCTACGTGGTTACCGCGGGCCGCCATCTGCAGTGCACTCTTGCCTGACTGCACAAAATGACAGTTATCAGTTAGGCTTGCCACCTAGGCAGTAGTTTGTGGATGAAAGTCCTCACCCGTCTGTCTGTCTGTCTTTCTGTCTGTGTACGTCTGTCTTTTCCTCTCAATACCATAGATTCATTCGTTAAATAATGTATGTAATATTAAGTGTGTGAGTCTGTGTTCTTTTAAATATGTAGACTAATGTGTATCCTAATATGAGCTGTATGAACGCATGCACGTGTGGTGCATGTTTATGTGTGCATTTATGCATGGTAGTATATAAGCTTAGGCATAGCCATGGATGTTAATTAAGTACACACGTGTGCTTTAATACATCACTCTTTTAAAGGCACTTTGCGCTAATACATCTTAGGGTACTGCATGCAACAAATGCTTTGGTTATTATTATTATCATCGTCATAATCATCATCATCACCTTCTTTATCATCATCATCATTATCTTCATCATCATCAGTATCATCATCATTGTTTTTATCATTATCATCATCATTATTATTGGTATTGTCTGTCACTTTTACCCCGGTCGTATGTGCATGTGCGCACGCTTTGTGTGTGTGTGTGTGTGTGTGTGTGTGTGTGTGTGTGTGTGTGTGTGTGTGTGTAGGAGCGTGCGGCGCTTGTGTGTGTGTGTGTGTGTGTGTGTGTGTGTGTGTGTGTGTGTGTGTGTGTGTGTGCAGGAGCGTGCGGCGGTGTCGTGCTGTGTGTGTGTGTGTGTGTGTGTGTGTGGTGTGTGTGTGTGTAGTGCATGTGCGCTCCACACACACACACCAAC
>CM065729.1:10266375-10268875 GCA_033310375.1 Conus canariensis
AGTCAATTCAGTCCATCCTACCCAATCAACCCCAAACCACCCAGTCAATTCAGTCCATCCTATTCAATCCACCCACAAACCACCAAGTCAATTCAATGTAAGCCAAGCAATCTCACCCCACCCAATCAATTTTGTCCCGTCCCATCCAATACATCCCATCCAATTAATTCCATCCTGTCTAATCATCCAATTCCATCCACCCCATCCATTCAGTCAACTCCATTGCGTTCATTCATTTCCATCCCATCCCATTTAATCAGTCCCATCCACATTCATTCATTTCCATCCCACCCCATTCAATCATTCCCACCCCATTCATTCATTTCCACCCCATCCCACTCAATTGGTCCCATGCCATTCATTCATTTCCATCCCATTCATTCATTTTCACCCCATCCCACTCAATCGGTCCCATCCACATTCATTCATTTCCACCCCATCCCACTCAATCGGTCCCATCCACATTCATTTATTTCCATCCCATCCCACTCAGTCGGTCCCATTCACATTCATTCATTTCCATCCCATCCCACTCAATCGGTCCCATCCACATCCATTCATTTCCATCCCATCCCATTTTATTAATCCCATCCCATTCAATCAGTCCTATCTCATTCATTTATTTCCATTGCATTCCATTTTCCTACTCCCATCCCATTCAGTCATTTCCATCCCATCCCATTCATCATTTCCATCCCATCCCATTCAGTCAGTCCCATCCCATTCAATCATTTCCATCCCATCCCATTCAGTCAGTCCCATCCCATTCAATCATTTCCATCCCATCCCATTCAGTGAGTCCCATCCCATTCAATCATTTTCATCCCATCCCATTCAATCAGTCCCATCCCATTCAATCATTTCCATCCCATCCCATTCAGTCAGTCCCATCCATTCAATCATTTCCATCCCATCCCATTCAGTGAGTCCATCCTTTCATCATTTCCATCCCATCCCATTCAGTGAGTCCCATCCCTTTCAATCATTTCCATCCCATCCCATTCAGTCAGTCCCATCCCTTTCAATCATTTCCATCCCATCCCATTCAGTCAGTCCCATCCCATTCAATCATTTCCGTCCCATCCCATTCAGTGAGTCCCATCCCTTTCAATCATTTCCATCCCATCCCATTCAATCAGTCCCATCCCATTCAATCATTTCTATCCCATCCATTCAGTGAGTCCATCCCTTTCATCATTTCCATCCCATCCATTCAATCAGTCCCATCCATTCATTTATTTCCATGCATTCCATTTCATCACTCCCATCCCATTCAGTCGTTCCATCCCATCCATCTAATCTCCCCTTCCCACCACTCACCCCCACCCCCTACCTCACAGGTGCCCCACTCACAGAGTCCGTGTCCTCCATCTCCACTCCTACCAGCAGCAGCCGTCGCACCACCTCCCCCTCCCCTTGGAGGGCCGCCACGTGGACCGGCGTCATGCCACTCTGTGGAGAAGACCTCACAGAGTTACACCGTGCAGGGGCGGATCTGCGGGGGGTGGGGGCGGCGAGTTACCGGGAATTTTCAACCTTCCCACCCCCCGCCTATCCTTCCCTCCGCTTCTTCTCCGTCCCCTCCGCCCTTTCTGTGAAAACATGTCTAAGGGATGAACATTTCTGGTATATTTGATCAATTAACACACGCACAACTGTTAATTAAGGTGGATCACATCTAAACTATTTTGTGAATGATGCCTGATAGTCGTGCACAGTTAATTAATGTTGATCACATCATTATTAATGATGTCTGATATCGTATCATACACAGTTGATTAACGTTGATCACATATTATCAACGATTCCTGATATCTATACACCGTTAAGTAACGTGGATCACATTGATACAGCTTCATCAACTAGGCCAGTAATAGTACATATCTATTTACCGCTGATCTTTCATGGATAATGTCTGCAGATGTGAACAGTGATTCAATGTTGATTATATTTGACGTATTTGATCAATGATCCCGTAGTCACAGTGAAGTTCATTCTTTTTATAATATCTCATAATATGTAATGTGTAACTCCCTGGGAGCTGTTAACAGCTTCTCGACATTGATGACCCATTTTTGTTTGTTTGTTTGTTTTTTTAAATGTTTTATCAATAACCAGTAGGGAGCGGTGAACAGTTATTTCACTCTGATGACATCTCTCAGATATGATCGCTCAATGATATCCTGATAGTAAACTTTAAAAGAACATCACCAGACCGCCGAACGAAAGAAACAAACAAATTACAAGACAAACACGACGCGTTTCGACCTCTCTGGTCTTCTTCAGGCAAGACAAAACAACGTTCAAGACAGTGACAACGAAGAGCGAACAATCACCTCTCTCCTCAAATTTGGGCGCAAAAATTGATGTGGAACGCTTTCGTTGTCTTGAATGCTGTTTGTCTTGTCCGAAGAAGACCAAAGATGTCGAAACGCGTCGCGTTTATCTTCTTGTAGTTTGTTTTTTTTCTTTCATTCGGCCTGATAATAATTTTTCTTTT
>CM065729.1:10276375-10288875 GCA_033310375.1 Conus canariensis
GCCGCTGCCTCCAAGCACTCAGAGGTCTTTTTTTTTTGTAGAGGTCACTCTGGTTGGTCTTTCATGGAGAAGGCTTATTAGTTCGAAACGCGTCGCTTTTATAGTGTCATGTCTTCGTTCCCTTCATTTGGCGTTCTAGTAATCCCAACTGTCATTCGCTTGTTTCAGCTAATGCCTGTAGCAGCTCTAAACCCGGCGCTTGCCTACTGATGTGTTTGGGCTACCAATAAAATTGTGTTGCGTATGCCTACTGATTGAAATCGGATTTGTTGTTGTTGTTATTGTTGAGCGAATGGAACGCGCTTTTCATCCCCCCCCCCCCCCCCCTTCTTTTCTTTTGTCATTGTAAGGTGACGATATTGTAACCTTTTAAAGGCAAACAAAACCCTCCTTCTCCTATTTCTTTTTTTTTTTTTTTTACCCTGTCAGTCACATGGCAAACCCGGGTATCTAAATTTATCTTACAGTTAAACATTTGCATCCCCCGAAACGGAACTGACGTTTCTCGGATACAGATCCTTTCAACGTAGTTTCTCCGAGCCTGGCAGAAGTTCTTGGTTAAAACAAACATTCCAATATTGAATGTTGGCACTGTCGATACATCTGATTTTGTTGTAGCTTGTAGCTTGAAATCTTGAGGACACCCGTCATAATAAAAACTTTTATTGAAAAGTCACTATGATCGTCAAAAGAAACAAAACAACAACAACCTCCAAACAAGCAAGAACAAACAAAAACAAAACCCCACAACCAATACTTTTTTTTCACTCTGCATCGCTCTCTCAACCAGTTTGTTACAGAATAGATGCTACTAGAGTGAGCTCCCCTGTCCAAACAGATGGCGCATTTTGAGGTGAATGAACTATGATTATGTGGTCTATTTCTGGTATAATGACATCTACGTCCAAAGAGTGGGTGTCCTGGTGAGATGAATGAAATATGGCCATGTCCTCTCTTACCAGTGTGATTCCCCCTCCTCTCTCTGTCCCAACAGATGGCGTCATAGCAAATGGACAGTGGCCATGTCGTCTGTTACATGTAAAGATCCCTCTGTCTGTTCCAAACAGATGGTGTCTTGCTACGTGAATTGTCGTAACTATGTCCTAAGGTATCCGCAGGGCAATGAACAACGTGACTTGTCGTCTCAGACTAGTGTTTGACCGTTAGTCTTACGAGTTCATCTTCTGTTTTCATTGGGTTGATTGGCTGATTGGTGTTGGTTAATGTGTAGTTAGTCTTTTTTTCCCATTGGGCTGGCTGGTTGTTTGGCTGGTTAGTTGTAATGTGAAGGTGGGACACGTTAAGAAAAGTGGGTCATACGCTGTTCCGGCAGTTGATGGGCACTCCCTCCGACAGCAGTTTTCGCACAGCGTCTACGTCATCAGTGGACGCCGCCAGGTGGAACTTCTGTTCTCTGGAGGACACTGTCATCACACACCTTACGTCGTCATCATCGTCATCATTATCGTCATTGTAATCATCATCATCATCATCATCATCATCGTCGTCGTCGTCGTTGTCGTCGTCATCGTCGTCGTCGTCGTCATCATCATCATCGTCGTCGTAGTCATCATCATCATCATCATCATCGTCATCGTCGTCGTCGTCGTCATCATCGTTATCATCATTATCGTTATCGTCGTAGCTAGTGCTGTCATTGTTGTCATCGTTACCACTGCAACCATTACCACCATCATCATCACCCTCGTCATCAGCATCAGCATTATCACTGGAAGTGATGGTGACGGCATCACTTTAGACAATAACTTGACAATTCATTTCTGTCAAAGTTTAACCGAGTTCTACTCCCCCCCCCCTCCCCACACACCCCTACACACCCCACCCTAACCACTTCCTATCTCTTCCTGTGAAGAACAAAGAAACGAAGAGAAAGAAAATGAACACCGCCACCAATATTGCAACTAGAACCACACCAGTGATCATATCTTCATCATCGTCATAGTCATCATGATTATCATCGTCGTCGTCATCGTCGTCGTCAGCATCAACAACAACAACAGCAAGTTAGCAGCCTCTGCACTGGGCATAAAGAGATAAGAGTCGTCTGAGACGTGCAGACAGAGACGGGGTAAGGACGGCGGGGTGCAGTGTGGGGAATAAGGAGAAGGATGAGCACGGAGTGGGGGTATTTCATTAGTGGGGGTATTTCATTAACGACACCTCCTTAAGAAAACAAGTTAAGTTGCAGTCGTAGATGGAATACAAAAGGTCCCTGTAGTACTCCAGTCTAACAGACATTGTTTTTGATGTTCAAAATATTTACCAACTGACTGATTCCTGTCAGAGAAAAAAGACGACACGAGTTAAATAAATGCTGGTGTAAGGTTACGGTATTTAGATTTCATGCAACAACAAACAATAATTAACAATATCAAAAGCTTTTAAAAGTCTCCAAACAGAAAGCTGAATATTTATCTTCATTTATGCTGTTCCGAAGACTGTCAATAAGTTGTTTCAGGGCTGTATGACAAATGATCTGCGTTGAAGTCAGATTGTCTTCACTGTTTATATTATTTCTAACAAGTATGAAATACAGACAGCTATGCACGTGCTTTTAAAACGGCTTTGATAGAACAGACGAATGAAAAATAGTTCTGTCATTTGACGGACTTGAAAAATGTCCTGGTTTAAAGAGAAGAACAACTGTAGATGCTTTAAATTTTAACGGAAAATGGTTACTCTGTACGCAGAATATTCAAGTATGTCATTGTGTAGATGAATATTGGCATGCATCTTTAACATTCTTGCAGTCATTCATCAAAATCCTACAGGCCTGATTGTTTTGAAGTGAAAGCGCTTTACAGACGTTCAAGATTGTCATTAGTTGGAATTTAAAAGGAAAATGAAGATCCTTGATTTAACTATTGTTTATGCAGACGGTTTTATTTATCTTCACTTGAAAGACTTTATAGCCGATATGTGCAAATTATTATTGAACTGATCTGCTGACACACCGGTGATAATTCGTTTTACATCTTGACACCTGCTTTTTTAATTCAAACTGTTCATAGTTCTCCAGATTGGACCTATGTCAGTTAGTTGTTCAAACGAGGAATGATGTAGTTTCACTGCTGGATTATTTTCATTTTCATTTTTTTTTTTTATTAAACGAACATGTTAAGAATTCAAATAATTATTTCAAAATTCACTTTCATCATTTCATCCATAACAGAACTGAATTTCTCTTGTCCATTTGCTCCCCACTGAATTTCTGTGAAAGAATCGCATAAGCTTACAATAGATTTAATTCTCTCTCTCTTTTTTAACATTCAAATCCAAACAGACTAAACGCCACCATTTTCAAGACTCTTTAGGTGTTCCAGAAATAAATGAATATGCAAAATATAGAGGAAAACCCGTAATTTTTTGTCTTTGTGGATCTCAGCTCGTGATCCGAATACCTGTCATGTTCATGCCAGCATCTGTGATATATGAAGACAAACAAGACACACCAAAACAAAATGACTGAACATGATTCTTTATGTCATGAAGAATGCGAGCACTATCTTTCTCTTCTCGCTGGCATTAATCATGTACAAGTAACCCCCCATTCTCCTTCTTTTATGCCGACATATTGAAGCCAAAATGAAATTACTGAGCCCTAAAATCAAGGAACAAAGACATTTCAAAACAGACACCACGCGTTTCGGCCTATGGGTGTTCTTCAGGCAGGAAAAACCCAACAATATTCAAAACAATGGAAACAAAGGACACAGAATACATAGACCTATTTTATGTTAAAAATATGTTGAAACATATCTAAACAAATATTAGCGAACCGCCCCAAAATCGTGGACAAACGAATCACAAGACATGTGTTTTGTCTTGTGATTCGTTTGTCCACGTTTTTTTTTTTTTTTTTTTTTTTTTTTTTTTTTTGCGGTTCGCTAACATTTATTTAAAGATTTGTTTGGATTTCCGCCTGCAGTCGTCTCACTTTGCAACAAGATGTTGGAACATGCTTATCGAAATGGTTCTCAATGTTACGCATACTCCGATTCTCACAAAAAGGTGACGAGGTAACTGTGATCGTAGGATGAAGACAAACTTAACAACGGCTAATAGAACAAGTTCATATAAGAAGTTAATGGTGTTACCGTACAATACGAGTTGAAACAAAAAACAAGATCTTTAAAAATTCAATCTTCGATTATCACGCGAAACGGAAAGGGGAGAAATGAGGAGGTGGTGAGGTTGGGGTGGGGGCTATGGTGAATTACTTTATCAGGAATGGAGTAAACGGGGTCAGTTTTATAATTAAGACAAAAAGGAAATCGCTTCAGTAAGTCCAATGTCAACAACGTCCTTAATCTGTTTATCAAACGATTATCAAATACGAAAACACTCAGAAGAGAAAACACACACACACACACACACACACACACACACACACACACACAGAGCGCGACGCACACACACCACGCACGCCACAGCACACAACACACACACACACAACACACACACACACACACACACACACGAAAGCTTCCCAAAATATTCTGCGTCTTAGTTTCATCTTTTTTTTATCCAGCAAACTACAATCCTACACAAATGCACAACAAACACACGAACAGACACAAGCATTAAGGCCGGCGAAACTGAAATTCTCATATAAAGGACGTTAACGGTTGCACGAAAGAATGCACAAATGGATTCTTTTACTATATTCCCAAATGTGTGATAGCACGCAGAGGTAGTAGCATGTATCCTACTCTCTCTCTCTCTCTCTCTCTCTCCACACACACACACACACACACACACACACACACACACACACACACACACACACGTACACGCACGCGCGCACACACATACACACACGTGTATTTTTTTGTCATACTTTTGGGTTGGGAAAACTCACGTTAGTGTATAATTCCAAGACGTGTGTGTGTGTGTGTGTGTGTGTGTGTGTGTGTGTGTGTGTGTGTGTGTGTGTGTGTGCGCGCGCGCGCGCGCGTGCGTGCGTGCGTGCGTGTGTGTGTATGTATGCGCGCGCGTACGTTGGTGTGTGTGTGTGTGTGTGTGTGTGTGTGTGTGTGTGTGTGTGGACTGCGTGCACGTATGTATGTGCGTGTGTGCGTGCGTGCAAGCGTGCGGTGAGGTTACGGAATGTGGGCGTATAGTGCGTGTATACGGCATGTACGTATGTGTTCACATGTGTGTATATCAGCGTGGACGTAGCCTATTTTCATACATAACATTTCTCCATCCTTATCTATCCCATCGCACACAACGTGTACGTTCAATTTTATGTGAGCGCACGCTATGCAACACTCCCCTCACCCAACCTCTCCTCACCCTGCCTCGCCTCAAAACGCCTACACAACCCGTAATTATGTTTACATTATATGCAGATACACGAGCGATTTAATTTCCTCTGCCATGCATACACAAGCCAGTTTGTGCGACGACAAATCTATGAACTGTGCCTATGTGTGTGTTCAAGTGACGGAGTGGCTAGCGACATGCGGGCAGGACATATCACAAAGTGAAAATAGCTGAACGTACGGGATTGAAGTAGCAACGAATTTGATTTAAACCAGGGTAAACGAGAGAGAATCAGCTATTACCTATTATTCCCTGAGGGTAGATGCCTTAACGTTCCTCACGTATTTAACGCGTTACACGGTAAAGCGGACAGAATATGTGAACTATTCTGCATGACCAAACGGTTCATTGCACCTCATTTATTCTCCAATGTAATTTCCATTTCAGCCCCCCCCCCCCCCCCCCCCCTTCAATTTCGACCTCTGTGGCAACTAGCGAATGAAACAGAGAGGAAACAGGATGGAGGTGGGAGGGAGATGGGGAAGGGCCTGAGAAGAGGGCAGGGTGGGGGGAGGGGGGGGAGGGTAATGAAATGAAGCGAACGTGACAACGAGCGAATGAAGTAGAAGGGAGAACAGGATGGAGGTGGAAGAGAGATGGGGGGTGGGGGTGGGGGTGGGGGCTGACAAGAGAGCAGTGTGTGTGTGGGGGGGGGGGGGGGAGGATAGTAAAATGAAGCGAACGTGACAACGAGCGAATGAAGTAGAAGGGGGAACAGGATGGAAGTGGGAGAGAGATAGGGGAGGGCCTGGCAAAGGGACAGGGTGGTGGGAGGGGAGCAGTGAGATGGGGAGGAAGTTGGGGGGGGGGATTGAGAATTAGGAGCAGTGGACTGGGGGTGGGGGGTTAGAGGGGCGTGTACAAAGCCTACACGTGTAGTTCTTTGTCAGGCAGCCCACGTTCTCATGATGGAGTTAGTTACCAGACATGGTCGAACAATGATTCATTCTCGTTCCCGGCTGGCGTGGCCCTGCATTATTCAGACCCACATCCCTGAACGCTTTGGCCTGCTCTCTCTCTCTCTCTCTCTCTCTCTCTCTCTCTCTCTGCTCTCTCTCTCTCTCTCTTCTCTCTCTCCTCTGTCTGCCTGTCTGTCTGTCTCTCTGTCTCTCTCTCGTGCACACCGGCACGCGCTCTGTGTAGTTGTTGTTTGAGAACGATCCCGATGATATGGATGATGTTGTTGATGTGATGACTCATGATGATGTGTTAGGTGGAGTAGGTGGAGGAAGTGGTGGTGGTACTGGTATTGGTGCTGATCGTTATACTGGCGATGACTCCAATTAGGATGTTAATCTTAAGTAGATAATGACTAGTGTAACGTCTCTCTCTCTCTCTCTCTCTCTCTCTCTACACACACACACACACACACACACACGCACACACACACACATACACACACACTCCTCTGTGTGTGTGTTTGTGTGTGTGTGTGTGTGTGTGAATATATATATATATATATATATATATATATATATATAATATATATATAATATATAGATAGATAGATAGATAATTCAGCGCCTGGCAACACACCTATACAGAAACGGCTGGTCATATTCAACCTCAGCTGAAGACAGGCTTGAACAGTTTTAGACTAAACATCTTTCCTTGGTGAACACCTTTTAGTAATGATATCTTAGTGGGTTCCCCATCTTTTGCCGTTGCTCGAACTTGTGTCTTTTTATACATTGATCATATTCAAAGTTAGTTACAAGCAGTTATGTCCTATTCTTATGGTTTACTAACTGGACTTTCTGTCAAGCGTCATCAAATGCTTTATCAATGTCAACGAAACAGCTGTATTGTCTATCGTTTTGTCATTTAGTATACTATCAGTGAGGTGTAGTCAGTTGTTGGGGAGAGGGGGGGGGGGATTAATGAACCAGAGACATGGAAACGCACTGCAGCGCAGAAAAGAATCCAGGATAATCGTTACTTGAAGAAAGGGAAGAAGAAGAGCAAAGTTCTGAGTTGTCCCCCACCCCCACCCTCTCTTCCCATCAGCGTGACAAGCTGTGTCCGTGAGGTGTGTCTTAGTGCATCGTCAACCAGTGCCTGCAGTGGTGCCTTGAACCTGAGAGCGCCACCATCCCCAAACAAGAAGGATTCGAAAGATAATAGTGTACACACACACACACACACACAACACACACACACACACACACACACACACACACACACACACACACCACTACACTACACACACTACACTACACTACACACCACACACAACAACACACACACACACACACACACACACACAACACACACACACACACACACACACACGCACACAGCACGCACACACACACACACACACACACACACACACACACACACACACACACACACACACACACACCTGCAAAACCAAACGAACAGCGAAAATTGACACCAGAAAATAACGGCCATCAATTTGACGTCAAATCAACATTTACATCAATATAGAATTCTCGGACATGCTAACAACAGTCTGTCCAAATAGCATAATATGCATGTCAGCACGCAGGTATGCCAGTCGTTGGCATTCGGTCCGCGATTAGTGACTGAAGTCCAGAAACACAAGAGCGCAGGGGGGGGGGGGGGGGGGGGGCAGTTTTGTTGAGGCGAGGACGCGACGCACACAGCTGGTTTACCTGACCTATTGATGTCACAGATGACGAAAAACATCACAACGCGTGGACCATGAACAGCACAGTGAAGGGGGAAAGCGAACCACGGGATAATTACTTTGTGCTAAATAATAGCGTTGACAGGCATGGAGAAACAAAGAACGGGATATATGAAGGGTGGGTGGTTGGAGGGGAGGGGGGGAGAGAGAGAGAGAGAGAGAGAGAGAGAGAGAGAGAGAGAGAGAGAGAGAGACAGAAAAGAGAGACAGAAAGAGGAGGAGACAGAGAGAGAGAGAGAGACAGACAGACAGATAGACAGATAGACAGGCAGACAGACAGACAGACAGGCAGACAGACAGACAGACAGACAGGCAGACAGACAGACAGAGCAAACAGACTAAGAAAAGTGAAAGAGAGAAAGAACTAAGTGAAAAAAGGAAACACACACACACACACACACACACACACACACACACACACACACACACACACACATCGTATCGGCCAAGCAGACATCTAAATAACTGTCCACCCGGTTCCCTTTACCATCCCCCTCTTCTCTCTCTCTGTCTCTGTCTCACTCTCTCTGTCTCTCTCTCCCTCTCTGTCTGTCTGTGTCTGTCTGTCTGTTTGTCTGTCGGTCTCTCTCTCTCTCTCTCTCTCTCTCTCTCTCTCTCTCTCTCTCTCTGTCCGCAATACTCACTCTCTGTGGGGAGAAATGTGGCCACCTCCCACTCCATGGCGTCCGGTCGTCCCTTGGTGCCGGCGGGGTTCGGTTCCATGATGATCCTCACTGACAGTCACTGGCACCGGCTGCTGCGTCCTGTCCTGTCCTGTCCCCCCCTCCCTCCCTCCCTCCTCACCCGCTCAGCACTGGGTATATACTGTGGGTGTGCTCAGCACTGGGTATATACTGTGGGTGTGCTCAGCACTGGGTATATACTGTGGGTGTGCTCAGCACTGGGTATATACTGTGGGTGTATCTGCTTTGCTGCCTGGAAATTAACAGGTGGTAGACGACGTGGTTCTGTTCCTAGCATGCATGCGCGCGCGCGCGAGCACATGCACTCACACACAGGCGTACGCGCGCTCGCATATGCACACACACAGGCGCACGCGCGCACAAACACACACATACAGATATATACTATACATGATATACTTTCTCTCTATTATTATTGTTATCATATATATATATATACACTCGTTTTTTATGACAGCTATTGAAGTAGTATTTTATGGTAATTCTACTGCTGCTGAAGGTGATGATGATGATGATGGTGATGATGATGATCATGGTAGTGGTGGTGTGCCGCAGCTGCTGCTGCTGCTGCTGCTGCTGCTGCTGCTGCTGCTGCTGCTGTGTGCTGCTGCTGCTGCTGCTGCTGTTGATGATGATGATGCTGAGGTGGTCTTCATCATGTGACTAAATTCGAAAAAAAAAACTTACACAAAACAAAAAGACAATAACAACAATCGCAACGTATAGAAGAAGAAGAAGAAGAAGAAGAAGAAGAAGAAGAAGAAGAAGAACAACAACAACAACAACAACAACAACGACAACAACAATAACAACGACAACAACAACAACAACAACGACAACAACAACATCAACAAGAGCAGCAGCAGCAGCAATAATGATAAGGAAACAAGACATTAACGATGATGATTAAGGAGAAGAATGACAACAACACTAACCCTGATGATAGCTATAACAAGCAAACAACCCTAACATTTGTAGCAACTGCTACAACACATGGACGTCGTGGGTCACAGATGGGTACACACTCTTCTAGTTCCTGAGCTGTCCACTGACATTTAACACTGTCACACAGGGCGGTGGGAGGGGGTAGGGGGAGGACGTGTGTATGCTGAGGGGGTGGGGGCGAGGGGGTATTATGCTCTTTACGCGTTGGATGACGTCATTTGTACATGCAGGTTGATTCATCCCTTCCTATTGTCTGATTTTGAACTCGGCTTGATCTGTTTTCACACACACACACACACACACACACACACACACACACACACACACACACACACACACACACCACACACACACGCACACACACACACACAACATACACACACACTCATTCACTAACTCACTCACTCACACACACACACACACACACACACACACACACACACACACACACACAAACTGAGGGGAGAGAGAGAGAGAGAGAGAGAGAGAGAGAGAGAGAGAGAGAGAGAGAGAGAGAGACTTGACACTTGGACACTTTGATGTTTTATTGTCATTACCCAAAAAAGGTGTTTTGACAAGGGGGGTAACAGGACAATAACCTTTTCCTCCTTCTTTCATCACGAACAGATATTACAGATAAATCCAGTGCAAATCAACACAAAAGCTTACAAAACAAAAACAAAAAAAAAGACGATCTGTTCCTGGATATCATGGTGCATACTAGTACCGTGATAATATTAGAAACAAACAAACAAACAATCCAAATGTTAAGATTGTGGACTAACTCGACCATCCACTCAAACAAAAGAAAATAATGTTACATCTCTTTTTTTTCCCCTTTTCATGTGATGAACGGAATTGTTCATTCATTTATCTCTTAAAACACATCATTACGATTGTGACTGTCCTTCGTTTGTCTAATTTTCTGTGCTTCTGCAATAAATTTTGAAACTGATTTAATTATAAGTTCGTCATCAGATGACAACACAAAACTAACATCTTGTCTTTTGGCTACGTCTAGCTGGAAAAACGAGCATTTTGCCCGCACTTCCTTGTACGCAGTACAGTGAAATAGAAAGTGTTCTTCATCTTCAGTTATATATCCACATGCAGGACAAGGTGTTTCTGTAGATGCTCCACATTGAAACCATCTTTTGTTTGCATTGAATCCTAACGTTCTTAACCTGAATCTTGCATAATTTATTCTGTGCCACTTATCTGTTATGACATTAAGAAACTTTTCTGAATGAAACACGTTTTTAAATGAAAGGACCATCGATACTTTTCTTTGCATTCCATATCTGAATGCCAATTCTGTTTAAAAGAACAAATAAGTCTATCTCTGAATTCTGCAATAAACTGTTGCTCATTTCCTACTCCCTGGGTCATCCATACGATTCCAAAACCCTGCTCTGAAAGAACTTTCTTTACTTTATAAGCCCAGTTTTCCTTACCTCTCTCCATTTGTAAAAGCATCATATCATAGGCCTGTCTGCTCAAACGTGACTGTGGTAGTTTCAAAATTTTCAACCAGTACTTAATACACTTCAAAAATGTTGTTTATATACAAAGGGTATCTGCCCATTTCTCCATATAAAACGGTGTTGGATGAATGGATTGGCACTTGCAGGAAACGTTTCATAGCATACGTATGCACTTTTTCCACTTGTGGAATCTCACTTAAGCCCCAAATTTCAGCTGCATAGGTAAGTAGAGGTTTTATCTGTGCATCAAACATTTTCCAGAATATATCACAGTCAATACAATTCAGCTTTCTCAAAGATTTCAGAATTTCTACGACACCTTTTTTACCTTTTCTAGAAGATTCTTCCCATGCATACTGAAAAGTTAATTTTGTTCAAAATAGCCATCCCAAATATTTATATGAATTGACTACTTGGCCATTTGTATTTCCATAAAACCATTTTTCGTGCATTGATAAATGACCACCCATTCTGAAGACCACGATCTTTGTCTTATCCAAGTTAACTGTTAAACATAGGCGATCTGCTTCTTCTTTCAAAACATTTAACTGATTTTGCAGACCTACGACTGTTCCAGACAAAAGAATAACATCGTCAGCAAACAGTAATAAAAATATCTCAACTGCTCCAGATATCATCTGTATACCGTGTTTTCCTTTACAAGACAGTTCCATAGCCAGCTCGTTTATAAACAAAGAAAACAACTGTGGACTCAACAGGCATCCTTGTTTGACTCCATTTGGACAACTGAAATAATCTGAGTACTCACTCTTCACACGCACACATGCAAGCACCGACTTGTAAACACCTCTAATGGCCATGTACAATTTCCCGTTGACACCACTTTTACGAAGTACATTCCACAGAGCAATGCGATTTACAGAATCAAAAGCCTTCTTAAAATCTACAAATGCAACATAGAGTTTTGTATTACAGAGAAGATATTTATGTACCAGTGAGTATAGCGTAAATATATGATCTATGGTGCTGTAATTGGCTCTAAAACCTGCTTGCTCCTCCATTATTTTCTCTTCACTCTCAGCCCAGTCTGTCAACCTTTTGTTTAGTATGTAAGTATAGACTTTACTTAGAACGCTGGTAAGTGCTATTCCACGATAGTTGTCGGGATTGTTAGAGAGAGGAGAGAGAGAGAGAGAGAGAGAGAGAGAGACAGACAGACAGACAGACAGACAGACAGACAGACAGACAGACAGGCAGACACAGTCAGAGAGAAACAGAGACAGAGGCAGAGACAAAGACAGACAGACAGACAGACAGACAGAGAGGAACAACTAACCGGGGTGTGTGATTGGGTAGGGGGTTCCTCTGCTCTCTCCCACCGTT
>CM065729.1:10293875-10298875 GCA_033310375.1 Conus canariensis
TATGCATGACAAGGCTCTCTCTCTCTCTCTCTCTCTCTCTCTCTCTCTCTCTCTCTCTCTCTCTGTTAGGTTTTATTTTGAATCCGTTATACATCTTCACTCAGTTATATGTTCACATTCCCTTTCATGATAGGCTGAAGCTTAATGTGAATAAAATCTCCTCTCTCTCTCTCTCTCTCTCTCTCTCTCTCTCTCTCTCTCTCCTCTCTCTCTCTGTACCCTTTTTTTTTTTTTTTTGCCTCCGTGAGATTTTGACGGGAAGCAGTAGGTCTAAATATATATTTTTTTAATTTCTTTTTTTAATAGGCACACATAAAGAGAGTATTTCACTGGACAACAGCGAGTAGGCGTAAATATTACTTGGAGGTACTTCAGCCTTTTGCCGAGGGAGGTGATTTTTATCTGCATCTGTTGGCTCCTCGTCTCCCTGTGTGTCAGTCAATTCACACAAAACCCAGAGAACCAACTGATCATAAGAAACAAACCTGGTGGAACGGCCGTCAGTGACCCAGAACGCTCCTGGACCATTACATTTTCAGTAGGATCCAGAAGGACAGGATGGAACCACGGTTTGCCTCCCTTTGTTGATCATCGCGGAATACCGGGTCGTATTTCGTGTTTCACTTAGTTAATTTTTAAGTTTCCAATAAAGATAATGACATAGATTTCACACTTACAATACACTACACTACACACAACACACACACACACACACACACACACACACACACACACACACACACACACACACACACACACAATTTCTCCCAAGTTGTAGAAGTTCGTGCACGTGGTGTTTTGCATCTTGAGGTAAGGCTGATTGTGTGTGCTGCGTGCGTGCGTGCAAGCGTGCGTGCGTGTGCGTGCGTGCGTGCGTGCGTGCGTGCGTGGTGTGTGTGTGTGTGTGTGTGTGTGTGTGTGTGTGTGTGTGTGTGTGTGTGTGTGTTTCTTCTTCTTTTTTTTTTTGTCTCCCTCTCCGTGAATGATTACAACCCTGACAGGGTCCTGCACACACGCCACGTGGTCATCGGGGCTGTCCAGAACATCACTGACACGGACAGCATTCAACATCTTCTTCTCTCCATTGTCATCCGAGCATTCCTCTCCCTCCTCAGCGTTCCAGTGTGGTTGGTTCTGCTCAGATCTTTAACCCACCCTCTCTCTCTCTGATGGTGCCCTCTGTCTCCTCCAGCTCAGTACAGCTGCCCCACTGCTAGTCCACGAGCTACGCCCCCCCCCCCCCCCCCCACCCCCGTCCTCCCTGGCCAGGTCTTGGCATGCTATGGGTTGGACAGTACTGAAGTATATGATGTTTAGGGGTCTGGGGGGCTGGATTCCCGTCCCACAGGGATTCTCTCTCGTCTGTGCGGCAGACTTGGAGTTGATGAAGCCGGGTCGTCAAGTCTGTAATGACTAGTCTTCAGTTGAATATGTCGGTGTATTTCTTGGTGTGTGAAAGATACTTGGGTGTGTATGAGTGAGAGTATATATAGGCCTACTCTACTCTCTCTTTGTCTCTCTCTCTCTGACTCTATCTTTGTGTCTGTCTGTCTCTGCCCTTGCCTCTGTCTTTGTCTCTCTCTATTTCTCTCTTTCCCATTCCACCCCCAGTGCGACAGTGACTTGCGTGTTTTTCATGTCCCCCCCCCCCCCCCTTTTTTTTTTCCCTCTCTTTTCTTTTGTTTTACCCCAGGGCTGGGTGGGAAAAAAAGCATGTGTAGGCTAATCACTTATCTCATTACCCTGGAAAAATAAGATTTCGTTTGCTCGTTCAGTGTGTGTGTGTGTGTGTGTGTGTTGTGTGTGTGTGTGTGCGTGCGTGCGTGCGTGCGTGCGTGCGCGTGCGTGCGTGCGTGTGTGTAGTGTGTTGTGTGTGTGTGTCTGTCGTGCGTGCGTGCGTGCGTGCGTGTGTGTGTGTGTGTGTGTGTGTGCCTGTGCGTGCGTGCGTGCGTGTGTGTGTGTGTGTGTGTGTGTGTGTGTGTGTGTGCATTCATTTCTGCGTGTTTTCCCTTCAAGCTCCATTTTTTCCACATCTTTTATCAAGTTCTTTCATTTTCTTCTTCTTCCCTTTTTTGTGAGTCCTCCATTCTCCCATTTTCCCCACTTTCTTGTTTTTTGTTCTTTTTTTTCTTTGTTTTCTGTTTTCTTTTGCTTTATCAACTCTTATTCCCCCTGCAAATCCGTATGTTATTTTACCGATGGACATTCTCATGTGAACTTTAAAAGTATTTTAGTGTTTGATACAGAGCGTCTGGGATTATTAACGTGCTAATGTTTGGTGTACCGATACATTCATTCTCTTTGTTGCAACAAAGAAAACGGGAATGAGAGAAAGAAGGAAGGACAGACAGACAGAGAAAAAAGAAGGAAAGAAAGGAAGGAAGGAAGGAAGGAAGAAGAGGAAGAAGGAAGGAAGACAAAAACGAAAAAAAGAATTTGTAGCTGTTAATCAGTCCTCTCTGTGTCGTCTGGCACTGGAGCCGATGGTATACGGGTCACCACCTGTCTTTGTGTCTGCTACTGCCCTGGAGCCCGTGTCTAGAATCAGCCCTTTACCTCTAGGCTCTCTCCCGTATGATCTGTTCCCAAAGGAGTCATGGCAAAACTGTCTTTTCAATCACCTCAGTAGCGCGGTGGTTAGCAGAACTGATGTGACCCAGGAAGTCTTGGGTTTGAGTCTTTTTTTTTTCTTTTTTCTTTTTTTTTTTTGCTGTCCTATCTTCTGTGCCACCTCAGTGGCAGTGCACCCACGCCACTCTGTCCGACACCCCGTCCACAGCCACAGCCCGGTCAAGTCCCGCCGCAGCCCTGGCACCACAGGGAGCAGTCAAGGTCAATTCGTCAGGAGGCAACCCACCGGAGGAGATACTGCACTGCTGCCGAGTCACTTCCGTGGTGTTCAGTGGCGCCTGTTCTGATCTAACATACGCAGAACACCACCTACTAAGCCCCCTACTGACGACAATAATTGCTCAGTCGCGGAGCCGGCGTAAGTGAACTCTCCTTCCGGAGGGCGCCACCACGTCCGTCCAATGACAGCCCCCATGCACCTGCCGATACTGGTGACCCCGACGGAACCAAACCAAGGCCACAGACGTGGAGAGGTCATCGAAACTGAGGTCACCATGAGAGCAGGCATGAAGGGCCACAGAATCCGAGACATTTTTTTTATTTCTAATGTTGATCGATGAGAATGAGGATGATGAAGATGATGCTACGGATTTCCATTCCGATCTGAGACTGCATGACAGGGCTGTAGTCTACGCTTCTTTTCATAACATACCCCGGCGTCAACCAGGCCCGAGAGATACAGACACCTGCAGTGTTGGTCAGGAAATTTGAGCAACACTCTCAGAGACGCATCCATAAAGTGGATGAAACTTGACTGTGTGGTCCCAGTCTTCCCAACTGAGCCCGTAGCAAACTCAACTATGGGTAGGAGCCGGTCGGGGCAGAAAATCCCACATGAAATCTGATGGGAATCGAACCAATGACCTCCCAGCTGGGAGTCCGCGACACTAACCACTTCGCCACAGTGGCTGATGGGTTTGAGTCTTCTCTGAGGTTTTGATTTGTTGGAATTCTCTCCCAACCCAACCAGATCCTACCCACAGTTCAATCCGCTTCGGTCCTCCATGGGAAGACTGGAATCATACATCAGAGAATAAATGGGCGCGTCGTTGAGAGTATTGCTCATATTCCCTGATCAATATTGCAGGTGTCTGTATCTCCTGGCCCTGGCTGACACCGTGGTATATCTTGACAGGAAGTGAAGAGGACAGACCTCTGATGAAGTCTCAAGTTAGAATGGAGCCCCATAGCATCGTGATCATTAAAAAAAAAAAGTCTCAAATTTTGTGGCTTTTCATGCCCTGCTCTCATCTTCACTATTCTCTTCTTACTTCTCCTGAAAAATGCCCGTGGTTTTTCAGTCAAACTGTGTGATGCAGCAATTTATTGTCACCAGTAGAGAGCTTGGGTGGTGTCCAGATTTAGTTGGATCAGAACAGTGCAGTGTCTCCTTTGGCGTGTTGCCTGAGGACAACCTGATGCCGATTGCATCCTTCAGAATGCCCGTGTGGGGCTGTGACAGGTTAAGCCCCTGTAGGTGGCTTTGTGTAATTCCAGATCTGAGGTTCGAGTCTGGAACCAGTCTTTTCTTTTTCTCCCTTTTCACCCGATCATGAGTGATGGTCTGAATCCTAGTGTTTCAGATAAGATGATGAACTGATTAAAATCTGCCGTGAATGCCAACAAGTTTGGTGTGAATCCATAATAACAAGAGAGATGATAAGCTGATAAACGGATCACAGTCTGGTATAAATCCATGACAACAAGGGGGATGATGAGATGATAATCTGATTCAAGTTTGGAGTGAATCCATGCGAACGTAAGAGATGACAAGATAAACTGATTGAAGTTTGCCGCCCATCCACACCAACATGAAAGAGGGATGATGATAAATGGATTAACTGTGGTGGGTATCGACACCAACATGGGGGAGGACGTTCATAGCAGAACTGTGGAGGAAACTCCTCCCTGGTAAGTAAGTGTATGTCGCAGAAAGGTGCAGGAAGAAATCAGGGTTGAGTCATAGTCATTGTGACAATGCTCTCTCTCTCTCGCTCTTTCCTTAGGGAAAATAGTCCAAATTTCACTCCCAGAAAACTGTTGTGAGGATGTGTTATAAAATATACTACAGTCCAATATAACATGGCACAACATAGTAGTACTCCACAACATTTTCTTCTGAATACCACAGCCCAAAATGAACCCCCCTAAGAAACACAAACACCAGTGATGATCTGGAACTGTGAGCAAAACACTTAAAAAACAAGGAAACAAAATTTTGAAAACTGTTTATAATGACTCCGCTGAACAAAGTGGACAAACAAATTACAAAACAAAAGATGACGCGTTTCGACCTCTTAGGTCTTTCTTCTTTAGGCAAGATCAACAGCACTCAGGACTACAAAAATGAAGAACGAGCAAGATAGGCC
>CM065729.1:10301375-10318875 GCA_033310375.1 Conus canariensis
TGGAGTTAAATGGTGAATTTGCATTTCTTGTTACAGCTTCCTGAAGAAGGCTAACCTTTGCTGAAAATTTGAAGCACTGAAAATGCTAAAATGTTAGGGATTTATGTGATTTGTGATGTATATTGCTGCTGTAAAGAAATGACATCTTTTTCTTAAGAATATGACTAACTTGTAATATGTATGTTTGTCCATATGTATAGTCTGTCTGTCTGTCTGTCTGTCTGTCTGTCACACACACACACACACACACACACACACACACACACACACACACACACACACACACACACACACCCACATACACTCACATGCAGAAAACAATTATGAAACAAATCCCAACTTACAGACGAAGAACTTTTTAAGAAACAAACAGAAATTTATGTGAACATTTTTCATTTTACTATTGCATCTAAAGCTTAAAAACCATATCACAAAAAAAAACCCTCAACCAACCCAAAACAACAACAAAAACAACAACAACAAAAACAACAACAACACAAACCAAAAAAAAGCCCTCCAACCGCACATAACGTTAAAACCAAGTTACAACCCCCTTGAGTCGTCGATCACAAATTTCAAAACAATCATGAACTATTTGCATAATGCAGCGTATGGTATTGAAAATGTAATGAATGAGAAGAGAGAGAGAGAGAGAGAGAGAGAGAGAGAGAGAGAGAGAGAGAGAAAGAGAAGACAGACAGACAGAGAGAGAGAGAGAGAGAGAGAGAGACAGAGAGAGAGAGAGAGAAAGAGACAGACAGACAGACAGAGACAGAGAGAGAGGGAGAGAATAATTGTAGATAGCCAGTTGCCAGATGACAAGGAATGTAATGACAGTGATTAACAAGTGCGTAATAAGCCTCATGACATTATACATACTGACATTTGGTCCTGACGAGAGTGATTAATCTCTGTGTGCATGAAACTGAGACAGAGAGAGAGAGAAAGTAGAGAGAAGAGAGGGGGGGGGGGCAGAGAGCGAGAGACACAGAGAGAGGGGGGCAGAGAGAGAGAGAGACAGAGAGAGGGACAGAGAGAGAGAGAGAGAGAGAGAGAGAGAGAAGAACTACACACACACACACACAGACACACACACACACATTCCCCCCCCCCCCCCCCCCCCCACCAAATCAGCCCTAAACAAAAGCACAACAGTCCATAAAAAAATTAATAAAAGTGACTAGATGAAAACCGACTTCCACAAAGTCATTTCTGCTACATTTGTGTACATAAATACACAGCTTTCAAGCTGCATGGATATCAAACTTACTGACCTCCCCACCATCACTGGGATATGAAAATATATCGTAGGTATTCTGAGAGGAACTGCTGACAGCAACAAACTCTGTTAACTTGTTCCTACCCATACAACACACACACACACACACACACACACACACACACACACACATACACACACACAAAAAAAACCCTTGACCAGTTCATGTTAACATGACATGAAATGAAATATGTCCCAGGCCAGCCACTGTGCGCAGTGGTTGGTGTTTTGGACCTGTGGGCAGAGAGGTTGTGGGTTCAATTCCCATCAGGGGGATTTCTTTAGGGGATTTTCTGGCCTGGCTGGCTCCTTTCCACAGCTGAGTGGTGCCATGGGCTAAAATAGGACGACCGGAACCACACGGTTAAGCTTCATCCATCTGATGGGTGCGTCTGATGAAGCATTTCTCAAATTTCCTGACCAACACTGCTGGTGTCTGTATCTCTCAGGCCTGGTTGATGTCGGGATATATCATGAGAGGACGCATTAAGAGTACAGTCCTGTCATTTAGTCTCAGGCCACAACGCGATCCCATAGCATCATACTGTTCATCATGTTCATGCTCATTCATCATCACAAATTCTGCAGCCCTGACTGCCCAACTTTAATGATGATCTTGGTTTCTACTTTTTCCCTTCATGTTCAAGGCCTTGAAGAGTTCATGTCAGAGCAGTTAGCATTGGCAGGTTCATGGGGACTGTTGCTGTGACAGACATGGTAGCATCCTCTGCAAGGAGACCCTCACTGGTGCTGTCCCTTCAACTGAATAAGTATTGTGGTCAGTGGGAAGCTTAGCACTTATTGTCCTGAGTATGTTCAATTCTCCTTCTTCTCAAGAGTACAACTTTATATTGCGTCTACTCTTGGCTGGAGACCAAGCTTGAAGCCCTTCACAATCCATGCTCTCATTTACACAATGGATTGCCCACCTGGGTTGAGCTGACTTAAGTGCTGCCTGCTGGCGCTTTATTCAGTTGTATCCTGTGTCATTCAGTCGAATATCAGACACTCAGTTTTTCATTCAGTTTTTCATTCTGTCAGGGCCTGCAATGTGTGCACGTGTCATCCATACCAGTGGCCCAAACTGGCCTTCTCTGCCGAAAGTTTGTGACGGGATTTTACATGTGTGCAAGACGTTATGCATACACTCACACACGGAACCTCAGTTTATAGTCTCATTCAAAGGAATTTTGGGAAATGGAGTTAGAGCGAATGTTAATTAAGTCCAAGGGAAAAATCCATCTCTACAGAAACGGCCTGATGGAGATTTGAACACGCAACCCCAAGATCCCCAGGATCATGAGTACAGTGTTCTACTAACTGAGCTATTCCGGTTCATAACAGGCAGCACTGAACATCACCAAAGCATCATGGCAGTAGTGCCGTGGCCCTTCCCCCAGGGTGGCCTCTTCATGACAAGATACTGACTGCTCTCTTTAGACTGCAGTGCTGGGGCTGTGACAGCACAACATGGGTGTGGCTGTATAAGGTGGGCAGAATGAGCGGCACAGGAGCAATGCCACAGGGAGGGTGGGGGTGGGGGGCAGGAGGATGGAGAATGAAACATGAGACAGCCCCCCTCCCCCCCCCCAAAAAAAAGATTGAAAATCAGCACCTATTTAAGAATCTGAATATCTTAGAGTGAGATGAAACACCACGAAAGACCATGTTTCCTCAATGAGCATTGCATGATTGTAACAGAAAAACATCGACCAGTTCTATGGTTCTAAATTCAGTGTAGATGCCAATCTTAAAGAGTGTGACTACTTTTAAAAGAAAACGTCACATCAGCCCCTTATCAAAACAGCACGGCTGACCTGACGGTGGTGAGTTCAGATCTGTCACGGGGCCCGATCTGTGTTGCTTGAAATGTGTTGTACGTGACCTTTTTCTCTGCCAAGCAGTTCAGGGAAGGTTAGGACAGTGGAGGAAAACAGACAAGCTCCACCATTTAATAACATCCTGCCCAAGACACGTTGAAACTCCTTGTACATCACTGCTCCCATGGCAATTAAGCTATGGGACTTTAACCTTTCACTTAACCGCGCAAGAACAATTTTCCCTGACAAGCATTTTGGAAAAAAAAAAAAAAAAAAAGATTCCCCCTCCCGCCCCCCTAACAGTAAGGATCCCTCTTCTCTCTTCAAACAGTTTGTGCCACTGACACTCAAATGAGTTCCTGTTTGATTCCGATGCTGATTGGTCCAGAAACGCCATGCTGATTCCCCTTGCCGCCGGAGTTCCTCTCCTCCTCGTCCAGGCTCCGTTCTGAGGCGCCGCTATCAGTGATGGGCTCCAGCTCCAAGCCGGCAACATTGAGGGTGGGCTGCCCCACGCGGGAATATCGCGCCATGTCGATGCGCAGGTACTGCAAAAGCTGCATGTTCTTCTCCGTGAGATCGGCCACAGGCTTCCTCTTAAAGCGCCAGTACACACGGCCGTTGGTCGGGTGCCGCACCTGTTCTGCCAAGCCCAGGCCCAGGTCTCCTACCTGCATGGAAGCAGACAGAAATCATGTCAGGTGGATTTCAGTTGAAAGCGCTGGACACTGAGTGAGATTTGGGAGGAAAATATTGGACAAAAGAGAAAAATGAGAAAAAGAGTTTAAAAAAAAAAAAGAAGGAAAATGATGCAGCAAAACTGAAGAGGTAAAAAAGAAAAAAAAAATGTCAGTGTGTGTGTGTGTGTGTGTGTGTGTGTGTGTGTGTGTGTGTGTGTGAGCACGCGCGTGCCTGAGTGACTGCATGCATGCGCGCGCGTATGCGCGTGCATGCGTGTATGTGTGCGTGTGTGCTTGGGGGTGTGTGTGTGTGTGTGAATGTATGTGTGCGTGCACACGTGGCCTCTTTGCTTTGAGCTGATGCACGCACACACTAACAATAACAGAACATAGTTTGCATTCCAAACACAAATTCAAATTTCTGGCTGTTCCCAGAATCTGACAAATTCGACGGTCATTATAACACTTTGCCTGGAATTTTCTAGGGACATTTTATAATTTCAAAGAGACAACAAATAAAGAAAGAAAAAGGAAACAGACGCATGCGCAACATAAACAAACTAACAAAGAAGAAACAGGACAGCACATTAGTTACAGTATCGATTCAGAGATAAATCTGTTATCAAGCGGTCATTTGCCTAGCGCGTTATAGAACAGGATAACTTTACAGTATACATGATGAAACGAAACATTTTTTTCCAGATTTAAAGTCAAACCACTGATGTTCTTCCAGTCCTTGTGGGTTACACCTTTTCTTAATGCCTATCTCCTGAATACCCTTACAAGTGTCAGCCTAGAGCATCTGTGATATCATGGCTATTATAACATCTTCAGAAGAGGGCTTACTGGCTGAAGCAGACGGAATTGAGGGTAAAGATGGATTTCCTTCAACCACTGGTTCATTCGCTGCAGGTACACTCAATACTTCTTCTTCTTTCCTTGCTTTGTTGAACAACAAATTTGACACAAATGTGTGTGTGTGTGTGTGTGTGTGTGTGTGTGTGTGCATATATACAAGAGCAAAAAAAGGGAAAGAACTTTAGCTTGTTCCTGTTGAGTTGTCTGCCTAGCCTATAGCAATTCTCTCCCCACAGCTGCTCTATGACTGTCAGCCCTGCACATTTCATTTGAAAAAGTAATGCGAGTCACAATGACACACTGAATAATGTTTCTATACCTCAAAGTTGAACTTTTGTCCTTAATCAATGAACATAGTGCATCTTTGGGAACTCTGATTTACTCAGGAGTGGCTAACCATTGAATTTTGTGAGTGACTTCAACGCGGTGACAGCACTGATATGGCCCTTTGCAGTCGACTGGGCTGTAACTAGTACAAGCAACCTTACCTTACCTTACCTTACCTTACCTTACCTTACCTTACCTTACACACAATACACAGATTAACGAATATGAATCTCATGCAGGTGCCTTCTGTACGGTTTATAGGAAAGGACATCTTTTGTGAGGAGGGGAGGGGGGAGGGGGGGGGGGGGGGGGGGGGGGCAAAGAACAATACATAAAAAACAACAAATGAAAACTGGGCTCTGACGGTGAAACAATGACAAAAACATGGCTCTCAACTCTTTGCAGCTTGTGACACCCGTTCGCCTTGCACAGGTACAGACAAGAGGCACACGGAACAAACGCAACGAGGTCGCTTCTCTGTAAAAGAAATTTTAAGCTTGTGCCTACATACAACACTGACGCAATCCCACTGCACTAACACACAACAGAAGAAATGCATCAACACAAATCAACGTTTATTCATTGCTAGCAGTACATGTATGTGTATAAGTTTGGAGAAAAAAATCTTTTGTGCTGTATTGTCCTATATTGTATTGTATTGTACTGTGTCTTGTTATCGTGCTTTGTTATGCTGCATATTACTATTCTGTGCTGTTTTGTGTTGTGTGGTAATGTAAATATTGTGTTTATGTATTGCAATATATTATCTTACATTCTTTTGCATTACTCAGATTTTATTTTGTATTGCAAAACAAAAACAAAAACAAAACAAAAATGTTCTGAAGAACTAAAAAAAAAAAAAAAAAAAAAAAACCGAAAAAGAATTAACATTTCTTCTAGAATGGCATAGCCCTCTGACCTTCACCGGTGTCAAGATGTCACTGTTCCATACTGGGAGCAAAAGATACCTTCCACTTTTTTTTTTTATAATCAACATCTACCCTTAAAAAGAAAGACTCAACAGTCACCACTATTACAAAGCACCACAGACCAACTCCCACCAACCTTTTGGAAGAAAAGAGCCGATGCCCATGCAGGATGCCTGTTGTTGGTCCCTGCCACTCTCACAGGGGGCGCTATGGACTTCTGCGCCGCTGTAGTGGCTGACACCCCGCAGCCGTCATCGAAACACTCCAACAGCCGCTTGACCCGTCGCGCATGGATGGCCACAAACTGTGACGGCTCCAGCTGTGCGAAATCGGCAGCCTGGCTCATCTCCGCCATCTCCTCCTCTGGGGAGGCTGGAATCCAGGTGGCGGGCAAGGTGGCCACGTCGATCTCGGAAGCACTGCTGGAGGCGGGAGCGGAGGTGGGGGGAAGGGGTGGGAAGGGAAGGAACTGTTTCTGGATGCCATCAGGGGGAAGGATGGGAGCTGCGGACCTCCGAAGACGTTGAAGGGGAAGGGAGAGTTGAGCGGGGGCACCATGGAGGTGGTGGGCATGGCGTGTGGGAGGTGGGAAGCCTGGGGGCTGGGGGAGCTGGGCACCTCACCTGCCCCTGAGGACGTGGGCGGGGGATGACCGCTGCCCAGTTTGGGGAAACTGTACATGGAGTTGACGGGGTTGGGGGGCGGCATGTACGGGAGGCTGCTGGTCTGAGGCAGAGAGGAGGCCGGCAGGTCCTGGGACTGACGGGAGGTGCTGGACGTTCTGAAGAAACCTGTGCTGACCATGAACGTCATGGAGAGCTTCTGCTCTAGGAAGTACTTACCCAGCTCCACCGCTCTAGACACATCCTCGCTGGTGATCTGCACCTGAGTGTCCTCACCCATGTTAATTTCAGAATTGAAGGACAGTTCGTTATCCAAGTCAGGTTTGGAGGCTTCGGTGAGGGCTTTTAGGACTCCTGTCAAACGGACGATCTGTCCCATGGACTTGCCCACCACCCCTCCGTTGTCCTCCCCTCCCAGCTGATTGACGATGGTGCACCATTCTTCTTCCTGGAAGCGCTGCAGTTCACACACAGCGTCCTTTGTGAACACATAGCGTCGTGGACTGCTCTGGCTGTGCGTGCAGGCCAGTTTGTGATACACATCCTTCAACATCAGTTTTTTGGCCCTCTTCACCTTCTTGGCCCTGGGAGGCTCTGAGGGACTGTCATCACCTTCCGAGTCCTCTCTGTGAGACAAATGAAACTTGACAAAGTTATTCTCTGCCACGGCCGGGCAGGCTATAAGGAAGCGTCCTGACAACCAGTGAGGCGCTTTGACTGTCAGATTGACCACATATTCAGGGGAGGCAAAGCCACACTGGTTGTATGACAGAGTGTGGCGCAGTGGGGAGCGGGAATGTTCTTTGCCACCACTTTGATGATCCTCTGGCAGGGGGAAAGCCAGACCACCTGCCATGGCTTCATACAGATCATGGAACTGTGCCCTTGAGGCCTTCAGCTCCTCTCTCTGCAGAGCGTGCATGTTCAGGGCGCGATGGCACTCTTCCAGACGTTCCGACAGGTGCAGCACCCCTCCCCTTGCCTCCTGCAGCATCAGGTGCAGCTGCTGTGTGCTCATCTCACCTGTGGAGTGTCATAACAATAAACCTTTAGGGAACATGAATTTTGAATAAAAAGAAATCCTGGAACTGTTCTTCAGACAGTAATCATCCACACATGATTTAAACAGTAATAAAAAAAAAAAGCGAAGAACACAAAACAAAAAGAAACAAACAAAAAAATAGAACTAAACAAAATGCACAGAAATCACCTTTTTAAACAAAATAACACACTGAAAAAGAAGTGTGTTATTTTGTTAAGAAAAGGTGATTTTGGTGCATTTTCTCTTCTCAAGCTCTCCTGAGTTACCGACTGCTGTTGAATATTAGGGGAAAAAAAAGGAATTCTTGTTTTCAGAATTACACTGTAGTCTTGATTTCTTCATTAAACCGAGTTCTGATTACAGCTTTACAATATTTAATTTGTATCTAATTTTACTTACCACCTTATTATACCTGACTGCCGATTGAGCATCACAACAATATGCCCTCAGGAATGCAACAAATGCAAATCATGAAATTCAGAACCATATTCCTTCAGTGGTGCATCAAATGCAAATCATGAAATGCACAAACCTTTGCCTTTGGAACAAATCAAATGCAAATCATGAAATTCAGAACCATATGCCTTCAGTGGTGCATCAAATGTAAATCATGAAATTCAGAACCATATGCCTTCAGTGGTGCATCAAATGCAAATCATGAAATTCACGACCATACACTTTCAGGAATGCATCGTATGCAAATCATGAAATGCACAAACATTTGCCTTCAGGAATGCATCAAATGCAATCACAAAAATTCACAACCATACACCTTCAGGAGTGCATCACATGCAAATTATTAAATTCATAACCGCATGCCTTCAAGAATGCATCAAATGCAGGTCATGAAATTCATAAACTAATGCCTTCTGGAACACGTCAAATGCAAATCATGAAATTCACAAAACCATCTGCCTTCAGAAGCACATATAATAATGTAAATCATGAAATTCACAACCTTTTGCCTTCAGGGATGCATCAAATGCAAATCATGATATGCACAAATGTACATCTCCAGGAATGCATGAAATGCAAATAATGACATTCACAAACGTATGCCTTCAGAAATGCATCAAATGCAAATCATGAGTTCCTCCTGCATGATGCTGGAAAACTTGGGCACACTGATAACCACCTACATTCAAAGCCTGAACTCAGGTGCTAAGTTTGTAGAATGCTTTACAAATGAACCAGCTGTAGCAGCGAAGTGGTTAGCGTTGTGGACTCCTCTGCTGGGAGGTGGTGGTTTGGATTGCCACCGGAGCCAATTACTAGTGGGATTTTTCTGCCCTGACCAATTCCATGGGCTCAACTTGGAAGGCTTAGACCACACATGTAAGTTTCATCCTTTTAATGAATGCATCTCCGACAGTGTTGCACTAATTTCCTTACCCACACTTGCCCAGCTGCAGGTGTCTGTGTCTCTCAGGGCTGGTTGACACCTGGATATGAGAGACTGTCATTCAGTCTCAGGCCAGAATGGAAATCCATACCATCATCTTCATTGTCCTACTTCATCAGCATAAAAAAAAAATCTCTAATTCGGTGGCCTTTCATGCCCTGCTTTCATGGTGACCTCAGTTTTGATTTGCTCACCAGTCTATAGTCAGGCTCTGTCAAGATCACCAGTATCGGCAAATTCATGGGAGCTGTGACAGACTGTGGTGGCACTCTCTGGAGGGAGAGCTCACTCATGCTTCCTCAGCGACTAAGCAATCATTTGTCATCAGTAGGAGGCTTAGCAGGTGGTGTCCTGCATATGCTGGTTCAGAACAGGCGCCACTGAACACCACCAAAGGGACTCAGCAGCAGTGCGGTGTCTCCTCTAGCTGTCCCAGCCTCTGCGCCACCTCAGAGGCAGTGCACCCATGCCGCTCATTCCGACACCCCGTCCACAGCCACAACCCGGTCGGCCCCGCTGCAGCTCTGGCACCAGCAATCCACAGGGAGCAGTCAATGTCAAGTCGTCAAGAGGCAACCCACCGGAGGAGACGCTGCGCTGCTGCCGAGTCACTTCGGTGGTGTTCAGTGGCACCTGTTCTGATCTAACATACCCAGGACACCACCTACTAAGCCCTCTACTGACGACAATAATTGCTTAGTCACGGAGCCGGTGTGAGCTCTCCCCCCGGAGGGTGCCACCACGTCCGTCCAATGACAGCCCCCATGGACTTGCCGATACCGGTGACCCCGACGGAACCAAACCAAGGCCACAGACGTGGAGAGGAATCAAAACTGAGGTCACCATGAAAGCAGGGCATGAAGGGCCACAGAATTTGAGACTTTTTTTTTTTAATGCTGATCAGTGAGAATGAGGATGATTAAGATGATGCTATGGATTTCCATTTTGGTCTGAGACTACATGATAGGGCTGTACTCTACGCTTCCTTTCATAATATATCCCAGCATCAACCAGGCCCGAGAGATACAGGCACCTGCAGTGTTGGTCAGGATATTTGAGCAACACTCTCAAAACGCATCCATTAAGTGGATGAAACTCGACTGTGTGGTCCCAGTCTTCCCAACTGACCATTAAGTGGATGAAACTCAACTGTGTGGTCCCAGTCTTCCCAACTGAGTCAGCAGCAAACTCAACTCTGGGTAGGGGCAGAAAAAACCCACATGACTCTAATGGGATTTGAACCCACGACCTCCGAGCTGGGAGTCCGCGACACTAACCACTTCGCCATGGTGGCTGGCCTCATGACGACTTGATACTGACTACTCCCTGTGGATTGCAGATGCGGGAGCTATGGTAGGACAAGCCAGGCTGTGACTGTGGACGGGAGTTCTGAATGAGCTGCAGAGGTGCAATGCTGCTGAAGTAGCATGGAAGATGACACAGGGGGGGGAAAAAAAGAGCACGTTTCTCAACTGAACTTCTGTTAAAAAAAACAGGTATCAGAATATTCAATTATGAAATATCAATGACAAAAAAATGGTCAAAACTTGACTGTCTGTGACAGTAACTCAGCCACGATACCAATCTCTCTCTCTCTCTTTTTTTTTTTTACTCAAAACTATGCTCAGGACATGCTCTCAGAATGTGGAACCTTGTGGTGGGCATGAACTTGCTTAAGACACATCTGTTACAGATGACTCAAATGAATAATTGAAATTCAATACATGTTTGCAGTCCACACAACTGGATGGGACCATATCTGGGCTGTCACATCACCTAAGTAGATCCAATGCAAAAAAAAAAATCTTTTGAGCATGGACTCTTGTTTATTGATAAAGATGTGAAGGCATTTCAAAAATGCCCTGTTTTGATTCTAGCTGAAAACGTCACCTTTTATCATGCATCACAGGAGGAAGCAGGGTTCATGTATACTGGTGGTTAATTTTGTTTTACCTGTGCAGAAGGTGAATTGTTGATAAAAATAAAAAAAAAGGCCACTAGCGTTGTGTTCTGATACTATTTTGTTTGGCAACATGGTAAAGTGGACAATGACATCCATGCAATTGACTTTTTACTAATTGCTGTGTCAGGCTTCCATCTCTATTTGCTTTGTCTAGTTTGCTATGCGTACCGTTTTGTACAATTATGAGCATGATCACTTTCTGTCTTCTTTCTATATATGTACATATTACATATTTATGTACATATGTATATACTTAATTTTAGAAGCATCACAATATAAAAAATGACACTGTGATGTTTTCCATGCATATACAACAATCAAAAAGTTGATGTTTTTTTATCCAATAGGTATGCAAAAGTTCCAGGATAGTATGGGCAGTTTGTAAGTATTCAAGAAAAAAAAAATGATTACATGTATCCCACAAAACATCCATGCAGATGCTAAACACATATGCAGCTCATCAGAGAATGCACATTTGTATTTAAGTGTACACACAGACTTTACAAAGCACCGGTAGAAAAAAAGGCTTATATTTACATGATACACACATGATACACTATATTTTATTTGTCCTCATAGAATACATGGAAAAGTTGGTGGTGGTGCCATCATCAAAATTCACATATTACAACAAATTATAAACATGTATATCATTAAAAATATTCCACTCTTTCCACTGTGCTCGGTCATTCCTTGTCAATTTATTTATCCATCTTGTGTCAGTCTGTACATATATATAAATATTAACACATGCACGCAAACATCCTACCACCCCTCCCCCACCCCCCCCCCCCCCCCCACACACACCACACCAATACAGAATCACACGCACACACCCCGCCAACACAGAATCATACACACACACACACACACACACACACACACAAGCACAGGCGCACACATCACCACCACAAACCACCATCACATATGCAATATTAACACCACACTTAAATAAACACTCCAACTGTAAAACAGAACGCCCCAAGGTAAGCTCAAATTTAAGTATAAAAAAGAAAACAAAAACAATAGCACCATTCAAAAGATCAATAACATTGCAAAATGTATAATTACTTAAACTATAAAAACAACCTGCAGAGTTAAATACAAATGGGGAATAAAAGATTTACCGCTAAGTAAGATGTTTGAAGTGGGTGAGAGAGAGAGAGAGAGAGAGAGAGAGAGAGAGAGAGAAAGAGATTGAAGGGAGATAATTCATAGGGGTGTGAAATTGGAAACTGACTTGTATAAAATTTTAACTATAAAAACACGACATTCACTATTAAACCAAGTACGGAATAAAAGAGAACAAAATTTCGATACCAAGAAATGATATCACAAAAAGTATGATGGTACAAACAGTAAAAAAAAGGCAATCAAAGTTAAATATAAATCAGGGATGAAAAAAAAAATTTTTTTTACTCTTTCCAAACACTTACAACCCCCCCCCCCCCCCCCCCCAAAAAAGAAACCAAAAATCAACCAAACAACAACAGCCATCACTAACCTGTGCAGAGTGTGGGTAAATGGAGCTCCCCGTTCACATCATCTTCCTCAGGTTGGTGCAGTTGTTGTGGACGGGATTGTCCGTCTTGTTGCATTTCTTCCTTTAACGCCAGGAAAGGCAACAGGACCTGTCGCAGTGCTGCAGATTTGCGCATGCCGGCACTGGCACCAATGATCATCCACAGAACAGGAGGTTCACTCCAACCGCAGTGCACACGTATTTCTGAGCGGTGCCCCATGATAGCTAAGGGACAACAATAAACCTTTGATTACAAATAAATCGAACCTTTAAGAAAAAAAAAAAAAATTGGCAAATGCGTGATTCAGATGCATCTTACTGTAGCTCTTTCTATACCATATTCAACGGAACTATTTTTTCCTTAAGCATACGCACTGTTCATTGTCACACGGCTGTTTTCTGTGTAGCATTTTTAGCTGTCTGGTCTGTGTAGCATTTTTAGCTGTCTGGTCTGTGCAGCATTTTTAGCTGTCTGGTCTGTGTTGCATTTTTAACTGTCTGGTCTGTGCAGCATTTTTAACTGTCTGGTCTGTGTAGCATTTTTAACTGTCTGGTCTGTGTAGCATTTTTAGCTGTCTGGTCTGTGTAGCATTTTTAACTGTCTGGTCTGTGTAGCATTTTTAACTGTCTGGTCTGTGTTGCATTTTTAGCTGTCTGGTCTGTGCAGCATTTTTAACTGTCTGGTCTGTGCAGCATTTTTAGCTGTCTGGTCTGTGCAGCATTTTTAGCTGTCTGGTCTGGTTGCATTTTTAGCTGTCTGGTCTGTGCAGCATTTTTAACTGTCTGGTCTGTGCAGCATTTTTAGCTGTCTGGTCTGTGCAGCATTTTTAGCTGTCTGGTCTGTGTAGCATTTTTAGCTGTCTGGTCTGTGCAGCATTTTCAGTTGTGTGTTCTGTGTAGCATTTTTAGCTCCTGGTCTGTGCAGCATTTTTAGCTATCTGGTAATTAACAACAACAACAACAACGATTTGTGTTAGTCCTCAGACCTAGTGTGATAATCAGAATTTTCAGATGGATAAATCAAATATCTAATGTCTAAAATCAGTTCAGAAATTGAAAACTGAAGGTTATTATGTGTTGTTGTGAAGTGGGACAGTGGAACCTGGTGCAGGGCAGTGTAATGTGATCAGACCTTAACTCTGCAACCCTTAGGTTGGCTGTATGTCACGATAAAGTTAACAGGTTAGGAGTGTTGTGGGCAGATAACTCGACAGCCCCTAAGCTGGCTATTTGAAGTGAAAAATTTAACAGTTCAAATGTTTCAGTGTTACCATAGGAATGTCAGTGTGTGGACTGGTCTAAAGAAGCTGCACCAGATCTGCCTAGCTATGAGGCCATAGTGTACAGAAGTTTCAGTTACATAAATAAATAAGTGAATGAACAGCTAAATACAGATAGGGTTAATCAAAGGGGCTCATGGATAGATTTAGCAAAAAACTGAAACTTACTGAATGCTTTTCATTTCATATGGGCAATATACCCTTAGGCTGATTTTGCACAATATTAGTGTCTTTTCATTTCAAATCATAAGAATTGTCCATTCAGGAATATGAGAAAAATTCTTCCAGTTTGGTAAGAATTAGTATTCAATGAAATATGTCAATAAACAAAAAACGTCAAAATTATACAAGCTGACTTTATTCTTCTACACTCTACAAATGCTGCCTGTTTTAAAAGGGTTTATATCTGGAGATTTTTCAGCCAACAACACATCCAAACTTCTACACACATTAGTCTTAAATAAGTAGGCATGACCTTTGTGACCTAATTTAGGTCAGTCTCAAACTTTCAAAGCTTAAAAGCTCTGCAAGTTAGAGTAATCAGTATTGATTAATCAGCTGAAACATCACTTTCCACTGTCTTCATCAACATATAATAAAGCGATTCTCAGACGAGTAGTCTCACTGGCTGTTGGACTTCCATGCATTATTCATCAGTCAGAAAGTAAGCTGGGCCATAGACCACTCAGGACTTGCGAGAAGTCAGCGGGTGTATCACACATATCTAGTGCACGCACACACACACACACGCACACACACACACACACAAACACACACGTACACACACACACACACATACAGACACACATATATACACTAACACATGCACACATACACACACAGAAACTGTTCACATGCTCTCTGTGTGATCAATGCTTTGTTTATATGACAGATTATGCTGGTGGGTGACAAGTAAGATGTCTGGGAATGGGAAGAAGAGAAGTAGTGGGATGCAGGGAAGGGAGAGGGTGTATGATGTGTAGGGGTTATTGCTCAGTTTATTGGATGGAAATACACTTTCTGTGAAGAAGGAAATGAGTGTAGCTTCTTCACATTTTTTGTTTACAGGAGGGGGGAGGTTGGGAAGTTACAGCAGACAGCTAAACATCTGCACATCGTGAAGGGGATACGTCAAAATTTTTGTGAATAGTTATGGTGTGACTTCTCTCCTTCAAATCATGAAATACTATTCCATATAGTTTAATGTGCTCTTTGTGTGTGTGTGTGTGTGTGTGTGTGTGTGTGTGTGTGTGTGTGTGTGCGCACGCGCATGTGTGCTACTGTGTGTGTGTGTATGTGTGTGTGCGTGCGAGCGTTTGTGTGTGCGTGCGGATGTGTGTGTGTGTGTGTGTGTGTGTGTGTGTGTGTGTGTGTGTGTGAGTGTTTGCATCTCTATGTGTGTGTATGCGAGTGTGTGAGCGAGTCTGTGTGTGTGTGTGTGTGTGTGTGTGTGTTGCATTTGTATGTATTTGTGTACCTGTGTGTGTGTGTGTGTGTGTGTGTGTGGTGTGTGTGTGTGTGTGTGTGTGTGTGTGCGTGTGTGTGTGTGTGAATGCACAGGTGATGAGTGTTCCTGTTTAGGATTGGAATGCAGAATTAACACTGAGTCAAGGTATGGTAAGCAGGAGGGGAGGGGGGGGGGGGAGGAAGGGGGATTCTGTGTGTGTAGGTGTGCACATATGTCTTGTGTGTTATTTTTGGGAACTGGATTGCAGTGATAATATTGAAAGAGACCAGTGGGTACAGGGCTTGGAGGGGGGGGGGGGGGGGGGTTGCAATTAAGGGGATTACAGACCAGACAAACCTGGGTTAAAAAAAAAAAAACTAAAGGAAAGAAATGTTGGTCTTGGATTCCATTCACATCATTTTAATGAATTCACATATTTATTCATTTCTCTATTATTTGCATGGTTACTCATTTTTCATATAAAACAATTATTACTTAAGTCTATAAATAGAAGACAAAAATGAGGAATACTCTTTGAAAAGATACCTCTCTCCTTCCACCCCCACCCCCCACCCCCCAAAAAGCAAACATTTGAACAAAACTCATGGGCTTATTTTATCCCCCTCCCCTGCCTGCCGCCCCTCCCTCCCCCCCCTCCCACCAAACTCCCTCCTACTCTCTGTCAAAAAAAAAAAAAAAAGTACCAGGATGGCATGTGAGAAGTCTTTAAGTTTGATCACCTGAGCAACAAGAGAGCAACGGCAAGAGAAGGAACTCTTCGGGACAACCCACGCCTTGCGCCAAATCCCGAACAAGTTGTCCCGCCTGCTGCCCGCAAATGCTGGTGACGTCAGGCAGCGCTATCATTTGCGCTGTTTTGTAGCTGTCCTTCCAGCTGCTATCACTCCCTTCGCTTCGAGCATCGGACTCGGGCATCTTTGTTGTTATCTGATGTCATCCACACTGTCACAACAAGACAGATGAAAAGTGATTCCTGCGACAAATTGATGACATGGAAAATAACTATTTTGATGAGATTACCCTCTTCATCTATGGATTAATCGAAAATTACGGATAAGCTGATCAATGAAAATAGCAAACACTAATATCAAGTAGGCTAAGGCCTAGCTCTGTTTGCATGCAGTTCCCGTTCTCACCCAATCTTTCCATTTAACTTTCTTATGTGCTCGATTATATTGCATATTCGTGTGTTAACAATTATTCTTTATTTTCACAAACAAACCGCTTTTATTAAGCTCACGTGGTCATTGAGGTGATCAAGACAGAAATCGGTCAGCACCAAGCTTCAACTGCTGCCTCGATAAAAACGAAAGAAGAAATAGATCTATAGGCCTATAGTGTGCATATGATACAGTTGCTAGCAAGTTTGCAAGGTCAGCTGTCCGGTCTACTCGGACCATGCCTACTCAAATATCGTAATGCCAGCCGCCCAGAATTGAAACCAGGTTATCGATAAGCTCACCTTCGAAATACTGATCATGAACATCAATCGACAATACACTAGATCAAAGTGGAGAAAACTTTGTTATTGTTTTGATACCACTGACTAAGACGAATAGAATTTCATCGAAAACCCACCGACAACCACATAGCAAGCAAGCAACCAATATGGCAGCTGATCAATGCTTTGTGTTTCCTCGTCTTCCTATCGAGCGGTGGCGCTTGCAAGCTTGGTTGGCCAATCGTGCAAGGCAGCCAGCCAGCCAGCTATTTTTAGACTTGCTTGCAAACAACCCATCGACCCAGTAGGTTGGCAATGAGCCGCTCATATATAAGGGAAATAACTGTATACATACAGGCAATGACAAGAAGAGAAGAATTATGTCCCATTATCATTACGTAGCTCTCCCCCCTGATTTGTGCGTATCATTCTAAAATTGCATTTGATTTCCTAAAGAACGACTATCTAACTGTACCATTATCTGTTTTGTTCAATTTCGCTCTTCGAAGAATCACTTAAAACCTTAAAACCATTCTATTTTGATCGGCGATGCTCTGTCACGTGACAAATTACGTCATCAGAACTATGAAGAATGGCAGATGGTTTCGACTGGGCCGCGCTGCCCGAAGTGCCAATTGTTAGAATTTTGACGCATTTGCCTCATAAGGACAAGCTTGCAGCTTCAGCGACGTGTAAGCGATGGAGGGCTTGCTTGTTCCGATTTGAGTTTTGGTCTCACGTTTCTATGCACTTCCACTGTTGGGAACGAAAACGCAGCAAATTTCTGGCAAAGAACTGTGGTCGTTTCATTCGAGCTGCAGTCGTCAAATTCAACTCGCGCATTTTCCAAGAGGCAGCACAGTGCC
>CM065729.1:10323875-10365020 GCA_033310375.1 Conus canariensis
TCTTTATGGAATATCTTAGAAAGTACTTGGCCGATCTGTGTGAAAATTATGTATGTTCATTATGGGTTACAGATGATGCCTGATGTTTCAGTTTACCGTTATAGCCATTACTAACAGCTATAACAGCCTGTAACGGTTTTTCTTCTTTATGGAATATCTCAGAAAGCACTTTGTCGATCTTTCTGAAAATTTGTAGGTATGTTCATTATGGGTCACGGATGATACCTGATGTTTTAGTTTACTGTTATAGCCGTTACTAATGGCTATAATGGCCCCTAATGGTTTTTCTTCTTCATGGAATATCTCAGAAAGTACTTGGCTGATCTTTCTGAGAATTTGTAGGTATGTTCATTATGGGTCAAGGATGATGCCCGATGTTTTAGCTTACTGTTATAGCTGTTATTAACGGATATAACAGCCCCTAATGTTTTATCTTCTAAATGGAGTATCTTAGAAAGTACGTGGCCAATATTTCTGAAAGTTTGTAACCTGTATGTTCATTATGGGTCACGGATGATGCATGATGTTTAAGTTTACCTTTACAGCCGTTACTAATGGCCCATAATGGTTTTCTTCTTTATGGAAAATCTCAGAAAGTACTTCGCCGATCTTTCTGAAAATTTGTAAGTATGTTCATTATAGGTTACAGATGATGGCTGATGTTTACCAGAATAGCCATTACTAACGGTTACACCAGTCCAAGACGGTTTTTCCTCTTTATGGAATATCTCACGTGTATTCAGGATAAACTGGGAGTATGTTTATATGCTTTGCATCTTGTTATTGACTGCTGTGACAAGACTTTCTTTGGTACATTTGCCTTTGCTGAATTTGCTGTACTGGTTTTTGTAAATGAGTAGCAAAACTGCTGCCTTTTTTTTGTACTCCCAGTTCTTATAGAACAGGGAGTACTTTATAATGGGAACGAAGAAATGCTGTCTGTGTGTCTGTCTATCTGTCTGTGTGTCTGTCTGTCTGTCTGTCTTTCTGTCTGTCCGTCCGTCCGTCCGTCTGTGGTCAAAATATGTTCCACTCACTCCAGACAAAACAGCTGGGCCGATCTTTTTAAAAATATGTAGGTATGTTTCATTATAGGTCACGGATGATGCCCAATGTGTTATTTTACTGTTATGGCTGTTACTAACAGCCATAACAGCCCATAACGGTTTTCCTTCTTTATGGAATATCTCAGAAAGTACTAGGCCAGTCTCTCTGAAAATTTGTAGGTATGTTCATTATGGGTCACGGATCATGCCCGATGTGTGATTTTACTGTTATAGCCGTTACTAACAGCCATAACGGCCCATAACGGGTTTTCTTCTTTATGGAATATCTTAGAAAGTACTTGGCCGATCTTTCTGAAAATTTGTAGGTATGTTCATTATGGGTCACGGATGATGCCTGATGTGTTATTTTACCATTATAGCCGTTACTAACGGCCATAACGGCCCATAACAGTTTTTCTTCTTTATAGAATATCTCAGAAAGTACTTGGCCAATCTTTCTGAAAATTTGTTTGGTATGTTCATTATGGGCCACGGATGATGCCCAATGTGTTATTTTAACTGTTATAGCCATTACTAACAGCTCATAACGGGTTTTCTTCTTATCGAATATCTTAGAAAGTACTTGGCTGATCTTTCTGAAAATTTGAAGGTATGTTCATTATGGGTCACGGTTGATGCCCGATGTTTTATTTTACTGTTATATACGTTACTATCGGCTGTAACGGCCCCTTTAGTTACGGATGTCAGAGGAGCGCTTACATCAATGTCCTGATTATGTCTTTATCCATGTACAGGAATATGATATTTGGTTTGATAACTGTATACTGCAGACGACCAGTGTTGCACACATTCTGTCATGTGCCAGACTGCCTTAGGCAGCCACACCAAAACGGGCAATACCCTGTCACCATTTTCTCTTATTTCTTAATTTTCCATAATTTCATTCTTAATTCTAAATGCCAATTCTAAATGTTGGCTCTTCTCTTCTTTTGTTTACAAGTATAGCACTTTACTATACTGTTATTGTTACCTGTTTTTGTCATGTTTAAATTTGTCTGCTATGGTTATATGTTGTATTATAGGCCGCCATCAGTCACATGTTTATTCTGCAAATTTCACTGCCAGGGCTGTATATAAGAGTCCTCTTGTTGTCCTGGCAAATGTGCTTTGTGTTCAGTGTGTATGGTCATGGAAATAAAACTGTTTAAACCAACGGCCCATAACGTTTTTTTTCTTTTATGGAATATCTTAGAAAGTACTTGGCTGATCTTTCTGAAAATTTGTAGGTATGTTCATTATGGGTCATGGATCATGCCCAATGTTTTCTTTTACCATTATAACCGTTACTAATGGTTATAATGGCCCATAACAGTTTTTCTTCTTTATGGAATATGTTAGAAAGTACTTGGCTGATCTTTCTGAAAATTTGTAGGTATGCTCATTATGGGTCACAGATGACGCCTGATGTGTTATTTTACCATTATAGCCATTACTATTGGCCATAAAGGCCCATAACGGTTTTTCTTCTTTATAGAATAACGGTTTTCATTCTTTATGTCAGAAAGTACTTGGCCAATCTTTCTGAAAATTTGTAGACATGCTCATTATGGGTCACAGATGACGCCCGATGTGTTATTTTACCATTATAGCCATTACTATCGGCCATAACGGCCCATACCAGTTTTTCTTCTTTATAGAATATCTCAGAAAGTACTTGGCCAATCTTTCTTAAAATTTGTAGGTATGTTCGTTATGGGCCATAGATGATGCCTGATTTGTTATTTTAACTGTTATAGCAGTTACTAATGGCCATAAAGACCCATAATCAGTTTTTCTTTTTTATGGAATATCTTAGAAAGTACTTGGCCAATCTTTCTGAAAATTTGAAGGTATGTTCATTATGGGTCACGGATCATGCCCGATGTTTTATTTTACCGTTATATCCGTTACTAACGGCTATAAGGGCCCATAACAGTTTTTCTTTTTATGGAATATCTTAGAAAGTACTTGCGTGATCTTTCTGAAAATTTGTAGGTATGTTCGTTATGGGTCACAGATCATGCCCAATGTTTTCTTTTACTGTTATATCCATTACTAATGGCTATAACAGTCCATAACGGTTTTTCTTCTTTATGGAATATCTTAGAAAATACTTGGCCGATCTTTCTGAAAATTTGTAGGTATGTTCATTATGGGTCACAGATCATGCCTGATGTTTTATATTACCATTACAGCCGTTACTAACTGCTATAACAGCCCCAAACAGTTTTTCTTCTTTTTGGAATATCTCAGAAAGTTCTTGACTAATCTTTCTGAAAATTTGTAGGTATGTTCATTATGGGTCACAGATCATGCCCGATGTGTTACTTACCATTATAGCCATTATTAAGGGCCATAATGGCCCATAACAGTTTTCTTCTTTATGGATAATCTCAGAAAGTATTTGGCCGATCTTTCTGAAAATTTGAAGGTATGTTCATTATAGGTCACAGATGATGGCCGATGTTTACCGTTATAGCCATTAGTAACGGCTATAACGGTCCCAAACGGTTTTTCTTCTCTATGAAATTATCGCACGTGTATTCAAGATAAACTGGGAGTACGTTTATATGCTTTGCAACTTTCCTTTTTCTTGTTTTTTTTTTCGTTAGTATGATGCACAAACACACTGTATGGGGAGCCCTGCACACAATTCTAACATACCCGTAAATACACACTCAGACACACACACACACATACCACACACACACACACACATGCATGCGCGTTCACACACACACATACACACACACACACACACACACACACACACACACACACACACACACACACACACACACACACTCACACACACCGTATCCAATGCTGTTTTAAGATGAAATTGGAACAGTTGACTTTTCAAATACATGTTTAGTCAGCTGAAAAGCGCCAAACCTGAATTTATGTATCTTGTCTTGTGTATCCTTTTATTTTTTCTTAGACTAATTACTGTACACATGTATTGAAAGCACAGTCCATTTTGTTTTTATCTGCAAGACTAAGTTTGTAGTGTTCAGTGTTTCAGATCTTATACTGAGAGTAAATTTTTACTTGAAAACTAGGGGGCACTCTACCGCTTGCCTGAAGTTTTAGGATTATGGACTGAGCTGTAATGTTTTAAAAAATAACAGGAGTTTCGCATGCTTCTCAATCATGGACACTTTTACTTGTTGACGAGAGAGACGTAGCAACAAGTTTGAGACTTTCGAAATGTGCATAATCGTGAAGATGCAGGCCCGCTAGATGCAGACATTTGGTTCAGAGGAGCTGAGGACAAACTATTTTGGTCGAACAAATATTTGAGTTTGTCAGTGACTCATTGGTTGGCATTTTGTAGCTTGTGGAAAAAAAAGGTCAAGACTTTTGATAGAGTTGGTAAAATTTTGTTTGAACGGCATACTTTCTCAGTCGGTTGTCAGTAGGTGATAGGACTTCTGAGAAATAATGTATATTATATATTCCTGTTATGTACTATGTTACATGTTTTCAGTAGTTTTGTTCTGTACATGGTTTTTAGCTTCAGAGGCACTATACCTCATTTTTACGTTATTTAAAACACTGGGTGTTAATGTGATCACAGTCCATTGTGTTGTCATCAGTTTGTGGACTTTCTGAGTAAAAAAAAAACCCAGTAACATGATTGTAAGTTAAATCTGTTACATGTTTTTCTTCTTCCCACAGCAAGAAGCAATTAATCATCCATTGTTAAGTTACCTGTAAGTTACTCTTACAAGATTAAGATTTGAATCAGAGGGGAAATGCAACCTCCCTAGTTTTGCTGCACATAGCCTTATGGTCATGTTGATTCCAGAAGAGTTAAACTGTCAGTATTGATTGATGCCTGAGTTGAGTTTTTGATCCTGCTTCATCTTGTTTGTGTAAATGTAAAGGTCCCATTAATTTTCACGGACATAACTTTGAACGATATCTCTGTCCTTCCATTGATTGATGAGTTCCAGGGACTTCCAGACTAGTAACCCTGATGAGGCCCCAAAGTGTGTGATGACTGGCCTGTGCAGGTTTGTGTACCTGATCAAGAAGCTGGTGCTGACGTCAAGATGCCTTCGTCACTTCTCCCTGGGCTACATGGAGGTCCTGCAGGGCTTCACCCCCAACCTGTTGCAGGCCCTCACCCAGCGCCATGCCTCTTCCCTGCACACCCTCCACCTGGCCAGCGTCAAGGAGGACTGGGTCTACGCCGTGGTGGACATTGGCCCGCGCGACCTCACCCCCTTCAGCCAGCTGACCACCCTCAGCCTGGACTATGACAACCTGTCGGAGGAGCTGCTGCTGAGCTTGGCGGAGCCCAGGGTGTTTTCGGCTGACCACCCTCAGCCTCATGCTGCACGGGGCCCGGGGGGGTCAGGAGCACGTCAGCGACCAGGCCTGGTGGCGCGCCCTTCAGACGCTGCCTCAGCTGCAGGTGACGCTCATCGTGCTGCACACGTATGCTGGGGTGGTGGCGCTGACCTCCATCCTGCAGCCCCACATGCCCCTGGTGCGCTTGCGGCAGTACTTCTGCAACTATGTGAGCGTGGCGGCCATCACCTTCATTGGGAACCACATGAGTGAGGAGTTTCGAGAGCTGGAGATCGTGGAGGAGATGGAGAACCGGCAGCCGCAGCCCTACGATGTCAACTGCGCCGAGGACCCCTTTGTCATGCTGGCTTGGCGGTGCCATCGCTTGCAGTCCCTGCGCCTGATTGGTTGGTTCTGTGTGTGTGTGTGCGTGTGTGTGTGTGTGTGTGTGTGTGTGTTTCAATCAGCAGCTTGATACAAGTTGACTCATGTACGTTCTTAGTCTGTTTTTATTTTTTCACACTGAATGGAATTTACGCTTTGTTTGAGTGCCTGTTTTTGATAGCATGGTTCCTAAAATCTTAACTACAACATTATACTGAAACATATCACCAGTGTGAGAGCAGGTGTTCAGGTACAGGTTCCTTCCTTACAATTCCACATTGTTACTAGGTAACAGATAAGGGTTGTAATCTTTTTAAGGCAACACAGGTTAGTTTGTTTTAAGGCAGTAAGGGTTAGATTGTGTTTAGGCTAATAGGAGTCAGGTTGTTCTTTGGTTGTAGGGCTCAGATTGTTTTGAGGAACTGGGGTTAGATTTCGTTGCAGCATTAGAGGTCAAATGTCCCATTGTTGGTCTTTCATGTGGTTATATTTGTCAAGAAAAAAGAAGTTTAAACTTATGCTTTTTTTTTTTTTTTTTTACTTCAGAGGCATGTTGAAATGATTTGCGACATTGTTGGTTATTGAGTGAATACTCAGTACTGACTGGCTGTTACTAGAATTTACAACAGCCAGTCAAAACAGTGGATCAGTGCAGTGGATATCCCATTGAATGTGTCTTCTTTTTGTAGCTATGACATGGGGCTGTATTCAACGCTGACAGTGACTCGTCACAATGCTGTGACATCAGCGGATCATTCATTGTGCTCCCCCCATGAGCCCCTGTGGATGGTTAAAGGGGCACGCTTTATTTCAAAACTTGTTGCCCTAGTGGCATCATGGAACATCATTCACGTGGATTCACGTCTAAGATAGAGGAGAAAGAATTGAGAAGTTCAAATATGTGGTCCATGTGTTGTGAACCATGTGGTCCATGTGTTGTATCTAGGGTAAGGTAGTGTTGCTTATAGCCCAGCCAACCACAAACAGCCCTGATATGGCCCTTTGCAATCGGCTGGGCTATAAGCAACATTATCTTACCCTTGATGCCTGTCTGTCCATCAAAGTGTGAGGTGAACCCGTCAGATGTTGTTTTCAGTGTTGGTGAACCCCCGTCAGATGTCTGTCTGTTCTATCAGAGTGTGTGGTGAACCCCCATCAGATATATGTCTGTTCTATCAGAGTGTGTGGTGAACCCCCATCAGATGTCTGTTCTATCAGAGTGTGAGGTGAACCCTATCAGATGTATGTCTGTTCTATCAGAGTGTGTGGTGAACCCCCATCAGATGTCTGTTCTATCAGAGTGTGTGGTGAACCCCCATCAGATGTCTGTCTGTTCTACTCAGAGTGTGTGGTGAACCCCCATCAGATGTATGTCTGTTCTATCAGAGTGTGTGGTGAACCCCCATCAGATGTATGTCTGTTCTATCAAAGTGTGTGGTGAACCCCCATCAGATGTATGTCTGTTCTATCAGAGTGTGTGGTGAACCCCCATCAGATGTATGTCTGTTCTATCAGAGTGTGTGGTGAACCCCCATCAGATGTCTGTTCTATCAGAGTGTGTGGTGAACCCCCATCAGATGTCTGTTCTATCAGAGTGTGTGGTGAACCCCCATCAGATGTCTGTCTGTTCTATCAAAGTGTGAGGTGAACCCCCATCAGATGTATGTCTGTTCTATCAGAGTGTGTGGTGAACCCCCATCAGATGTATGTCTGTTCTATCAGAGTGTGTGGTGAACCCCCATCAGATGTCTGTTCTATCAGAGTGTGTGGTGAACCCCCATCAGATGTCTGTTCTATCAGAGTGTGTGGTGAACCCCCATCAGATGTCTGTCTGTTCTATCAAAGTGTGAGGTGAACTCCCATCAGATGTATGTCTGTTCTATCAGAGTGTGTGGTGAACCCCCATCAGATGTCTGTTCTATCAGAGTGTGTGGTGAACCCCCATCAGATGTATGTCTGTTCTATCAGAGTGTGTGGTGAACCCCCATCAGATGTCTGTCTGTTCTATCAAAGTGTGAGGTGAACCCCCATCAGATGTCTGTCTGTTCTATCAAAGTGTGTTGTGAAACCCCATCAGATGTCTGTCTGTTCTATTGAAGTGTGTGGTGAACCCCCATCGATGTCTGTCTGTTCTATCAAAGTGTGTGGTGAACCCCCATCAGATGTCTGTCTGTTCTATCAAAGTAAAGTGTGTGGCGAACCCCCATCAGATGTCTGTCTGTTCTATCAAAGTGTGAGGTGAACCCCCATCAGATGTCTGTCTGTTCTATCAAAGTGTGAGGTGAACCCCCATTAGATGTCTGTGTGTCCTATTAAAGTCTGTGGTGAACCTGTCTTTCCTGTCCTTTCTGTCTACCATATCTTTTATCTATCTTTTTCCACAACCTCTTCCCACAAATTTCTGCACTCGACGAAGTCGGAGTGAACTGACTATACTCATGAGTATAGTGTGACTATCCCAACAGGGCAAAACGAGTTCACATGCTACCAGATACTGGAACGCTGAAGAAGAAGAAGTCTGTCCTATCAAAGTGGTTAGAAAGGGATCCTTGATCAGGGAGGGTTGGCTGGTATGAAAATGTCGGTGTCTGGGTTTTTTTTTTTTTTTTTTTTTGTTGCACTTGTGAATGCAGCTATGCTTTTCATCAAATCTCTGCCTCTGTGATAGCTCAAGCTGTCATGATTTTACTTAATGAAAAAATCACCTCCACCCCTTTTAGGAAGAACACTAGATTGTACACAGGCTGACAATAGTGACAGCAGGCTAGCAGATTTTCACCTGTGTTTATCTGTTTTGATTCGCATGTGTGGACTGAAGATGTAGACACACATTTGTATGAAGAATACATTTTACGCAGAAGTGCAAATGCATCAATATTAACTTATAGCATACCCATATCTGGCTTTGTTAATGTTTCATTGTAAACATGCTTTAGTTTAAAGCATGTGATAACAAATTTCCCAGAAATTTGTAAAAGGTCTGACAGTGGAGCTCACAAACATAATCTAAGTGCATGTCCGGTCAAATATGGGTTAACAGGTTGCAGGGGGTTGAAGTGTAAGCTTTGTTTTCAGTTCTCTACAGTGCAAATGTTTCTTCATGACACAAGTGAACAAGTCAGCAGGCACAGTAGATGATGGTAAGATTCTGACACATGGAGTTAGCAAATTTTGAACTGTATAGATGTGTGCATAGCATGCCCAGTAACTAGGACTGATAAAAACTTTATTTTAAAAAGAAAGGATATTATTTCCACAAGATAATACATAAAAACATTATAGGACAAAACATGACGCATTTCGACCTCATGGGTCTTCTTCAGGCAAAAACAACATTTAGGACATGAAAACAAAGAATGAGCAACCACTTATCTTCTCATATTCGGCGCAAAATGGTTGTTGATTGAAAACAAGACTGTTGGGAAGGGGACTATGGGAGTTAAAACAATACCCATTCCCAACGGCCTGCTTTTCATTCAAGAACCATTTTGCATCGAATATCAGAAGATAAGTGGTTTGCTCGTTCTTCATTTTCATTGTCCTAAATGTTGTTTATTTTTGTCTGAAGAAGACCCAAGAGGTCGAAATGCTTCATGTTTAGTCCTGTAAGCTGTCTGTCAGTATCGTCTTGTGGAAATGATATCCTTTGTTTTAAAAAATTTGCTTCATTTTCCGCCTTCAGTTACCTTACTTTGAAACCGATTAAAAGCTGTTTCGCCAGAAAAAAAAAGAAAGCGTTGTTTGACTGGCCTGTCCCAGGTATTGAACTGTCTGCCATGGACATCATCGCTATAGCGCGGCTGCGAGGTCCTAGGCTGCAGAGGCTGGACATCTCCCTGAGCTGTCTGATGCACTCGGTGTCTGACGAGGACTGGGAGGGGGCCGGCTGCAGCTGGGCCGTGCCACTGTGCCACCTGAGGGAGGAGGAGCGTTACCACTTCTGTGCTCAGGTCAGCCGTCTCTCTTTCCCCCTTTCTTTTTGCTTCAGGTGTAGGCAGGCATACACTTATCCACTGTGCGTTACAGCGCTTTGATGGTGTTATAGGGTTGGTACGTTCACATAAAGGTGGTGATGGTTGGGGATGGATGGAGTGGCAATTTCAAGGTGAAAAGGTCATGAAGTTTTGGCTGGGTTTGGGGAAAGTTTGCAGAGTGTGACAACAAGTAGATGGATGAATTTTCTTGACATCTTTAAAGAGTACAAGTGGTGATTGTGCACCAGAAGAAGATGGTATGATGAGCAAATGAAGTTGGAAGTGAGAGTATTCTGCAGAATAAAACTTTATTAGTGTACTTTGACTTTTTTTGCCCCAGGAGTAATTGTCCCAAGTCTTTGCCTGTCATATATCCAAACAAAGAATGAAGTAGAAGTTATTGATATACACTCAGTTTGGTGTGTGAAAATAACGATTTGTGAAAATGTGTAGGGACACTTTGATAGAGTAATAAGTAAATGAGAATTCTGTATGAATCTTGTTTTACTCATTCATTCCTGTCCATGGATATATCGGGGATTCAGAGAGAAGGGAAAGATTGGAAATGAGAAGTACATGCATGTTACGAATTATGTGTGTGTGTGTGTGTGTGTGTGTGTGTGTGTGTGTGTGTGTGTGTGTGTGTGTATTCTTTTTTTCTTTGCAAGAGAATTGAAGTGAGTAATTAAAACTTAAAACATTACAGGTAATAGACGGACAGCATCATCAAACTGAAAGGTTTCAAAAATACAGCTAGTAATCAAAACTTAAAACATTACAGGTAATAGACAGACAGCATCATCAAACTGAAAGGTTTCAAAAATACAGCTAAGTCAAGAGAGGCATAGGGATAAGGTACAGTGTACCAGTTGAATGACATTGGCAGATTTACTCTTTGTTGGCAGATTTACTCTTTGCTTTCACTCACATTTTATTTAGGCATTACAGTGGGCACAGACTGCTGACAGGTGGAGGCAGGATCTGTCATTTTAAAGCATACTGCTGTTGTTTTGGGGTGTGCTATACTTGGTGATCTACATTGACGCCTGGAGGTTTCTACCACTGTGTGTATGTGCCATACTTGGTGATCAACATTGACGTGTGGAGGTTTCTGCCACTGTGTGACCCTAAAGAGGTGTCTTCCAGGTGTTTATGGACAGTTTATTAACTGGCCCGTAGTTCACTTTGTTGTTGAATTTTTTTTTTCAGTCACCCATCATAGCTTTCCTGGTTGACTGGGCTTTACTAACAACATGGTTGGACTGGATGGCCTAGTTAAGAATGGGATTGAGATGCCGTTTGGATGTAAGGCAACGCGAATGATGGATGTATTGTAAATTCAGTGGCAGCCATTTCCAGCCTTAGCACCGACTATTCACTTAGAGCAGTCAGTTTCAAGTCATGTGGTAATCTACCAAAGGAGACACTGAACTGCTGCCTAGTCACTTTGTGTTCATTGGTGCCAGTTCTGATCCAGCATAAGCAGGACACCACTTACTGAGCTGTATGCTGACAACAGTGATTATGTACTTGTGGAGTGGGTGTTCCCACAGGTGCCACCACATATTTCCAACAGCTTGAACTCCATGAACTTGCTGATACTGGTGACCTCGACTCGGATGTATCAAGGACGTAGATGTGCAGAGGAAATCAAAACTTACATCACCATGAGAGCAGGGCGTGAAGAGCCGTACGCAGAATTTGAGATTTGTTCATGCTGATTGATAAGGATGATGAGGATGACGTTATGGAGTTCTTTTCAGATCAGTGACTACTAGAAAGGGCTGTAATTGTTGTGCTTTAATAATGTATTCTGACGTCAAGCAGGCTTGAGAGATAAGACACCTGCAGTGGCTTTGGCCTTCATCTTCTGAATGACACATGCAATGTTGGTCACGAAATTTGAGCAGAACTCGGAATCTTCTGTTAAATGGGATGAAAATAGACTGTGTGGTTCCAGTCTTCCTGTTTGAGTCTGTAGTAGACTGGGTATGAGCCTGCTGGGGCTGAAGCATCCTGCAAATGATGGCTGTGATGGGAATCGAACTCACCACTTCCCTGCCTGCAATCCAGACACTAAAACCATTGTGCCATCGACTAGCACATCCTTGATCTGTCATACCTATGTCTGAGCAACAGTGTGTTTGCAGGTGTTAAGAGTTTTGGGTAGCTGTGGTTCCCCATATCTGACCATGCACTCTGTTTGCAGGTGTCCAAGAGTCTTTGGCAGCAGTGGTTCCCCCTGTTTGACCATTCACTCTGTTTGCAGGTGTCCAAGAGTCTTGGGCGGCAGTGGTCTCCCCTGTCTGACCATTCACTCTGTTTGCAGGTGTCCAAGAGTCTTTGGCAGCAGTGGTTCCCCCTGTTTGACCATTCACTCTGTTTGCAGGTGTCCAAGAGTCTTGGGCGGCAGTGGTCTCCCCTGTCTGACCATTCACTCTGTTTGCAGGTGTCCAAGAGTCTTGGGTGGCAGTGGTCTCCCCAGTTTGACCATTCACTCTGTTTGCAGGTGTCCAAGAGTCTTGGGCGGCAGTGGTCTCCCTGTCTGACCATTCACTCTGTTTGCAGGTGTCCAAAAGTCTTGGGCAGCAGTAGTCTCCCCTGTCTGACCATTCACTCTGTTTGCAGGTGTCCAAGAGTCTTGGGCGGCAGTGGTCTCCCCTGTCTGACCATTCACTCTGTTTACAGGTGTCCAAGAGTCTTGGGCGGCAGTGGTTCCCCCTGTTGGATCGTCAACTGCCCCCGGCTGTGCTGCACTCGGAGGAGGATGCGGAGAGAGCCTACATGTCCGTGCTTCTCAAGGACCAGAACCCGTTCCAAGACCTCAACAACAACAACACCGTCAGCTCTTGTGTTCTGTGAATCCTCAGCAGTAACAACGCTGAACACAGCCCTCTGCATCTGTGACACAGAGACCAGCAAGGTGGTCAGGTGGAAGAACTTAATGTGACCAACACAATGTCTGAATCGTCAGCTTGAGCAAGATCAGTATCCATTGAGACCATTGAGACATGCAAGTTTGTTTGTTTGCGACAGCTATGAAAGTTCTGTCTTTGAGGTTATGTCAGAATAATGGATGTATATATTCAAATACATATATATATATATATAGGTAATACGTGTACAAAGTGAAAGGAAAGATGATACCTGTTGCATTTATACACCTAAAAAGGCGATGATTCTGATGCTGTACATTTACATGCGACTTGCTCGGTGCGACCAAATTTTGCGTATGATGTGATGAGTAAGTGTAAATAATCAGTAAGACTCTGGGAATGGCGAAAAATCTGTTGTCGACAAAGAAACTAAAGTTCTTTCAGTGTGTTTGTCATCAAACAAAATCATTACTATTTGTAAATCTTGCAAAGAGACATTGGTTCTAGCAAACCTCAAGCACTTTGCCATAGACATACCATTGATTCTTGAAGCTGATCCTCCTCTTCTGCCGCCGCTCTCCCTCTTTTTGGGGGAGAGGGAGGGGAAGAAGGGAATGCAACAAAGTACAGTATAAGAAGAGAAATATGTGGTCAAATCCTACACAACTGAATGAAAACAATTCCTAGTCCCATGGAGATAATTTTTGTAATACCTTTTGGCTGTAACAAGTGTCATTTTTGATCACCAGATGGTATGTGCTGTCTAGGGTCTGGACGCCTGGAGCCAACAGCAGATGCAGGTCCTGAGCGCTGGTCATGAGCAGCGAGTGGCACAGTTGGCGCACTCACTGTGAGCTCAAGAGCAGTGGTCATGCACCAAGTCTTCTGTCGGCTGAAGGTGAATCTGAATCCAGGTGTTATTCTTGATAGATGTAAAAGCGAAGAGTGCCATGACACCTGGATCACTTAGTCTTCCACTGATGTCACTCAGCCAGTCTGATTTGTTCTGTGTTGAAACCAACAGACTGTTTGGAAAGACAGGGGCAGACTAGAGTCACCGTGTGCACAACATCAGTCTGCCAGCAGCACCGCAAGCAGCCCATGTCATTATTCATTACACAGTGGACAGGTCTGGTCCACAAAGAGGATCTGTTCTGCAGGTCACTCATAACCAGTCTGAACTAGCCCATCTCTGTTGGTAGTCATCATGTTCTCTCTGACCTCGCTTTTCTTGTTGTCTCCCCTGTGATGAAGGAGCTGAGCAGTCAGTCGTCACAGGCCACGTAGGATGAGTTGTCATCTTTAATGCCCGGTCAGGATGTGCTGAATTGTACCACATGTTGCTGTCAGGACAATGGTTTTTTTTTTGCATAGTGGATCAGATTTGTCCTGAGTACCATTCATAAACTTACCTCAACTTTTTTTGTTTCATACCATCAGTGTTTGATTCCTGTGACGGGACAAATTGTGGCGTAAGAGCATGTGTGGCCAGTGTCCACAGGTCTTTGTGTAGTTTGGCTCAGTGAAATAGTTTGGAAGGAAGAGAAGAAACAAGCCTGGGCAACATGGTTTACTTCAGATTTTTGTCTTTACCCGTTGATGCTTAGAAATCAGTTTGGTACACTCTCATGCTCTTCAATCATTCCCACCTCCGCTTGTTCCACCCCCCAACCTCCTCCCCTCACTCATTGCCCAAAATAAAGCCGAAATTGATCTGATGGCCAAATTATTGTCACATATTACCCATGCAAAATGGTTCCAGAACTGTCAGGGCTGGTGATGCTATCAAAAACTGCATTGTATATATAGGAATGGAAAGGAGTTCGTCAAGAGCTTTTTTCTGTTCTGTTTTATTTGAAATCATGACTGTTGTAACACAAGTGATAGACTCCAGTTTTTGGTGTTGTTCTTTTTTCGATGTTGGTGAAAAGTGGTTTCCTGATAATGGTCACTCTTGAGACATTTGGACAATCTGATTTATCAGGAATTACACTTCATGTAATTTTTCTTTTTTGTGTTTCAAAAGGTGGCTTTTCTGTTCAGTGTTTAGGTTTTCATTTCCATAAGAGATATTATGGAATGTGTGTTGGTCTGGTAGAAAGGTGGAAAGGCATGAGTACTCTTTGTCCTCTCATGTTTCATATAATTAGCTTTATTCTTCATATATTTGCTGGCTTGTAACATGCTGGTTTCCATGTTAAAAGAAAAAAAAATGTGGACCTCAATTTTTAGAATAACTGTATTGCCACAAACTGGGATAGTTTTTTTCCCTCCTGTGATATATGTGTGAAGTGACATAGCGTCAGGTGACAGCAAGTGACAAGTCAGGTTGCCATGGCTTTTCTGTCATGTGTCAAAGATGTGTTGTATGGAGGACTGGAGCTGATCTCTTCACTTGAAAAAAAAAAAAAACAGTGCTGGGGCAGAGTGTACAGGGGAGAAGAAAGCAGACATCAGGTTCAGTCTGTGTTAGCTGGCTTCCTGGGTAAAGCTATGACGCACTTACTAGCTGGATGCCTGAACTCCGAGTCACCATAGACGTTCATTGACCTGTGGGTCATCATAGGCTATAGATAGTACTCTTGTGTCAAGAGCCATTGGCTTTTTTTCCTTCTCTTTCTCCTTTTCTCTTTCTTTAGCCTGGCTGTCCCCATTCATCATGTGGTCTTGTGCTTTCTTCCTGCAATGTTGGGTGTCTGCCCATTGTGGGCTCACTGTCATTCCAGTGTTTGACTTTCCTGTCGCCAGTACCCTTGGCTTCAACATGCTGTGAAAAGGTGTCAGAAATTCTTTTATTCAAGAACAGATTTGTATCTTCTTTTTTCCTTCTTGGTGTTTGAAACAGTTTTGTTTTTGCTTTTTCTGTCTGAAACTTTTATCCAGTACACTTCCCATAGTTTTGTTCTTTTTACAATGAAGGTTCATCATGTCTTGCACATGGTGCTTTTTTGAAACATCATGTTCCTCAAAATTTTTTTGAGACCTGCATCTTCATTGAAAGGCAACAAGGAGCAGTTGGATGAGGGAGAGTTTGGTAGCATTATGTATTCCACATTACTCATGCTGTTCTGTTGGGTCGTCCATAACATGATTACAGTCATCATCGGTCATATGGTGTGTCCAACAAGGGGATGGTTTTCAGTCGTTGCTGTTTTTCTTGCATTTCGTGATTCTGCCTTCTCAAGCTGGTGTATAGGGCATACAACATTTTCTTTTACTTTGTGAGAGTATATGCAGACGATAAGAGCAACTCTTACCATCCTCCCCCCCCCCCGTCCTCCCCAAAACAAAAAATAAAAAAGTCCACTGAAAAACCAACCAACCAACCATTGTTTTGAATTCCTATGTAACTTCACTGTTCCTGAACGTCACTCGCACAGGAGTCGACTTGCATTTCAGCTTATGTATTTCTTGAAGATCAAGGTGCAAGCGCATGCATGCACACGGACATGCACACACACTGACACTCGCACATACATACACTTGCAGTGTGACACGCAGTGTGTACAGACTGGTAAAAATTCACATTATGATGCACTGTGAATCGCAGACTGACTACTGTTAGAACTGTGGTAATGGAGCTTTCTCCTGCACACACGTTTCTGCAGTGCTCTCCTGTTACCTGTGATCTCAAGCAGTTTGCTGCTGGTGTCAGTCTACAGCCTATCTTCCACGTCTTTGTCTTGAAATTTGTTTCGACAACTGTATTTTTGGAAGTCAGAAGAAAATGATGTATTTAATGTTTGCACTTTTTTTTTCTTTTTTTTTTGGATTTTCTGAAATGTATGCACATTTAGCATTCAAGGTCTTGATGTCCCTGTCAGTCGATGGGGTTTTTCCTCAGTGTCTGTTGTCTGTACTGGATTGAAATTCAAGTCTTGTATTCTATGAATAACTCTCCCAGTGGTAATTGGTTCTTTATTGTATGTAGACATCTCATTTTTTTTTTTTTACCCAGAGTTTTGGTTTATAGGTTGGTGAACAAATTTGGCTTTTTTTGTTGGTGGTGGTGTGGGAGAGGTGTTATATTGGTGGGTGTGCTACTTTCGTTAATGGTGGACTAGTTTCTGAGAGTAAAGTTTGTTGCATTGAGACTTTTTTTTTTTCTGATAAGATGTACTAACCATATGTGATAGACATAACTTTTCATTTGATCTTTTTTTTATTTAACAGTATTATAAGGACACTGTTTTCATTTCACTCTGTTCATAGAGCTCTTTTTAGTACAAAGAATGCAAAGATAAAACATTTTTTTAAAACTTTGTATGAAAGAAAAAAAATCTGAAAAAAAAAATGGAGAGAAAGTGAGACAAGACTGTCTTATGTAACGCTACTGTAAGTACAACTTGCCACACCGCTTTGGCTATACATATACATGGGTGCCACTCTTCCGTCTGGGTGACTGAAATCCGTTTTCTCGGCAAGGCCTCAGATGGAAATTCCATTTTTCAAGTTTCGTTATTCCAAAAAAAAAAGTTTGGGGGAGAAAAACAGTTGAATCGGCGATATTATGACCGAAGCAGCACTGTAGCAGATGACCGGAAATGAGGAAGCGCTCTCTATCGTTGGAAGACAACACAGGTCCATCGTTGTTAGCCTACGTCGCGCCATTGTGCTGGTAGAAAAAGTGTTTCAATTAGGCTCATTTTCAGTTTTTTTCAGATTTTCAGAATGTCACCCTTGGATATACCTTCTTCTCCCCTCCCCCTCCATAACACCCCATTCTCTTTCCTTCCTCCTCAACTTTTCCTCTCTGTCCTTCCTGCCCAAGCAGAAATAATGGCTACTAGTGGTCTGACAGGGTGGCCTTTTGAAGGGGGTGATGGTGGACTGTAAGATCTTCAGCTGTTCAGATATTGGACATTGTCCGAAAGTAAGTTGAACAAACTGTCTGAACAATGGACTTGACATGGGGCTAGCAGTGGTTGTTAATGTTGTTTTTCAGCTTCATCATGGATCAGACATGTTGGAAAGTAAGTTGAAGACGCTGAATGGTGGACTTTGAATGGGGCTGGTAGTGGCTGTTAATGTGGCTCTTCAGTTGTTCATTGGTCAGATTAATTGTCCTTTCCTCGCATCTTCATCTGCCTTCCCCACCACCTCACCAGCCCGCACCCTCCTCTTCTACTTCAAGGTGAAAAAACCTGAACAGAAGAAAACGCCCAATCAGTGATATAAAGGCCATGGTAACGTCATCCCGTTTGACCAGATGACTGTTGGGTTTTGCTGTAGTAGGTGATGTTCTTGTGTGTGTCTGTGATAAACTAACGCTATCATTGGATCTTTCTGCTCCAACAGCTTCCATTGGCCCAAGTACCAGTCCACAGCTGCGTTGTGGACACACCGTGTATCCTTCCTTCCCTTGCTGTTCACGATGATGTCTGTCAGTGTGCAGGCTGGCAGTCAGTTTTTCTCATCAGTCTTTATCCAGACTCCAGATTCAGTTCTCCCGTCTTTATCCAGACTCCAAATTCAGTTCTCCAGTCTCTCAAATTCAGTTCTCCAGTCTCTATCCAGACTCCAAATTCATTTCTCCAGTCTTTATCCAGACTCCAGGTTCAGTTCTCCAGTCTCTATCCAGACTCCAAATTCATTTCTCCAGTTTTTATCTTAGATTCCAGGTTCAGTTCTCCAGTCTATTATCCAGACTCCAAATTCATTTCTCCAGTCTTTAATCCAGACTCCAAATTCATTTCTCCAGTCTTTATCCATGACTCCAGGGATCAGTTCTCCAGTCTTTATCCAGACTCCAAATTCATTTCTCCAGTCTTTATCCAGACTCCAAATTCATTTCTCCAGTCTCTATCCGGACTCCAAGGTTCATTCTCCCGTCTTTATCCAGACTCCAAATTCAGTTCTCCAGTCTCTATCCGACTCCAGGTTCAGTTTCTCCCGTCTTTATCCAGACTCCAAATTCAGTTCTCCAGTCTCTCAAATTCAGTTCTCCAGTCTCTATCCGGACTCCAAATTCATTTCTCCAGTCTTTATCCAGACTCCAGGTTCAGTTCTCCAGTCTTTATCCGGACTCCAAATTCATTTCTCCAGTCTTTATCCAGACTCCAGGTTCAGTTCTCCAGTCTCTATCCAGACTCCAAATTCATTTCTCCAGTCTTTATCCAGACTCCAAATTCATTTCTCCAGTCTTTATCCAGACTCCAGTTCAGTTTCTCCAGTCTTTATCCAGACTCCAAATTCATTTCTCCAGTCTTTATCCAGACTCCAATTCAGTTCTCCAGTCTTTATCCAGACTCCAAATTCAGTTCTCCAGTCTTTATCCAGACTCCAAATTCATTTCTCCAGTCTTTATCCAGACTCCAAATTCATTTCTCCGTCTTTATCCAGACTCCAAATTCATTTCTCCAGTCTTTATCCAGACTCCAAATTCATTTCTCCTGTCTTTATCCAGACTCCAAATTCATTTCTCCCGTCTTTATCCAGACTCCAAATTCATTTCTCCAGTCTTTTCCAGATTCCAAATTCAGTTATCCAGTCTTTATCCAGACTCCAAATTCAGTTCTCCCACTCCATTTCTTTCCGTGCTGTTTTTGACTGCTCCAGTCAGAGTACACTTTATGCTTGAATAACAAACGTTGGATCAGAAAACCTCTTGACAAAATAAGTCAAAGTAGTGCGTATGGAGAAGGGAAAGAGAATTTTTTTCTTTACAGAAAGGAAAATGGAAGTGTTCACAGTGAAGGGAAACAAGTAGTGTATTTAGGGAGGGGGTGGGGGAGGGGAAAAAGTATTTACAGAATAGGGAAGCACTTGTAGTGCTTACAGAGAAGGGAAAAAATTGGTAATGTTTCTTGTTAATGGACGTATCCGCATGCTTGAAAAATGTTTACAAACAAATGGCTTTCCAGTGCCAGGGAAATCTAATGATTTGGGGGTAATAATTAACAAAAAATTTAGCTCAGAAATTACAAAAGATATAACAATGAAATATATATGATTTTTGAAGGAAATTGAATGAAGATTTTGAATCTGGGCTTCTTTTGTTTTAATTTTGATAATAAAAAAATATTTAGGCATTTAGATTTGGATAGATTTTTTTGCACGATCAAAAACATATGTATTTACCACTACAGCTTCACATCCAAAAAAGAACACAAAGCAAAAAAGTTGAAAATAAAGTTTGTATTGTCACACTACACACGTAAATGAAAGTAAAACAGTTTAGAAGTCTGTCAAGACGCTCGCACTCTATGCAGACAGGTCAGTCCACGACCACGCTCCCCTCCCCCCACCACGCCCCCTTGCTGGACTTCAACCCTCTCTTTCACTCCTCCTCCTCTCTTCTGCCCCATGTCACGCCGCGAGCAGGCCACGCTCCCCTCTCGCGCTGACTATCACATCACTGGCCACTGGCACGCAGTGCAGAGTACACACAAGGCGAGCTCGTTCGACGCTGGCAAACCAGTCAGCTGAACACACACTGAGGTCACACAGCCCGACTCAGTAACTGACGAATACGGTCAGCAATTCCGTCACAATCATCATCTCACCTTCATGCTCGAGTAAGTTGTTGAATAAAAGATTATTGTCTTTGTCAATAATGATTAGCAGAGCCTGCTCAGCTGTGTAAATACGTTGATTTGGTCGCTACCCTTGTCGAAGGTTGCGCCGCCATCTTTGCAAGCGAGACGAAGTGCTGGCTGGTCATCCAGTCAGTGATGAGAATAAATGGGCTTTCCCCTCACGTGTGGTCATTTGCATATCATTTTAATACTACAGACATATAAGGCTTACTACGCACACTCTATTTAAGTCCGTTAATAGAAATAGTAACGAATGAAAATTCAAGAAAAATGCATGACGTCAGTGGACGGCCCATAGGCACTGGGAAAGCATTTTTACTTTGGCGTCAGCTGACGGCTTATAGGCACTCTTCAGGTTAATGATTTGGAAGTATTATCCCGTGGGTATTGTTGGAGAGATTGGACATGGTTTTCAGTAGCATTGTTACTATGTGCATTACCTGTTCCATTGCGTACTTAGGAAAGTGTTGAATGGGTAGACATGTTCTTCACAGCCCTGGGTTTAAAGGAAAAATCTAGGTGGATATGAACACAGGTGGAGGAGGTAAATGTACAAATGGTTGTCAGCAACATTACATGTTGTGGAGTGTTGTGTATCTCGTAATTTCTATGTACATTGGACTTTTGTGTGATGTAAATGTTGTTATCGTCACAGTAGAACACAACTGTTTTAAAGCTTGGAGTATTTCTGTTGGTTTTGTACTTGTTTTGTTGTTGTGTTGTTTTTTTTAAAAATCTCTGTCTCTGTGAGTGAAGTGTACATGAACTTGAAAACCGGTTAAAGCAACAGCCTAGCAGAACTACAGACAAAGAAGATCATCTGTCAGCTCTCCATGCATGGAGGAAGATTGACTCTGTGTGCTGCCATCAGTGTCAACTCGGTGTCCGCGACATGTGTTACACTTGTGTGCAAAAACTGGATGTGTTTGAAAAGTGTTCCTTTTACAGTCTTGTAAGTCTGGGAGATCCTGCACTGGATTCAGCCTCATCGTAGGCGTGAGGAGAACAAACTCGTTACCGACGCCAAAGCGTAACAGAAAGTTTCCCCATTGACTCGAAATGTGTTGTCTGTAGTAAAAATCTTGGAGATAACTAGTCATGGACGTTAGGCCCAGGTCCTGTGAAACGAGTCCAGCAGAAACTGCTCCTCCTCCCTTGCAGACCCTATTCAGGGAGGAGGGGAGATAGGACAGCCGCTGTGAACAGTGTTTATCATGAGTGCCAGGTAGTGGCATGGTTTGATTTTTTGTCCTGATCATTTTTTGCACTGAACGGTTGGTTGGGATGAGGGGGGAAAAATTTCACAATCGTCAGCACACGGAAGCTCCAACCATTCCAAGAATGTCTTTGTTTCTGATTGGTTCATCTGTAGAGAAACAAGCTGAATGGATGTGTTGTAAATGACTATGTTTGTTCCTTTTGATCAAGTCTGTGATGTCATCTCTCTCTTTCTCTCCCAAGCCAGGGCAGACTGCATGGCGATGGACACACTTCCCAACTAAGGGAGAGGACTGTTGTTATCCCCCTCCACAACAAGGCAAGCTGTCCAGTGCTGGTCTCCTGTTCTCTTTTGGGGTATTATTTCAGCTGATGATCATTGTCAGAAAGGAACAGAATTGTTATTGGCTGCCTTAAAATGCGTTTTGGAGTTGGACATTTTTTTGTGAACCATGTGTATACCTCATTTTTTTTTTTTTTGGACGAAACACAATATGAAAGATCCCTGAAAACTTGCTGGATTCCTTGCTGTTCCAAATGAGGGCTACACTCAGAGAATCACTAGCTGAGAGTGTAGAGCTGATTCACACCAGTAGTGCATGGAAATTTTAACCCTACCCATCAACATTACCACTCAACATGTAGAAAGAAACTGTAAGGTGGCCGGTGCAATGTGTTTGTAGGTTGATGAGAGCATGGACTTTGTTTGACAATAATGAAGGCCTAGATCTTTTAAGTTTGTGTGTGTGGGTGATTGATTTTAAGACCATGGTGCAAAGAACAACGGATTTGTGCGGGGTGGATGCTGATACTTTTCTAGAAATCCCCCCCCCCCCCCCCCCCCCACAAAACACGCCTTCAGGAATTTCGTGGACAGCGAACAAGACAAGTTGTGTGTATTAAAGCAAGGAGTGAAGAAAATCACTTTTAATGGAAGCTGTACGTGGATGGAGGGATGCTGAGTTGGCATGACATCTGTTGGCAGAGTGGAACAACAGGACTGTCACTGGAGATCGGAATAGAGAAAGGAGTATACAACCATTGACTCCACATGCTGGTGCCATAGGATCTGACCATCTGAGGCAACAATGACACTTTTGCAGGGGTTTTTTTTGTTGAAAGTCTTTTTTTTTTTCTTTTTTTTTCAAATTGAAAACAGCAATGATGACTTGGGCTAAGTTGTTAGTATCCCATGGAAAATCCCTTACAGATTGGCATATGTTGTTGATTGAACTACATGATTTTGTCTCCTGTCCATCTGGTCATTGGTCTCCAGTTGGATGCGGAGTGAATGAGTGTAGCTGTGAGAAACATGAGGATTACAATCTGTTGTTTGTTTAGTAGTGATGCTTGTGCCAAATTCCTGTTTTACATCCTACATTCATTGATTGATTTTGGATATCAGTTGAAAGATACAGAAAATGTGTGGGCCGAGGCTTGAATTATCACATATTTCATTTTCACACCAGGGGATTTTTTTTTTCCGGTGGACATGAAAAAAAAAAGATTCTCCCAAGTATGGCTTACAGTATTCATACTGATATGTTCATGAAAACTATTAGCGTGGATTTGTGAACAAATTGTGTCTTGTGTGCCAATGTACACTTGTGCGTGCGCGCGCGCGCACACACACACACACACACACACACACACACACACAACACACACACACACACACGCACATATATACACACACACACACCCATATATATAGAGAGAGTGAGACATGAGATAGGGGAAAATTGGTGGGGGGGGGGGGGGGCGGAGGGGGAGGGGGGGGCATTGGTTTTCTTAAATCCAAATGCAGTAGTGTTACAGCAGCTAATAGTGCAGTAAGCAGGGAGCCAAATTCACTGGATGAAGAAGATTGAGACCTAACAATAAAATTAAACCGTGTTGGGCTCTTGCGCTATGGAAGCTCTTTTCACAGTTACTTCAGGCTGTTGTTACATTAGAGATGGAGTACTTTCGCATTCAAAGCGATTTTTTTGTTGTTGTGGTTTACCTTGCTCAGTTTGATCTGTGTGGACACCAACCACTCTAAGACAGCCTGCTCAATAAGCGAGCTGTCTAGAATGGATGGTGTCCTCTCAGAGCAAATCCAAGGACCAGGGTTCGAACCCCTTCACTGGACACAGCTTTTCCCCTCGTTCAGAATGTCATGAGGCCTGGCCAGGTGCTGAGTGTTCAGAAAAGCAGTACGCTCAGTGAGTACCCTGGAAAGAATCTACAGAAACAGAGAAGCTGCTCCATGATGAATTGTATTCTTATCTTGAGGGGAGGGGATGGGGGATGGAGACCTTCAGGTTAGGCCCTGTGCGGTCGGTTGGGCCTCAGTAATATTTCTGAAGGACTCCCAACATTCAGGATGCTCTGCTTGGTCCCCAAAGGGATGCAGGGGGCTGTCTCACGACAAAGAACTTCACCACCACCTCCACCTGGAAATTGTATGTTGACAACCTCCTCTTTTCTTTGGACTCACTTCGTAAAGAGACTAAGCCTTTGAGAAATAAAAGGTCATTCGTTTTCAGTCATCTGTGGTGTTTCTGCCTTGGTGGACCAATCTTTGGTTTGGAAACTATTTCCACTTTTTTTTTCCAGGTCACAATTTAAGGGCATGCTAGCTTTTTAATGGTAATCAGAGAAAAAGGGAGTGAAAATAATAGACATTGTCCAGAGAGGAGGTGGGGAGGGGACACTAGCTTTTTGTTTTGTGATGTCTGTTTGCCCATTTAATATTTTTTTTATCGATCATCTGTTTCATTTAAGCGTTTTCTGTCTTTTTTTTTCCTTTAAAAAAAAAAAAAAATCTGATAATTATGCGGGATGGCCTACATCGTCATAAGGATGTCGGTAATTCAGATATGGCATCAGTAATGTTCTCTAAAGTTTGTGTCTTTTTCAGATGTGACCTTTTTTTTCTTACATGTGAATTTGACAGTCCTTAAATGGCCGTGTGAGACTGGGTGGCCATGATTAATATACACTATTAACTATTCATGAGGAGAGCAGGCTGCTTTTTTTTGTGAACATTGGCCATTGTTCAGTTTCTTAAAGTCATTTCTTGCATGTAGTCTTTCTCTTTTTGACCTGTTCTTCTGTTGCTGTGCAAATACAGAAGAAAAAACATTGGTGGTTATTCTTCTTTTGACCCATTCTTTTGTTGCTCTGCAGATAGGAAATGGTAGCCGTCATTCCCCTTTTGGGTTATTCTGTTTTTCTGTCAACAGAAGAAAAAAAAAACAATATCAGCAGTTTTTCTTCTTTTGATCTTAGCATCTGTTGTTGTCCAGATATAGAAATAAAAGCAGTAACCTCCTTTCAACCTGTTCCTGTGTTTCTCTGCAGATAGAAAAACTTTAGCAGTTACTCTTCGTTTGACCTGTTCTTTTGTTTCTCTACAGATAGAAAGAACATTAGCTGTAGTTTTTCATTTTGACTGTTTTTTTCTGTTGCTTTGCAGATAGAAAACCAAGAGCAGTTATTCTCCTTTTGAACAGTTCTTCAGTTGCTCTGTAGATAGAAAATAAGTAGCAGTTATTCGACCAGCCGCCATGGCGAAGTAGTTAGCGTCGCAGATTCCCGGCTGGGAGGTCGTGGGTTCGAATCCCATCAATGTCATGTGGGTTTTTCTGCCCTGACCGGCTCCTACCCAGAGTTGAGTTTGCTGCGGACTCAGTTGGGAAGACTGGGACCACACAGTCGAGTTTCATCCACTTAATGGATGCGTTTCTGAGAGTGTTGCTCAAATTTCCTGACCAACACTGCAGGTGCCTGTATCTCTCGGGCTGGGATATATTATGAAAAGAAGCGTAGAGTACAGCCCTGTCATGTAGTCTCAGACCGAAATGGAAATCCGTAGCATCATCTTAATCATCCTCATTCTCATCGATCAGCATTAAAAAAAAAAAAGTCTCAAATTCTGTGGCCCTTCATGCCCTGCTCTCATGGTGACCTCAATTTCGATGTCCTCTCCACGTCTGTGGCCTTGGTTTGGTTCTGTCGGGGTCACCGGTATCGGCGAGTCTATGGGGGCTGTCGGACGGATGTGGTGGCGCCCTCCGGAGGGGGAGCTCACTCACGCCGGCTCCGCGACTAAGCAATTATTGTCGTCAGTAGGGGGCTTAGTAGGTGGTGTCCTGCGTATGTTAGATCAGAACAGGCGCCACTGAACACCACCGAAGTGACTCGGCAGCAGCGCAGTGTCTCCTCCGGTGGGTTGCCTCTTGACGACTTGACATTGACTGCTCCCTGTGGTTTGCCGGTGCTGGGGCTGCGGTGGGGCTGACCGGGCTGTGGCTGTGGACAGGATGTCGGAATGGGCGGCGTGTGTGCACTGCCTCTGAGGTGGCGCAGAGGTTGGGACAGCAAAAAAAAAAAAAAAAAGTAGCAGTTATTCTCCTTTAGACCTATTCTTCTGTGGCTCTGCAGACAGAATGGTTTCAGCGGTCATGTGTCTTTTAATCACTTCTTCTGTGAAAGCGTTCTGATGATAGAAAGACAGTAGCAGTTATTCTCATAGCCTGTTCTTGTGTTCTATGCAAGTACGAAGACAAAAGCAGTCATTCTCCTTTCGTACATTTTCTTTGTTTTGCTGGTATAAAGGCAACAGCGTTCATTCTGTTTTTGAAATATGTATTCTCTGTCGCATAGGTACAAAGATCATAGAAAAAAAATGAGAGGACTTAAAAAAGAGGGTGGGTGGGATGGAAGGTTGTGGTTTGTAAAGAAAATGATGGAAAAGGGCTTGTCGGGAGTAACACTAGTGCAATTATTTGTGCAGAAAAGAAAAAAAAAGGTGTTCCCGTGGAGGCTAGGTGTCTGTGGCTCTGTACTGGCCAGCTGGACAGAGAGGCAGGGGAGAAATGGCACTGAGGGGGCGTGGGACTGAAACAATTTCCATGACCAAAGCAAGGTGTTGGAACATTGAAACGAATACTCAAAAAAGATATTTCACTGACCAAAGTAAGGTGTTGGAACATTAAAACAAGCAAAAAAAAAAGGTGTTTTTCACAACCAAAACAAGGGCTGGAACTTTGAAACACTTTGAAACAAACAGACAAAAAAGGTGTTTCCATAACCAAAGCAAGGAGCTGTAACATTGAAACACACAAGCAAAAAGGGTGTTTCCATGACCAAAGCAAGATGGTGAAATGTTGAAACAGACAGAGCCTCAGTATGGTCGTCTTACAACAGTGGCATAAAATTGAGCTCTGCATGTTGATGCAGTAACAGGCCAGCCTGCTGTTTATGAACCAAGCAAAAAAGCACAAAAAGAAGAGAAAGAAAATGCAGCACACCACACTGTCGCTTCCTCGTTTCACCCTTTGCCCTCAGAGAAGAGAGATTCCCTGACTGTGAAGGCTTCTTTCCCTGACATGGCTGTTCACAGATAACAGAACTTCATCTCATAGTTTCCCTCTTGTTTTCTTCTTGTGGGTGTTTTTGTAAGTTTTACCTTGTACTAGTTTGTCCTTTGTTTTAACTGTTGTTGTTGGTATGGATTGTCTGTCTGCGTGGTCTGTACAATAGAATGTTCAGAAGTGGTCTTTGGAAGTGTCGTCATCAATCTCCCTGCCTGACCCAACCCATCACAGAGGGGCAGGGGGGGAGGCCTCCAGGTTTGGGAGATTCGAAAGTCATGCAGAAGCCTCCGATTGATCAATGAACCAGTCTTAGAATCATCCAACTTTTTAATCCTTTTTAGCAGCAAATCTGCTATAGTGCGTTGTTATTCTTGTTTACCTTGAGTGTTTGGAAAGACACTTTTTTTTTTCAATTCACCTGTGGTTTGGAAGAACTTCACAAAGTTGATGACTTGCCATGTTATGTGTGAAGGCAGGACTGGAATCCCTGGTGCCAAGCGTGGGCAGCAAGGTGTGGTCATCAGGATAATGGGTATAACCAAAGCACCACCTGTGATAACAAACCTCTACACATTGTTTCATTCACTGGGTCTTCATTTCATTTGGCCTTGCAGACTCTTAACATGGTGAAAGTTAATGATGCAAGAGTCTTTTTTTTTTTTTTTTTTCCTTGACCACTTGTACTGTTCGATTTTCCACAAGCATTGCCATCCTTGTTGAAGCCAGAGATGGATGTGAGACTCACGTCACAGTCTGGAGTTTTTTTACACAAGTGTTATCAAAATTTTTAGCCCAGACACATTAAGGATAAGAGAAGAAAATTGTGAGCATTGTCTTGAGTGAAAGTTAAACACAAAAAATCATCATGTGAGGAAGGAGTGATGGACGTTTTGTAGACAGGTCAGTGTTGTTAGCGAGAGCTGTGGCCAATGTGTGGATTGTGAGGGGAGTGAAAGGAAATCAGAGCATTGCAAGTCAGGATGATCGTGGCATCAGGGCCAGCAGAAATGGAGTAGAATGCTTGGGCGGAACTTTTTGAGCATTTTCATTTTGCTGACATTGTAGACTTGCTGAAGTAGCCCATCTTTTTCCAACAAGAAGAAACTGAATGCCATCTTTTTTAAAAGTTTTTCTCTGAAAGTAATCTTGTGCCACAAAATAAGGTGTGGCATCTCCAAACACAAAAGCTGAAGGTGCTAGACGACACTAGACACGCTCCTTTGTGGGATGGATGGTTTCTTTTTTTTATAATGGACTGGGAGAGAGAGGGGTATGAGAGGGAAACATTCAACATTTCCAACCAGTGTACTTGTATCATGTAAATAACTACTGACATTTGTACCATCTTGTGTGTGTGGCAGTGCTGGGATTGGACATCTGCTGGCAGATGGTAAGATCTGGCTGCACACAGAGTAGGTGGCTGCCCCATCCCTGGTTCCCCATGGACAACATCATGCATTCATTCCCAATCAAAACCACTGGTATGAGCGGCAGTGACACTGCAGCAGATTTTGTTAATGAAACAGTCATTGTCTCTTTGAGCCCAGCCCTTTGGCATTACATATGTTTGATATGCCAGGAGTCGAATAGATCCGTGGAAGGGAGGGCTAGGGAACAACACACCACTTGTATGTAGGCAACTTAATTGTTCATGACCATGTTGGAGCGTGTGGAGACCCAGGTGTGTTTTGTCATAATTTGTTTTGCTTTGTGCTTATACTATAGTATAGAAGTGTGCCTTTCACCAGGCCCTGCTTTGCGTTCGGGGAGCCGAAGGAAGGGGACAGGTTATTGAAGTGTGATGGATAACCTTCTGATGTCACAGCCTCTTTTTGAGATCACTGCGCCCCTTGTTCACGAGAGAAAAAAGACTGACAAGTTACTGCACGCACACATTTCCAATATTATTGTCAAAAGATGGATGACATCAAGAGTGCAGCTGGTTGAATTTGTACCAGATTTGTGATTGTTTTCATATTGACAACATAGGTCTGTCTGTATTTTATGTTGTTTCTATCATTATGTGTCTGTTTTGTTGTTTCCACAACAAGCTATATGTGTTGAATTTTTTTTTTTTTTAATTGTTGAAGGGAGTTTAAGTTGAAAGGAGTGTTCATATTGTAATATGGCGAAAAGCCTGCATAGGCAAACAGTTTTTTTTTTTCTTGCTCTTTTCTCCCTCTACAGTTTTGTACTGCTTCTGCCATGTTGCATTACCAGTCTCATGACAACAACAACAACAACAGCAAACAAACAAAGAAACAAACAAGAAGGAGAAAAAGGCTGAAGAGATTGTGAAAGGGAAGTGAAGTAATGAAAGCGAACATGAAGGGACCATCAAAACAGATGGAATCACCGATCGACAAAAGTTGTCATGGTGTCCATCTTCCTTCCGTATGTCTGCCATTTGCTTTGTCAAGTTATAGGATTATGATTTTTTTTGGTCTTTATCACTTCTTCATTTTTTTTGGTGGGGGCGCAGTTTATTCACACAGCTTTCCCAGATTTTTTCCTTCCAATATTTTTGTCTGAAACATACCAAGAAAGAAAGAAACAAAAAAAACAAAAAAAAGCCAGCGCCATTGCTTGCTGGCAAGTCAGGTGATCAGCAGTGCTTTGTGCTGGTCATGTGACTTTTTGATGAGTGTATTTAGACTTTCAACTGTGACTTTTTAATGAGTGCACTTCTTTTAATTGTGACTTTGTGATGATTGTACTTCTTTCAACATTCTCCTTTCCACTGCACTCCCACCTCGTTGCCAAGGTTTTGCAGAGTGAACTTCGGTCGCTGAGAATAAGACAAAAGTTGTACGGCCTTGTCCCAGCTTCCACGTCATAAAGGGGAAGCAATATCTGCATTTTTGTCCTGTAAGAGAGGATAATCTAATGGAAGGAGGCTTTTGAAATAATTTGTAGGGGGAAAATGTGGATACTGCTTTGGGGCTGAAGGCAATCTTGAATGTAGTACTGTAGATATCTTGGAGATGGGGGAAGAAAAACAGACCTCTATGCTCCTCCGATCAGGGGCCATAGTTAGAGGAGATGCTGGTTCCGCTATGCATGTAACATGTTCAGGACTGCCATGCCTTGATTTTCGAGGGGAAAGTTTACTTTCGGCTTTTCAAGCATCATCTTTATACCAGTGAAATGGAAAACTGCTTGTGTGTGATATCAACATGACTGAGGGGTCTTGCTGTGCTGGTCTTGGTTGCAAGACTCAGAAAGCGGCAAAGCATACCTACCATAAAATACCAAGCAAAAGAAATAAAGATGAACGGTCGGATATTCTGAAATGGTAAGATGTGTATTGTCTGCTTAAGAAGCATCGGTTGGTCTGAAAGTAACTTTATTAGCCAATCGGATTACACTTTTTACCCAGGTCAGTTGCAACATAGCTTTGTATAATAATGTCTACGACCACAACCATAAAACATTCAGTGAAGAGGGAAAAGAAACACTCACACATTCAGCCAATCCTATGATCAGTTGTGTTGGCATTGGAAGATAACACATTCGTTGAAAATGCATATAACTCTTAGTACACTGTGTGTTTATATAAAAAAAGATGTTGCTTTGCATTGTGTTTGTGTATCAATTTCTATATTGGCTTCTTTGCAGCAACACTTCTATCAGTGTCACTCTTCTTGTTATGATCTTTCGTGCAGTAGTTAAGAATTGCACACAAAAATGATAGTTTAAAAGGAAAACATGTGTCAGTGTTTTAGTTGCAGGCTTTTAAGTTGAAAACAATGTTCTTGTATACTTAGTCTTCAAGTATTTTACTCCCTTCACCAGATTGGTCAACAGTCATAGTGCAAACTGTGTGAATGGATGTAAACTTGCGGAGAGGCTGTTGACACAGCTCTGAACGCAAGTTCACGAAAGCCCCAGTGAAGCATGGTGGACACAGTTAGCTCTCCCTCTTTTTATGGTCCATACTCGTGCGCATGCACTCACATACACACGCAATCTCTCACTCTCCCCTTCTCTCTCCCTCTCTCTTACACACACACGTGTGCATACACACACTCACACATACACACAGAGTACACATACAATTATATACACGCACACACATACGCTCACATACACATACAGAGTCTCTCTTTGTCTCTGTCTCACACACACACACACACACACATGCACACACGCTCTTTCTTCAAGATAAAATAATCTGTCCCTACAGTGTATGATTTATCCCTCGGTGAAGAACATTTTCTGAATGTCTTGGTTTGGTGACTCGTGTTTTTCATGATTTTTTTTTTTTTTTTAGTTCAGTTTTTCTGTGTTGTGCAATTCATTCTCCTCTTTTTTTTTTTCCCAAAGGGTTCTTTTTTGGAATCTGGTTCTGAAGCTTGTCAGTGTAGGGGCGTGTACTGTGTGAATGAAGAGTGAGGTGGATGGGCCAGCTGCCAGAATTCACCCAGGGTAGATCAGCTGTGTCTGCATTGAAGAGCAGAGAACACAGAAGAGTGAAACAAGCAATGAATAGGTGCTTCCTGGCTTACAGAGAAAAAGTCACTTTTGTTGTTGTCCTGCACCCCCCCCCCCACCCCCCCCCCCCCCCCACCCTCCCCCCAATGTTCCTTTCTTTTCTTGATGGAAAAGGGTTTTTTTTTTCCTTTATTTTCTGTCTTCCTCAACAGGGACGGAACTATATTTTGGAACTGTATTTTGCTTCTTATGAATTTGATTTAATGGAGCGTATTTTTTCTTGTTTTTCTTTATACCCAGAGACAGTCTGTAAATACATTAATTTTCTGGATCTTTGCATCCTGTAGTTCATCTTTGTTGCTTCTACCTGTTCTGTTTCCGTGTCCGAGTCTCTCTCTCTCTCGAAATTCGTAATGTGGTCAACTTGAACCCAAGTACTGGTGAAGCACATGCAAAATTTGAACAGAAAAAGAGGATTATTTTATTTTTCTGTTATATCATTTTGTCATATACTATTATGTGAAAATTGGATTAGACATCTTGTGTAAAGCCTTTCTTCCCTCCCCACATCAGCATTGTGCCAATATGATTGAAGTTGCTCGTTCTATATGAAGCAAATATGGCAGCTGTGTTTCTCAAGTGTTCAGTGGAAGAAAATGAGGACAACCCGATTCTGATGAATAGGTTGTGAGCATGTTAAGCGTGTTTGTATGTGTGCAAGAAATTTCATGAAAAGGATATGTATATACATAGATAAAGGACTGGCCATCTCAGCACATAGAAAAGCTTTAGACTGAAGTAGATGCACGTCCTCGTGGTCATACGGAATCCATGTCTCCATGCTTTACGCTGAAAAGAGCATGTTCAGTTGGTCTGGAATGACGAGGAGAGCCAGAGACAGAGATACTGAGGAGGAGTCAACTAGTGCTGTTTGATATCATGACAAATGTGAATCATTAAGTATACACCTTTCCTGGTTATGTATGACCAGATGCGAAATACTGTTTTTTCTGTTTTTGGCCGAGTAGAGGAAGTGATTGTTATTGAAAGCTCACTTATCCAGTTCTATTTTACTCCATTTGTTTGTTCTGTTTTTTTTTTTTTTCCAACCCAATATAATGTCATCGTTATTTCCTACGGAAACACCCATTCTCTTCATCTTTCTTTCCCAGAGAGAGAGGACAGATTCTGATCGATTCTTCCTCCGTACCCAAACTTCCAATTCTTTCTCGTTTCACACACTGGCTTTGATGCGGGTTGTATGAGGAGGCCCACAAAGCATGGACAGTGGAAATGCTTGGTGGAGTTTCTGTGATATTTTCTCCGTGGGTTGTTGTGTACGTACCGCTGGGACAGAATACTGGTCACTGTTGTTCCAACTTGTGTTCTTCTTCAAGTAGATCGTCGTCATGGTGAAATCAACCTCACTTTTGCCATTTGTTATACTGATGCTGTCTTTCTTTGTTGTCTGTATGAATTTTAGTGGCTTGTGTTACAAGGAAAACAAATTGTAAATCATAATGAGAATGGAAATTTGTCTGCACATACTTCCAGAACTGAGCTTGCAGCTTTATCTTTTTTTTTTTTTTTCATTTACAGAAAGTGTGCAAACTTTCGTCAATTTGCCTTCATCTGCGTGTATAGAATTCTACCTCCTTTTTTTCTCTCCAGAAATTTTTTTTTCTTTACGTTTGTGCTGTTCTTTAACAAAGCCCGAGATCTCTGTCTTATTGATTGAAATTTTGTCATATCTTCGTTCCCCCCTCCCCCGTATTAAAAAATGGACTTCAAAATATTAAATAACCTTAATGGTGAGAATGTTAAGATGTTAATGTTAGTGATATATGTATACGTATATAAATGTTTCTCAACATTACCATCCCATGAGGAGAACAGCCCAACTGTTTGCCGAAAGAGGCCTGGCCAGGAAGGTTCTGCCTGCAGTAGTAACCCATTCCCTGGCACTGAACTGGGCATGTGGATCAGGAGCAGGAATCCTGGGGTTATGTGCAGCAGCTACTAGTGTTCAGGCTGAACAGTGTGCATAAGAGAGTGTAGCCAGAGCTTTGGAGGCACGTCACCAAGCCAGTTTCCACCCCCTGCCTTCCCTCACTATGCCCCCTGGGAACAGCCACAAGTGGTGGTTGTGGAAAAAAGGGGGAAATGTTATGCTTGGAAAAAAAAAATTGCCATATCCAACCTATGTCACACTTGTCTATTGTAAACATTAAGAACTACCAAGACATCAGTGCTGAGTAAGCATTGTTGAATGTGGAAATTCAGATGGATCAATGTGCCAGAGAAAAAAAGGACACCCCCCTGGTCAGAGTGGTGATTTTATTGCTTTTATCTCAAATCATTTTATTTACTCATCAGTCATTCTTCAGAAAGAATATGGCCAAGTAGGCTTGCTTTGTTTAACTTTTTTACTCTCTGGTTTGGGGAGGTGGGGCGGTGGGAAGGGGGATGCGTCTCAATGTTGTCTTATTCTTTTAAAGTTAGTCACAGGAGTGACAGATTTCTTCACTAAGAAACCTGTTTGTCGTTGGTCAGTGTGTTCTAAATATAGCCATCGTTGCTCTCAAGATGTCTGTCTTAGCCTTGTAGTGTATGTGCAGTGATGATTCTGTGGCTGCTCAAGTTCTGAAATGGTATGAAAAGGGAGTGAACTGTTTGGCTGTGCCATTGTTTTGTTAAGGCATGGTTATCTCCCGTTGCATTCGGTCTTTACCTGTTTGAGCTGGGTTAGAAAAACACCCTTGTTATCAAGTATTCCTCCTCCCCCCCACCTACCCCCATCCCTGGAAGGCCCAGCTTTGGTTCACTTGATAGTTGCACATCATTTGCTAGAAGGTGTGACACCAGTCTGGTTTGGGTTCCTTTTCTCTCATGTCATCCTGAATCATCCATTGATGACTCTTTCAATCAGCGGAACTGCATATCTGACAAACTCCAAGTTGATGATTACCTCTTTGGGAGTACTGACTCGTAATGTCTTTAATAAGACAATCACTGCAAGCCTAACAAGAGCGCGACAGGGCAACCATGCTGCTTGATCTCAAGTTTTGAATGCGAAGACATCATTTTTGTGTTCTGACCTGTGCACATTCTACTCTTTCTCCAACTTTGGAGTATCTTGTATTCGGCACAGTATACATGTGTAGGCTTTAGGCCTGTCATCTTTTCTCATAGAGCATTTAATGTCTTTAGTGAATTGTATGATGGAAGGGGTGATTACGGAATGAATTTGCACTGGGTTTTGAAGCTAAATACTGAGTCAGCTTTGATTCATCAAACCCTTCTTTTTTTTTTTTTTTCTGTCAGTGTCACTGCTCTTGTCCCTTTCTCGATTTATTTATTTTAATCCTTTTTCACCCCTCTCAAATGCACCTGGACTTAGAGGGGAAAGGTAATGTTTAGTTCACTATGCTGGTTCGATGTATCCATTGGTTTATGTATGCATCAGTTCAGTATACTGTTGTTTCAGCTTTCATCGACAAAAACGTCATCAGGTGTACTTATCATTTCACAATGTGCGATGGATCTTAAGGCAGAGTTGTTGGTCAAAGGCTGTGCATTCTGTATAGAGGCTTAATTCCACTGAATGATGTAACCTTCCACTGTTTTATGATTTCTTCCTGTTTGTGATGTTTCACTAGATGTGTTAACGGTTCATGTGGTATTGGCATATCCTTCATTTTTCTTTACATTTTGTTTTTGTCATGTCCTGCTTGGAGAGTGTCATGCTTTGTTTTATTGTTGTGTTTTCTGTTGTAGGTTTTGGTTGAATTGTGTTGGAAACGCCCAAACAGATCACTCCCTGAGCTGTATAGGACTTGAGACTACAGTAACCTGGCTTCTTCTTGTTGTGTGGTTCTTTTTCTTTCAGACTACCATTGGCTCCGATTTGGTGGCCTGGCTGCAGGTGTTGATGATGTGTCCTAGTTGTTGTACTATCTGCAATGATGTCAGATGTCCCATGGAATTGTGATGATGAGCACACTACATGCCTGACCAAATTGGTTTGAAAACGAAGACAAAACCCTTTTTTTTTTATTCATGACCCAATGCTGTGCAGGCTGGACAGTCTCTCTATTGTTGTCATTAACTAACTTCTGTGAGCCAATAGAAAAGGAGATTGAATCGTCCACGGATCGACGCCATATATATTCACCATTGTTTTGAAAAAAAAAAAAATCCTTGTTGAAATCATGTACAACTTTTTGTGAGGTGCTGGTACAACCTTTCATTTGAACTCAGGTGACCATGATTCCAGGGTTTTGGGGGCATACGGTTCGAACCTATCGTCTTTTTCCATCCCAGACTCGATTGTTGGGGTTTGTATGCATTGAAATCTGGACACATCCAGGTGGACTGTATGGCACTGAACAGTCGGTATTAAACTCTTGTTTTAAGTGTTCACACTTCTTTCAAGTGTTTTTGCTGGACTGAAATTGTGTCTGAGAGAGAGAGAGAGTCTGTTTCTGTGTGTGTGTGAATGTGTGTATGATGGAGAGAGAAAGGGTGGGGGGGTTGGTGGAGGTGATTGCATTTCATGCAAAGAGGTTCATTGATATCCTTCACAAAAAAAAAAAAATGATTATGTCATGAAGCCTCATCATCACAGTTGTCCGTGCAATGGCATTATTCTAAAACGCTGATCATTCCAGCTTCTGCCATGAACAGTTACACCTAGTGAATCCTTTGCAGTCACAACACCATCAGTCTACAGAGAGCAGTCAATATCAGGTCGCCATGAAGCAACCCATCAAAGGGGCACTGCATGCACTGCTTCTGAGTCATTGTGGTAGTGTTTAATGGTGCCTATTCTGATCCAACATGCCCAAGTCGCCACTTAGACCCATACTGAGAATAATAATTGCAAAACTGCGGGGGCCAGCGTGAGTGAGTGTGGCTCTGCGGAGGGTGCCACCTCATACTTGTAATGACAGGTACTTGTCAGTTTGCTAATTTCAACAACTTTTGACTTCCACTTTACGCAAGGTGTCGTCTGATTTAAACAGAAAAAAACAAAAATCTTGTCGATGTAGGAAATGTTGAACTTGACTGAATTTGCTTATAACACCTTTCATTTGGTGGTGGTAGTCATACTTTGCAAGTTTGTTTTCAACTGAACAGACCTAGATCTTTCATATCAATCTGCTGTTTTCTGAAAATTTGCTGCTGTTCTGTGTGTACTGGTAGAGATGTATGTACGTGCTTCACAAAGATTGCATGCATGTTGAATTGTTCATACTGACATAGTCATACAGCATTCATTTAAAAAAAAGAAAAAAAGAAGAAAAAAACCCACTCATAATGACAAAAAAAATGCAGTGTAAATTCTTACTCAGAATGATTAAAAAATGAGCAACAATAAAGCATCAAAAGAATATGAACAATGGCAAAAGAGACAATGCCATGAAATGTAAAACCATATAAACCTGCAACTGTCTTCTGGCTAATTCTTTCATACTTTAAGTGGTCACAATGCAATAATATTGGCACATAAATCTGTCCATGCTTGTGCTACAATGAAAAAAAAACCACACCAAAAAACTCACTTTCTTCTCGACTAAGGCCACATGGATGAAGGGAGATAAGCATTGAAAGGAAAACCGTGCTGTGCAGTTGGGTTATAAACTCCTGCCGTGTCTCGCGCTCCCTCCTTTTCTTGCCAAATCGCGGGCTTGGAGCTGCCACACACACACACACACACGGACGCACGCACGCATGCATGCGCACACACACACACACACACACACAGAGGGAGATTGCCGGTTTTAACAATAATTTGAGCCAAAGAGAAGCACGAACACCACGCACACAGTATTAACACATAAACGAAACGCACCAATGCACATAATCGTACACACACAACACACGAAACACACCGATGCACATAAACATTCACACACACACAACGCACACGCGCACACACACACGCAAGCACGCACGCACATGCACACACACACCAACACACCTATTAACACATAAACCAAATGCACCGATGCACATAAGCGTACACACACACACACACACACACACACACACACACATATACACACAGACACAGACGCTGCCACAGACACGCATAGATGTTCAAACCACATACATATGTACCGCAGACATACACGCACATACTAGAACTCGCCTGCACTTCTGAACACAGCCGATACTGCCCAGTGAACCAGTTACCTATTTAGCATTGGGTTAGTAGTAGACCATCTGCACGTTGCACAACTTCGAGATAATGACCGCACCGACACACTGGGCCTGTAGTCAACCATTAGATCTAAACAATACTGGTAGAGAGTGAACCTACTACACACTGGCTCAATGTTCGACCAGTAGATCACAACGCAGCTGATAGATACAGTGACCTCTTATGCTGGGTCAATGAGAGCAGCTGTTAGATACAGTGACCACTTATACTGGGTCAATGAGAGCAGCTGTTAGATACAGTGACCACTTATACTGGGTCAATGAAAGCAGCTGTTAGATACAGTGACCACTTATACTGGGTCAATGAAAGCAGCTGTTAGAGACAGTGACCACTTATACTGGGCCAATGAGAGCAGCTGTTAGAGACAGTGACCACTTATACTGGGCCAATGAGGGCAGCTGTTAGATGACAGTGACCACTTATACTGGGCCAATGAGGGGAGCTGTTAGATACAGTGACCACTTATACTGGGCCAATGAGGGGAGCTGTTAGATACAGTGACCACTTATACTGGGCAATGAGGGGAGCTGTTAGATACAGTGACCACTTATACTGGGCCAATGAGGGGAGCTGTTAGATACAGTGACCACTTATACTGGGCCAATGAGGGGAGCTGTTAGATACAGTGACCACTTATACTGGGCCAATGAGGGACCAACAGACCTCCATGCTGGGAGAGAGTGACCCCACACTATTATGCTATACAACCAGGCCAAAACCCACCCACCCACCCGTGTTCCAATCACCTTGTGGGCGGACAGACAAAGAGACAGACAGACAGACAGACAGAATAGGAAGCAGTCATTGCCTTAGTCCGCGGTGTTGGCGCACGTGCACGATCACAGAATCAGTGACTGCTGTATCACCTCACCTGTCCAATCTGCTTCGGCTTCCTTTTCATCATTGTGGTCAACTTTTTTTTCTTTTTTTTTCTTTGTTTGCTTTGTTTATTTATTTTTTTGTTAGAAGCAAACGGGGAGGGGGTGCTTCATCTTTCGAGCCCTCATCAGTGTTTTTTTTTTTTTTTTTTTCTTAGCCGCTCTTTTCGCCTGCTGTCTCTCCACCCTCCACTTCCACGCACAGTCGTGATCAGAAAGGGAACGAGAGGGGCCCGGAATAGCTCAGAGGTAGAGCGCTGGACTCGTAACCTTGGTGATCCTGGGGTTGTGGGTTCGAATCTCTGCCGTGCCGTTTCGGTATAGCGGGATTTTTGTCTCGGAGTTAACATTGGTTCTGACTCCATTTCCCATACAGTCCTTCGAATGACACTATAAACTGAGGTTCCGTGTGTGAACGCACGCATAACATTTTGCACACACGTGAAATCCCATCACCAACTTTCGGAAGAGAAGGCCAGTTTGGCCGTTGGTATGGATGACACGTTACACATAGCATGCACCTTCCCCGAAGCTGGAGTATGGCTGCCTTAATGGCGGGATAAAAAAAAAAAAACGGTCATACAAACAAAACTCCACTCCCTTTGTTGGGTAGATGGGGTTAATCCTTGCCTGTCTGTACAGGGAGTGTCCACAGGAGTATCAGCCTGCGTACACTCACAGAATAAATAAAGAAGGGAACGAGGCAGCCTACCAGAGGAGACCCAGCCCTGTGGCCTTGTCGTTTAGCTGGTGGTCAGCATCGTCTGTTCTGACCAACCTGCGTACGCGGGATAGCTCCCACGGGGTCACCAACTATAGGCAATTATTGTTGAATTTTAAAAGCAGTTATTATGACTCCACCAAATAACGGGGATATAACGAATCACAAGACAAAACAAGATGCGTTTCGACCTCTTAGATTTTCTTTCAGGCTAGGCAAGATAAACAAAACTCAGGACAATGAAAACGAAGAACGAGAACTCACTTACCTTTGTTGAATTCGGCGCAAGACGGGCGTTAAATGAAAGCATTTTGTTCTGTTTGTGATTCATTTGTCCACGTTATTGGGTGGAGTCATGCTAATTACTTTTAATGTTTGTTTAGATCTCCGCCTGCAGTTGCCTCACTTTGCAAGTAACAATCATTGTTTTGAGATGTGGAGCCAGCGTGAGCCACCCAACGACAATCTCCACGAACCTGCCCACACTGACGACTTCAAGACGAATTCACAACGAGCATGTCATTTGAGAGCAAATCGAAATTGAGATCACCAGAGAAGAGGACGCAAAGAGCCACACAAGTTGAGACTTTGTATCTCGGAGAATCAGTGAGTACGAGAAGGATCAAACTGATGCCGTGGAATTCCCCTCTTATCTGAAATGACACGGCAGGGTTGTGCTGACCACTTCCTCTCGTAATGCGTCCCAGTGTCCACCAGGCCCGAGGGATACTGACACCTGCAGAGACTCATTCATTAAGTGGATGAAGCTCGACTGTTAGGTTCCAGTCTGAACGGTTTAGCCCACAGCACACTTTACTCTGGGTAGGAGCCACACAAATCAATGCCTGAGACTGGAACCCACGACTTCCCAGCACTGTCCGCCATGCTCATCACTGCGCCACAGGGGCTGACATGATTATCAGATACTGCCACAACGTAATTATACATTAAGTGCAATCAAAAGCATAACACATGTGGATGGATGGATCAATCACGGTGTGCCGTGCAGCGCATCTTGCGACTTTTTGACGCGAATGATACGCCGTAACAATACTCGTTACTGCCTACCCCGAGCGCCGCGACACGGGATGTTCCACCTCTTTACAATTCCACCCGTACACAAGTCAGGTCGCCAACTTGACCAGTGAACGAAACTTCTTTCGTTTGGTTGTCGTTGAGGAGTTAACTTGTGGTTTGTAACATTTTCAAGATCCCCACTTTTCCCTCTGAGAACTTGAAAGGAGCAACTGATGCCGTACACACTGGCAGAAGGAAGAGCCACTTTCCTCTGACGTGCTGTATCCAGTCCACCCATGGTGGATTCGGGCTGTAAATACAACGTGGAACTATAAAGAAGACGATTGTTGGACGGATGTGGATAGAGTGGCAACACCACTTGCAACACTGCACGCATTCCCCTACTCTGCAGGCACCACATGCACCACCATCCCACCGCACCTGGCTTCAACACAACGACGAACTGACCCAACCTCAAGCGAGACTGACCCCCACCTTGACGTCATGGAGAGAAAAGATTGCATCAGAGGCAGCGCTCTCAGCCAAAGGATTGACCCCCCCCCCCCCCCCCCCCTTCCCCGTCTCCACGACAACATGGCCACATCAAAGGTACTGCCGTCAATCGAAGGATTGGCCACTGCCCTCAACGACGACCTGACAGCATCAGACAGAGGAACCGCTGTCAGCCGAGGGATTGACCACTGCCCTCCACGGCATGATGGCACCAAGTTGCGGCAGTGACTATCATCAGTGACTTCTTGGCAGTGAAGCAAACCAGCTTGGCTGTTGTAGATATTCCAGTCACATGGGGAAGTATCCAGACAGACTGACTCTGGAACTGTCCTATGGCCACAATCAGCATTGGGGATAAGGAAATCCTAAGCGCCGGTTGAACTGGGTTTGCAGGTGACTGATGACAAAGAGGACCTCTAAGAGATCTATGATGCAGGGATCACTTTGCACTGTGCCATGCTACAGAGTATATTTTTTTTATCATTGCAGTGTGTGGGGTTAAAATTTCAACCTGCAATACTTTGAGGCTGGTGTGATGATAAAGGAAAGAGCTGCCGAAAATACAGGGATCCTAGTTGGGAGAGGTGTGTGCTGTCTACCCAATAATGTTCTACGACGCCAAACCCGGCCAGAGAAGGCAGAGCTGCAGATGCAG
>CM065729.1:10373258-10383258 GCA_033310375.1 Conus canariensis
CCACCAACATAATGCAACTTTTCTTACCCATTATACTTCTATTCCCCCCCCCCCCACCAAACTTAGAGGAAGAAACTTAGCTTACAAATGATGTTTTCATTAACCCCCCCACCAACATGAAGCAACTATTCTTACCCATTATCTTCTCATTCCCCCCCCCCCACCAACATAGAGCAACTATCTTACCCATTATCTTCTCCTCTCCCCCCCCCCACCAACATAGAGCAACTATCTTACCCATTATCTTCTCCTTTCCCCCCCCCCCACCAACATAGAGCAACTATCTTACCCATATCTTCTCATTCCCCCCCCCCCCCCACCACATAGAGCAACTATCTTACCCATTACTTCTCTTCCCCCCCCCCCCCCACCAACATAGAGCAATTATCTTACCCATTATCTTCTCTTTCCTCCCCCCCCCCCACCAACATAGAGCAACTATCTTACCATTATCTTCTCACTCCCCACCCACCCACCAACATAGAGCAACTATCTTACCCATTATCTTCTCCTTTCCTCCCCCCCCACCACCAACATAGAGCAACTATCTTACCCATTATCTTCTCACTTCCTCCCCCCCCCCAACATAGAGCAACTATCTTACCCATTATCTTCTCATTCCCCCCCCACACACACACCACCAACATAGAGCAACTATCTTACCCATTATCTTCTTATTTCCTTCCCCCCCCCCCTCAACATAGAGCAACTATATTACCCATTATCGTCTCATTCCCCCCCCCCCCACCAACATAGAGCGACTATCTTACCCATTATCTTCTCACTTCCTCCCCCACCAACATATAGCAAGTAGTCTCAGCATCCTTACTGAAGAAGATAATGCTCAAGAAAGCAAGATCAGAAACACCTTCAACAACAAAGACAGTCTGTGCTAAGAGAACATCCTTACTGAAGAAGATAATGCTCAAGAAAGCAAGATCAGAAACACCTTCAACAACAAAGACAGTCTGTGCTAAGAGAACATCCTTACTGAAGAAGATAATGCTCAAGAAAGCAAGATCAGAAACACCTTCAACAACAAAGACAGTCTGTGCTAAGAGAACATCCTTACTGAAGAAGATAATGCTCAAGAAAGCAAGATCAGACACACCTTCAACAACAAAGACAGTCTGTGCTAAGAGAACATCCTTACTGAAGAAGATAATGCTCAAGAAAGCAAGATCAGAAACACCTTCAACAACAAACTGAAGAAGATAATGCTCAGGAAAGCAAGATCAGAAACACCTTCAACAACAAAGACAGTCTGTGCTAAGAGAACATCCTTACTGAAGAAGATAATGCTCAAGAAAGCAAGATCAGAAACACCTTCAACAACAAAGACAGTCTGTGCTAAGAGAACAGAGAAGGAGGTATAAGAATAAGGGGCAGAAATAGAGAAAAGAGCTGGCTAGGTTTCTGGAGACATATATGTTGACAGTATGAGTCTGTATGGATTATCATACCTCTGTGTTCCAGCTCAGCGCAAACGGACGAAGTGCTTAGCTTAGGGAACAGCAAAACAATGCACTTTATTGCCTCACTGTTCACAGCACTCGCTGAGCTGTGTCAGGAGTCACAATAAACAGAAATGAAAGACGACACGAATGGGAGTAAGAGAGAAACGATGGGCATACGTGTTTTTCAACAGACTTGTCGCTACATCAACTGAAAGGTTTGAACTTGCTCCATAAGTATCATAGAGCAAAACCCTTCCCCTTTACCCCGCCTCTTCCTACCCCACCCCGTACCCTTACACCATCCCATCCTCCTTCCTCCCACACAAAGCTCTCTGCCGTTAGAGGCATCATTATCTGTGAATCCCTGTCTGCCTTCTCTTGAGCTGTAGCTAATGCAAGAGGATCGGACATTGAACAGGTGTCTGACAAGTGTGTTGATGGCATGAGGTCTTCTATTACACGTCGTTCTGCTTGGCTGCAATCGACGAAACGCTTGAGTTAAAAGATTATCACAACTCCAGCGAGAAGGACTCTCAGAGGTTGTCAGAGGCTAACGATAACGAGGAAACAAAGATGATACATTGAGAGAGAGAGAGAGAGAGAGAGAGAGAGAGAGAGAGAGAGAGAGATGGGGAGAGGAGGAAGGGTGTGTGTGCTTTCAGTGGAATTGCTCTAAATGGACTGACCGCATTTTATCGTTTTGCAGATTAATATGGAAAATCTCACCCACCCGTGCTCTCTGTCTCTGTCTGCCTGTCTGTCTCCCTCTGTCTGTCCGTCTGTCTGTCTGTCTCTCTCTCTCTCTCTGTCTCTCTCTCTCTTAATTCATAATTTTGTTCTCTCTCTCTCTTCTCTCTCTCTCTCTCTCTCTCTCTCTCTCTCTCTCTCTCTCTCTCTCTCTCTCTGTTAGCGTGTGTGTTTGCGTGTGGTTTTGCGTGTTAGGGTGTGTGTGAGAGAGAACAAAAAGAGATGTTTAATGACTCAGACAAACTAGTGATTGTTTTTAGACTTTTGATGCTTCACCAACCACCATGGAAAGACAAGAGACAGACACACAGAGAGTAGAGACAGGGTTCATTGCAGCAACAAACACCTTCATGATTGGTGGAGGCAGGTGTTGTCTTTTCTTTATTCCCTTAGCTTGCTTCCTCCTCAAATCCTCCATGAAGGCCTTCAACATCAGCCACACAGCATGGGAGCAGACTGCCCAGGACAGAGACGGGTGGCGATCAGCTGTCCGCAAAGGTGCAGAGACCTGTGAAAGCGACAGAATTGCTGCAGCTGAGCAGCGCAGGATGATTAGGAAGACCAGTGTCAACAGATCTCCAGCTGCTCCCACCATCCCCTGTTCGTACTGTGATAGATCTTTCCGGGCGCAGATCGGCCTGACCAGCCATCTACGCACTCACCCCCGATCCCAGGATGACTAGATGGTCTTCGTCGTCTCGACGGACAACAACAAGCAAACAAACACAGCTTGGTTCCAACCTAGCAGAAATAGACGTGACATTTGGTTTAAAGGTACACAACACAGTACTCCACACAGTGTTTATGGAGACTACCTGTTGCATCAGGAGCTGCTGATACTGAGGAACAGAACTAAAAGAATGAGGAAAAGCGGGAAGCTTCGAGAGCAACACTATGAGCTTGCAAGTTTGAATGGCACTGCAGCTAAATCAGCTGGGAAATCTCTCTGTCTCTGTGTCTGTCTGTCTGTCTGCCTCTCTCACTCTCTCTCTCTCTCTTCTCTCTCTCTCTCTCTCTCTCTCTCTCTCTCTCTCTCTCTCAAAGTTCTACCAGGCCACAGAGCCAGTTAGAAGTGCAGATAATATGAACGGATAAAAAAATGACCTGACATATTATTTACATCTCATATCCAAACGAAAGACTGGCGATACGTTTTGTTCTCCATCAGCAACGTTTTTGCTCCACACAAACCCTTCTCTCTCTCTCTCTCTCTCTCTCTCTCTCTCTCTCTCTCTGAGAAATCTTAAATTCATAATTCTTCTCTTGCTCACTGTAATTATGTCTTCCACCCACCCTGTATATCCATCATGTCTCCTGCTCAAACTCTTTTCCACTGGTCCCCTTAATCCCCCACTCCTCTTCCCCCACACACCCCATCAGGCTTGTTTATGTGAAGGTTGGGCACACATGAGTATACACCAATACAGTCGTCCGCCCCACGCCCTATCCATGCACCTGTCAACCCACGATTTCAGGCCACTGTTCACGGGACTGTGTGAGCTATGTGTTGTCAGTAACCAAGACAACAAAGTCAACATGAATGGGGGGAAGATGACATGACAGACGTGCTGTGCGCCTCTCCTTAGCTGACTTGGTGCTTGATGAGCTGAAAGGGTTTTGGTGTTTCTCATCCTGATGCAGAACCTATCACTCCTTGTCGCCGTCGTCCTCCTCCTCCTTCACCTCCTCCTCCGTCTCCTCCTCGTCCTTCTCCTTCTCCTCCATCTCCTCCTCGTCCTCTTCCTTCTCCTCCATCTCCTCCTCCTCCATCTCCTCCTCCTCCATCTCCTCCTCATCCTCTTCCTTCTCCTCCATCTCCTCGTCCTCCTCCTTCTCCTCCATCTCCTCCTCCTCCATCTCCTCCTCCTCCATCTCCTCCTCATCCTCTTCCTTCTCCTCCATCTCCTCCTCGTCCTCCTCCTTCTCCTCCATCTCCTCCTCCTCCTTCTCCTTCTCCTCCATCTCCTCCTCGTCCTCCTCCTTCTCCTTCTCCTCCATCTCCTCCTCCTCCTCCCTCCTTCTCCTCCATCTCGTCCTCCTCCTCCTCCTTCTCCTCCATCTCCTCCTCCTCCTCCTCCTCTCCTCCATCTCCTCCTCCTCCTCCTCCTCTTCTCCTCCATTCTCCTCCTCCTACCCTCCTCCTCCTCTTTCTCCTCCATCTCCTCCTCCTCCTCCTCCTTCTCCTCCATCTCCTCCTCCTCCTTCTCCTCCTGCTCCATCTCCTCCTCGTCCTCCTCTTTCTCCTCCTTCTTTACCTCCTCCTCCATCTTCTCCTCGTCCACCCTCCTCCCTACTCCCCACCTCCCTCCTCTCTCCTCTCTCTCTCTCTCTCTCTCTCTCTCTCTTTCTTACTTTTTTCCTCCTATGTTCCAAAACCAAGGTAGAGGCCACTACCACCCATAAAAACAATAACAATCGACCATAGATGTTATTAAGACGTAACTTCTAATGGAAACGTATTCGTTATCAATCTTCATTGACAGTCTTGTCACTTCCTCCACCCAGTCTGAACTCAATCCCACGATTTCTCCTCCTGCCTGGATTATTTTTGTTCAAGAGGCGATGGATTCTGCAAAAGAAAGTCTCAAGATCAGAGAAATAACAGGACACACACAGACCAACAGACAAGGACTGGGGGTGACCAAAACTGAATGGTTGTCAAAGGCCAAAGGAAAAGCCAAAAGAGACATGATGATTCAGGAGATGAGAAAAGAAGAAGACCAAAAAAGACTCCAAAAAGCAGTCCAGCAGAGCCAGCAAGGGCAATGGACAACGTGGGAGAATGCACTCCAAAGAAGTCTCACTTGGAATGACATTTGGCACATGGCCCCTCTCAGGATCAGCTTCATTCTCAGATCTGCATATGACCTTCTGCCCTCAAATGCAAACCTGGTGAAGTGGGGGAAAACAGACGATCCTGCATGCCCCCTCTGCCATGAAAAACAAACAGTGGAGCATGTCCTAAGCTCATGTAAAGTAGCCCTGGCTTAAGGAAGGTACACATGGAGGCACAACCAAGTGCTCAAAGAGATTGTACAAGTAGTCTGGGCTAGTACCAACACCACAAAAGGGAAAATCAGGACTCCAAAAGCACCCGCAACATTCTTCACGGCAGGAGGCAGCAAATCATGGCCAAGAACAACAGTGCCACTCGAAACATGCAGGCAGAGTCTGCTGGACGGGGCAGATGACTGGGAGTGCACTGCAGACCTCCCAGAATGGAAGAGTCACCCAGAGATCATCAGCAAGAGTGGCATGAGACCAGACATAGTAGTCCACTCTAAGTCAACCAAGCAGCTGATCATGATCGAGCTCACGGTGCCATATGAGGAACAGAATGGAGGCAGCTCAAATCTACAAGACTGAAAAGTATGCTGATCTGGCAAACAGCCTGAGGAGAGAAGGCTATCAGGTCAAAGTCCTCACTGCAGAAATTGGAGCTAGGGGGGTTGTAGGAACGTCTGCATACAGCCTCATGAAACAGCTCTCAGTTGCAGGGAAGGAAAAAACCAGAGCCCTGAAAGCAATGGCAGAAGCGGCAGAGAGGTGTTCAAGCTGGATCTGGTCAAGGAGGAACAAAAGTGAACTTCATAAGGCTTAATTTCCCTACAAATATCAGGTGTCCCTGTGGCTCAGTGGTTAAAGCGCGAGTCATTAAGTGGAAAATGAGCATGTCCAGAGGGTCATGGGTTCGAATCCCAGCCATGGCTCGTCCCAAGATGGGAAAAAAAGGGGCAGCAGAGGGACATCCGGAGTCATGAACCGGGTGTGGCCCAACCCCCCTAGAGTGTCAGGAGATAAGGGCCGAAACACTTGCTTGAAGGGGGCCTCTCTTCTGAGGACTCTCTGCTGCCACGCTCTCCACGAGTTTCTTTCTACTTTTTCTAGACAACAGTTAACCTCCTCCTACACTTCCACCTTTCGTCTGATCAGCCCTTCGCCTCTCCTCCACACTCTGAAATGTATGGATCATACTTTCTACCCCCCCCCCCCCCCTCCCCATGCCTCACTCACAAAAAGCATCAAGTTTGTTCACACAACATACAGTTACTCAGAAGAACTGTAATAGTATAGCTTCTTCACCCTTTATCCTCCCACTTTCCTCCCCACCGTCTCATCCTTCCTTTTCCTTCCTCCCCCATCCTTTATCCTATATCTCTTCATCCCCCGGCTGTTGACTATGTCATTTTCTGTGAACGCCTTCCCACGTGCTGTAGTCGCATGAGGAGTTAATGTGGAATGGACATCAGAGGAGTGTGGTGTAAGGCCTTCTGTTACATGTCGTTCTGCTTGGTTCCACTTCAGCGCCAATCGATACAATGCCAGACTTAAGAGCACTACTCAGCACGACGCAGTTTCAGCTGAAATGGTTCAGAGACACTGTTCATGTTGCCCAACACAAATAAAAACGACAGAACAGAGAGACAGAGACAGACAGACAGACAGACAGACAGACGAGGAGAGAGAGAGAGAGAGAGGAGAGAGAGAGAGAGAGAAAGAAAGAATAGGGGAGGGAAAATGTGAGAGGGATGGGGTGGATCTGAGGGAATAAGTGAGGGTGGGACATGGGGTAGGTTATGTGTCTGTGAGGTTTTGAGTTGAACTGCTGCAAAATTGAATCAGAACATTTTCTCTCGTTTGCACACTGATCTCTCTCTCTCTCTCTCTCTCTCTCTCTCTCTCTCTCTCTCTCTCTCTCTCTCTCTCTCTCTCTCTGTGCGTGTGTGTGTGTCTCTGTCTCTCCGTCTCTCTCTCTCTCCTCTCTCTCTCTCTCTCTCTCTCTCTCTCTCTCTCTCTCTCTTTCTCTCTCTCTCTCTGGAAAATTGCACTAGAACTCACTTCGAATGGTCCCCAGATACCCTCAAATAACTGAGTATTTCAGCGAAAAACTATTTACACATTTCACAGCCAATGATTTATCACAGAGTCTCTGTCAGTAATCCAGCAGCATATATGCTATCATTTTACATGAGAAGCTGATTTTAGATTATGAGCTATTTTTCAGACCATAATCACCGACTTTTTGTATGACTGTTGTTTTCATTGATCTAGTGTTTATGCTTGTATGGTGCAGTGTGTCTGGATGTCTTTAGCAAGGACAACCTATATACGTAAACAGTCTATAGACTCAGAAAAAAAATTATGGCCTCTCTCTCTCTCTCTCTCTCTCTCTCTCTCTCTCTCTCTCTCCTCCTCTCTCTCTCTCTCTCTCTCTCTCTGAGTGACGCACCAAGCCATAAAACCATACACAGTCGCAGACGCCCCCCAGTGAAAGCTGACCTCAGACGTCATTTACACATAATTCTCAAAGGAAGGATACGCATTACTTTCTGTTCCCCAGAGACAGTCTCTCACGCCCTGTGCTAATGACTTCCTTACCTTTGATCGACACTTCTGCCTCTGCTTGTGGTGACGTCTACTGGCCAGTATCCCCATACGTTTTCTCCATCACATGTCATACACTGTTTCACTCTTTCCACCGTATCCTCTCCTACACCCTGTACCCCACTAATTTGTTCTTGTGACATTCACGAAAATATATAACTGATGCCACAACTGTCCTCCCCACATCTTCTTCTTCTACGTACACAGGCTGACACTCCTGCGGACATTCCCTGTATGGACAGGCAAGTATTAATCCCATCTACCCAACAAAGGGGTGGAGTTTTGTATGCATGACCGTTTTTTATCCCGTCATACTCCATCTTCGGGGAAGGTGCATGCATGTGTAACGTATCATTCATACCAACGGCCAAACTGGCCTTCTCTTCTGAAAGTTGGTGATGGGATTTTACGTGTGTGCAAGATGTTATGCGTGCGTTCACACACTGAACCTCGGTTTATAGTCTCATTCGAAGGCAGTATGGGAAACGGAGTCAGAACTAATATTAACTCCGAGGGGAAAAAAGCCCCTGTACCGAATTGGCCCGGCGGAGATTCGAACCCGCAACCCTTGGATTACGAGTCCGGCGCTCTACCAACTGAGCTATTCCGGTCCCCTGCCTCCTTCCCACTCACAGGCACAGTTATAGCTGAGCCTATGTATACACCACTCTGATCCTTCCAGGTCGTCCTTACTAAAGATAACGCACAAGAGAGCAACATCGGCCCTCAATCACAAAGACAGACTGCACTCAGAGAGACGATTTGTAAGAGAACAGAAAACTGGGTGTAAGAGTAAGGGTAGAAATAGAGACTTAGTTAGCTAAGTTTCTAAAAAAAAAAAAAAATTTACGTTGACGTTATGAGTCTGTATGGATTATCGTAGTTTTGTGTTCCAGCTCAGCGCAAATTGACAAACTGGCTGGCTTACAGCACATTTTGTTGCAGGACTCTGAGTTGTGTGGGGAGTGACAATAAAGAGAAGTGAAAGACGACACGAATGGGAGGAAGAGGAAAAACGATGTGGTGTGCGCGTGTTTTCTACAGACTTGTCGCTAAATCAGCTGAAACGTTTTAAGTGTTTCCCAAACTGATGCAGAATCTCTCCTCTCTCTCTCTCTCTCTCTCTCTCTCTCTCTCTCTCCCCTCTCTCTCCTCTCTCTCTCTCTCTCTCTCTGCTTAATTGTTCTTCTTCTCTCTCTGCTCCAAAACTATTTTCAAGGCCATAGACATGCATAAGGCCAAGGGAAACGGATCTGCTGTATAACATTGACGATATTCTCCCTCCCTCTACCTATTCTGAGTCCCTCGATTTATCTTCGTGCCGTGGCTCGTCTTGGAGGCATTGATTACGCTCCCCCCCCCCTCCCCCCCACCCCCCACCCCCTTTCTCCTTCTGCCCCATCTTTGCCCTTTAATACTACAACATGCTCACTGAGCTATCTGGATGATGTCTCACCCCACTTTATATCCCAATCCGCACCAGACTTTATCTTAGTTCACACATACAGTCATTTAGCAATGTGATTGTTCGGCTGACTGCCTCGCCCTTTGTCCTACCTGTTCCTTCCTCACCATCATGTAGCAACTGTCATACCCATTTGCCTCTCACTTTCTCTCTCAGTATCACATTGCAACTGTCTTACCCATCATTGTTCAACTTTTTCCCTCAGCATCATATTGCAACTACCTTACCTATTATCCTCTCACCTGTTTCTCTCACATTGTATAGCAACTGACTCACCCATTATTATCCTCTCAACTTTTTCTCTCACATTGTATAGCAACTGACTCGCCCATAATCCTCCCACGTGCTCTCTCACCATCATACAACAACTGCCTCGTCAATTATTCTCTCACTGTCTTTCTCACCATCATATAGCAATTGCCTCGTCAATTATTCTCTCACTTTCTTTCCCATCATCATATAGCAATTGTCTCGTCAATTATTCTCTCACTTTCACCAGCCGCCGTGGCGAAGTGGTCAGCGTCGCGGACTCCCGGCTGGGAGGTCGTGGGTTCGAATCCCATCAGAAGTCATGTGGGTTTTTCTGCCCCGACCGGCTCCTACCCAAAGTTGAGTTTGCTGCGGACTCAGTTGGGAAGACTGGGACCACACAGTCGAGTTTCATCCACTTAATGGATGCGTTTCTGAGAGTGTTGCTCAAATTTCCTGACCAACACTGCAGGTGCCTGTATCTCTCGGGCCTGGTTGACGCCGGGATATATTATGAAAGGAAGCGTAGAGTACAGCCCTGTCATGTAGTCTCAGACCGAAATGGAAATCCGCAGCATCATCTTAATCATCCTCATTCTCATCTATCAGCATAAAAAAAAAAAAAAAATGTCTCAAATTCTGTGGCCCTTCATGCCCTGCTGTCATGGTGACCTCAATTTCGATGTCCTCTCCACGT